>LPNX010169282.1:2420-83330 GCA_001517045.1 Pseudotsuga menziesii
GGGAAAAAGCCGTGTATATCAATATTATAATGTTTTTGGGGATGATTAAGGTAACATCAAAAGATATAAAGTGGTCCAAAGGGGTTAATGAGTCTGCAGCGGGACAAGGGAAGGCCATACAATGTGTGATTCACCTAGTGTGGTGAAATCCGCTATAACACCATCATGTACTTTGGCTTACTTTTGGCCATGGGCATCTTCTTCATTTTTATTTCTGTCACCATGTTTCTTCCAGTAATGGTGGTGATGCCTCAGAAGTTCGCAAAATTCTTTACTCTTGGCTGCATATTTATTATAGCGTATTTTTTTACTTTAAAAGGTGTGAGGAATCAGTTTGTCCACATGGGTTTCAAAGAGGTAATTTCTTTCTGTCTTTAATGATTGGCATTTTACATGGAACAATGTTACATTCATGGTTATCTAACGAATTTCTTTTCGATATTTATATGTTTGATGACATGTGGAAATTAATCATTTAGGCATTTTTTTGCTTGCAAAATACTGCTTAAAGGATGTAGACTTAAATTGATGAAGACCTGAGTGCTCCATAATAAGATAATGTTATTCAGCTTCTGAGCCCTTATCATTATTATTTGTATTCATATAGAGACTTCCATTTACCATGGGATTCATTGAGATGATGGCAGCTACAATTTATGTGTCAATGGTGCTTCATAGCTATATACTATTCAGTTATTTTCTCTGGTGTATAGGTTTGTTTATCAGTGGTCCTTGATAGCTGTTTGAACTGTTGCTGGAAATTATGCGTACATGTTATCACTGGCCAATATCTTGATTCATAACTTCATTCTCTATTCTATTTCTCTAGGTGTTGTCCTTTTCATACTATGTTATCTCATACTTCCCTGGAAGGTCTGCTGGCATGAGGTTTCTCTTGTCCACACTCACATCAATAGTGTTGAATTGCTTTGGGAGGTGATACGACCGTAACTTAATTTCCTCCAATTATTAACTGATACTTGTGAGGAATGTGCGACTTCAAACCAGATTCTTCTCAGGGTGCTTACCAGTGATATCTAAATATGCATTTTACTTATCAGACTGGCCTTGTGTTTAATGGTGTTTGTTTGTTTATAATGGAGAAAAATCCCCAAAGAATGCGTTGAGGCACATCGGTAACAGAAGGTTATAGGATTTGTAAGAGCTTTCTGCATGATGTTGTCTTTTCCCCAAAGTAGGAACAACAATTCAAACTGCCAGATGTAGCGCAAAACTTGCTCAAAGATCTTTCATGAATTCATCATCTTGAATTTTATGGTATTTGCAAGTCATTTTTGGTATTTATTTGTGAGGCTTTTTGAACTCTACATTTGCACTTGTGCATGCTTCTTACAGATTCCCAACTCATTATTGTAATCTCTACTTTTCTTAAATTTAGCCTTAGTTGTTGTTTTACAACTTAAATGCAGAATAGAGCAATGCAAGAAAATTTGTTGTCTTAAATTACTGTAATCCCCAATAGAAGATTTTGGAATTCAATTGGTAATTTTACATGTTCTTAAAGATACAAACACATGTTGAATTATAAGATGACATCCATTATTGCACCGAGACACTAGGTGCTTTGACAACCTCATTTGATGTGTAACTGTTAACATGTGCCCAGCAATTGAAGCAATGCATTTTAAAAGAATGGAAGACGAGTGATAGCATGGAGGAGCAGTTCCTGTTGCGATCGACACCGAGGGTTTGCAAAAGAATTTCTCCCTCAAGGATTCCTTCATCTTGTAGAGGAATTAGTGGAGATGCATTGTCTGGGGGGTATGTCATCATAGTGCCCTATATTTGAGGTTCGAACATGCCCTCCTCTCATGTAGAGGAAACCATCTAAAATCCAGTGGGAGACTGTCGATAGAGAATGCAATGCTAGTGTGCCCACACCCTGGATCGGTCATGCATTGTGCTAAGGAATTCTTGGTGTAGACTATGGGGAAAGTTGCCCCTACTCCTAAGAAAATAGAGCACCCTGATCTTGAAATGATTTTAACCAAAGAAAGAATTTTCAAACCCTAATTGCCGAAGAATGGCCCTTTTCAAAGATAGAGCATAAGCTTTGTGAAGAAAGGCTGTAAGATTCCAAAGGTAAACAAATCTACCTTGTCTCCAAGACATAAAGCTCTTTTTTTCTTTTTAAAAGCGTTGATTGGTAAGTTCATGGATCCGTGGCTGAGCCATAAGGCTATAGATTCGTGTTGGAAGAGCACTAGTACCTATTGATGAAGGTATCACTCAATTTATTCCATTGTTGTTGTATCCTTTATTGGTAATTTCATGGATTGGTGGTCGAGCTATAGGGCTAAAGATTCTTGTTAGAAGAGCACTATTACCTATGGATGAACTTTGAGTAATTAATTTGCACTAGAACTCATTGTAAGACTAATCTAACCATTGAATGTTGAACCAAACCTGCATGTATTCGAATTCTATAAAAATGACTTCCATTATCAAAGGACATCTTATAAAAGTTGCAAAGAGGGAAGGTTTAGAAGGCATTGCCATGGCTGATAAACCTAATACTAAGGAATCCTACATGTAAAACATCGAAAATTGTTAAAGATAATGCAGTTGTGAGACCCATTCTTAAGGAGGATGGCACCCTAGTTAGTTAAGTAGTGTTTCTGGTCAGTTAACTAGGTAGAGTAAGTCCCTTGAAGGTACCCTAGGGCTCTCGGTAGTCTCCTGGGGTTATTGGTATGGGACCAAGCAAGTTGATGCCATGGAAAAGTCCCTAGCATATGGCTAGGGCCCCTATATGTCTCTAGGGTATTTTGGTCTGGGACCAAAAAATTTCTTCATCATGAGGACCAAGCAAATCCTACAAGTTGAGACAGAGACATCTTGATCTGGAACTAGGAAGATTCTTGGTCTAGGACCAAGCAATTCCTGCAGGTATATACCTGGTCAATTAACCAGGTGGATCTTGGTCAGTTGACCAAGATGATGATGTGTGATGTCCTCTTCTCCTAAATGGTTATTTCTAGTTTGTTTCTCAAGGCACTTGACACCCCTTGATGATGCCACTAGCACTTAACCTTTAGGAGAAGTCTTGAGGGCTGTAGGATCACATCATCCAATTTGGACCTTCCTTATATGGTGATGATAAAAACTTCCAGTTATTGTATGGAACACTTATGGAATATATACCTTGAGAGAGAAGATAAAAGTTTGGAACCTTGGTCTTGTGGGTAAAAAGGGTTGTTTCCCCACCTTGATGGTACACCTTGGTCTTGTGGGTGTAAGGGTTGTCTTCCCAGTTTGTTGTGACCCCTCTTATTGACTTGTGGTCTTTTGTGAACCCCTTGTTGGTCCTAGTGCTAGTGCCCCCTCTTCAAAGTGGTGCCTTGACTCTTTTGTTATGATGACTTAACCTTATCATTTTATCTTATATGATATATTGACCTTTGGTACCCTATCCTAAGTCAACATAATATTATTTTATGTTTATTTTGGTAACTCTCCTAAAAGGTAAGGCAAGAAGGATGACCCTTCTAGAAGACTTGTCAAGATTATAAATTCAAGTCCTAAGCTTTCATTGTGTGTGTCTTGGCAAGAGAAAATTGGAGATTTGATTCATTGATTGTCCATGGGCTTGTTGTTGCTCCTTGGCTTGACGTCTAGGGATTGTTGTTTCTCCTTGGCTTGACGTCAAGGGTTTTGTGTTGCTTATTGGTTTGACGTTTAAAGTTCTTGTTGCTACTAAATTCTGTTTTTATTGTGCCGCTACCTAGCCTTTATTGCTGCTACTGTTTATGAGCAAGTTGTAACCTCCTCTCAGCCTGCTAGGGCTTCCTGGATTGAACTGTGACCTCTGTGGATTGTTTGGACTAAGTCGTGACCTTTGTAGGCTACTAGGATTTGATTCATGACCTGTGTTGATCTCCTTGGACTGGGTCGTGACTGTTGGAAGCCTTAGGACTTGGTTGTAACTATTTGAAAGCCCTTAGGACTGGGTTGTGACTATTTGGAAGCCCTTAGGTTGGGCCATGATTGTTGGAAGCCCCTAGGGCAAGGCCGTGACTATTGTAAGTCTACTAGAGAAAACCATGACCTATCTTAAGCTTGCCATTATCTCCTAAATAAATTAGTCTTCAATAGGTCAGACTCAAAGAATTTATTTTGTGTAGTAAGGAAGATTTCAGGGCACATTATGAAAGTTTTGTTTGTGTTTAATAAATTTTGGAACACCTTATACTCTGTTTTTTCCATAAAAATCAAAGTTTAGCTTTCGGTGGCTTAGGCGAACATCTCAGTTGTTCATTAGCCACCGAAAATCCCAGCTTTTGGTAGCTTAAAAATAGAACTCAAGGATGCCTTAGCCACCAAAAGCTCAAAAAGGGTAAAACGGTTGGCGCATCCATCACAATCAGCAACCGTCAGCAAAATGAGCACCACAATCAAGCCATTAACCTCTGAAAAGAATGGACCTGCATCAAATCATGAGTTGGTAAGAGGGGTCGTTATAAAACTAAAGTGACCTGTCAAAACCCTAACCCTCTCAACCCTCCCCATGTCCCATGTCTATGATCAATCCACCACGAAGCATTGGCTTCCACTTAGAATTATTACAACACTGGCTAGCTCACGGGTCTCATTAGAATTAACTGTCACCTTGATCAAATCCCAATTGCCAGTCAGCTCCCTCAAAATCAGCACCCCATCCTTAATTCATTCCACATTTTTTGCATGCATCCTCACTGAGCTAAGCTCCCCGAAATCCAGCATTGTAATTGCCTTCTCCAGGGTTTGAATTTTGAATTTTATAGGTACAAAAGAACAATCCAGGAAATGAAGAAAGGAGGAGGACCTGCCCTAAGAAAGGAGCTGGGTGATATTGGCTACCTCGAATCACACCTAGAGGTGTGTCAGTTTTTCAAAGACTCAGGCTGCTATAGGTTCTGCGAAAAGATTCAGGGATCCCATCAGCAAGTGGAAGAAGCCTTTGCTCTCTCCTTTGATGGTTCAAAAGCAGTGATTGGCAGAGAGGAATTCCAAGTGGATGAGGCTCTGATAGAAGAAGTAACAGAGCTCCCAAGGACTGGGGAAAGTTGGTTCAAAAGCACAATCACGAAGAATGTAGAATTCGGGTCTTACCTGAAGCCTGAGCTGAAGAACATTGTCTGGGAGAAGAGAATTCCCATATCCTGGCTTGAGGAAAAATGGCAGCACTTATTGAAGGCAATTCTGGTCCACATAAGTTGTGAGGGTAGGTATAACAGAGTAATGATATACCATTTCAAGTTAATGAACCATTTTACTGGTAGGAACCCTCTAAACTTACCTTTTTACCTATACAAAATCTTGGCTAAAATGGCCCATCAAGTTAAAACCAATCCCACCAAGATTGCAGGCAGGCTATCCCATCATGGCCTGATCTAGTTAAGTGTCCTTGAACTGCTGCAAAGAACGAGCATGACCTGGACATATTTCTTGTTTTGGAATGAGTTTGAGACAGAATTCCAGCCATAGGACAGAAGGAAGTCTTCTTCAAAAAAATACTCCACTCCCAGAAGTGGCAAGAGGAAGAGGGGGCCATCTCTCCAATTGCAGTGGATCAGGACTCTCCAGCTCCTAAGACCAAGAAGGCTAAGAGGAACTTGGATTTCAGCGAAAAGGCAGAGGAGGTTTCAGCACTAGACAAAAACATCCTCAACCTACCTTACTCTGATTCTGAGGATGAAGAGGAATAGGAAACTAACCTAGCATATCAGTTTCAAATAGGGTAGGAGGAGTTTCCATCACCTACACCAAAGGAGGATCAAGATGAACCAGTGGTAGAAGCTTCATCCAACAAGCCGAGATCCCAAAAAATCAATCAACTGCTGAGGCAGGTGTATGAGCTAGAAGTCTTGGAGAGGGAAATCAAAAGAACCAATGAGAGGTTAACCAAGAGGAATGTTGAATTGTATGACTCTCTGTAGGAGACAAAAGGAAAGTATACCAAGCTGAAGAAGAGCAATCTTGGGTTAAGGAAAGAGAATACTAGGCTCTGTAGGAAAATCAGGTTGTCCAAATTGCAAACAAGGAATTCTAGCCCTCGGTCTTAAGCTAACCAGAAGCTGGAAACCCTAGCAGAAGTAGCAATGAGACTTTTTGGCCCAGAGGTGGCCTGTGATGCTGATGCCAACCCAAACCCTAAGTAGGCTGCAGAGACACCCAAGGGTCAGCACTGAAGCCTTAAAACATCAGGGTAAAGTGTGATGGCAATTTTGATTAAAATTTTAAAATAGACTTTTCGGTGGCTTAGGCGAACACCGCAGCTATTCATTGGCCACTGAAAACAGAGCTTTTCGCAGCTTACAAGCCCATAGTTTTCCTTTCTTAGCCACCAAAAGCACAGAACAATGCAGAAAGATAGTTTCACATAGCACCGACATTGGTGGACCCAAACACCTCGTGGATGATTAATAAGGTTGGAAAATAATTCAAGGCATCATTTTTTGGCTCTGTTTCAGTTTTGAAGGTGCCAGCGAGGTCAATTAGGTCACATACCCTACCTACTCTGACAAAGTGTGACTTTTCTGCCAAATGGAAAGTTCAAGTTCTACTTTAGTGTCTACTACAACTATTAAAGAATTTGAGTAGTAGGAAGATTTTGGAGTTTGGTAGATTGGAAATCAAGATAGGATCTTGACCTATTTTTTAGCAAATAGTTATGACTGTCTATTTTTAGTAAATTCGATCCAATTTTTCAGGATCTGAAATAATTTTTGTAAAGGCTATAAAGCCTATGACTAATGTAGAAGAAAAGGTTCAACTTCGGAGACTTTTTAGACACTTATTGTATTCAAGCTTCTTATGTGCTTTGTCACTTAATACAAGCTCTTTTTCCATTACATGTTCAGCTTTCATCTTCTTTCTGTTTTGTACTTGTGCTTGGATGTTTCATTCATGTTTATTCTATTTACTTAATGCAAGATAGTTGTCATCCTATCTCTGTGTGGGTTATTGGAATTACAAGTATCTTTTCCTTGTTATGATCAGCCATTCATATGTGAGTGCCTTATGTGTGAATATTTCAACATAGTGAGTTCTTCATATATTCACCTTTATTACAAACCCTTTGAACATTGATAGTTAGAAGCCTTGTCTATTTGATTGAGTATTATGCATGTCTTGAGTTAGTGAGGTCTTATTGGCCATCTGACTTGATCCATTGAGTAAACCATTTAAAAATATTGAAGTTACTAGTCATCTTCGAGCTGCAACCTATAAGAGTTTCCTGGAGAGCTAACAAATTGGCGTCGTCGTCGGGGAGAAGAGATTGAAACTCAGCTTCCCTGGAGGATGACATAGATCCTACTTTGCTGATAGACAAAGTTGGGACACTGTTTGGGTTGTAATTATCTATTTGTCAACTCCATTGGAATAAGGTGGCTTTGAGAAGACCAAGTACCAAAGCAAATCCTCAAAGGCCACCAATAACACCTGTTTAAGATCCTGAAAAGATTATAAGGAGAGGAAGAGCTTCACAAAGGAAGGCTTTCAGATTTGCAAGGGGAGCTACATCAAGTACTTCCAGAGGTATTTCTCCTATTGTATCAAATAGAACTCCCTTTAAATCTTCTTCTACTAAAGCATCTAGTTCTTAGAAATTTATAAGTGAATCAGAAAATTTGAGGGTTGGGGAATATTCAAGCACTGTTGCTTATGTAGATCCAATCCATGGTGACTCCACTCAGTTAGATATACCACCAATACTTTCTCAGCTACCACCCACACCAGCAGCATCTCCTTCTTCCTTTTCCATACCCACATCCAATATGGCTGCCCCTCTGACCAAGATGGAAATGATCCTTGTTGCCAGATATGCCTCTCTAAATTTTCCTAACCCCCTTTCTGCTATGCCTACTGGAGATTATCTAAAATATATGCCTAAGTTTACTAGGGAGGGATATTTCATAGCTGAGGAGCATTTAGAGGCATTCTACAGTTATGTTGAGAATATAAACATTGAACAAGAGGATGTGTGGACTAGGGTTTTGTGCAGAGTTTAGATGGTCAGGTTAGGAAATGGTTCAAAGAGTTACCTGCTGGATCAGTAGCTATCATTGAATCTCTAGATGACATATTTTTGAAGCATTGGGGAGAAAGAAGAGACCACCTTTACTATATCACAGAATTTAGAAATTTGAGGAGAGATAATGGTGAGTCTGTTTCAAATTTCACAAAAAGATTTAACAAAATGTTCAGCAAGATCCCTGCTGAGATCAATCCTATAGATACCTCAGCCAAAATAACTTATGCCAATGCTTTTGATTCCGAGTTCTATCTTCTTCTCAGAGAAAGAATATCTGCTTCTTTGTCACTCATGCAAGATGGTGCTCTTGAATTTGAGTTTAATATCGTTGCATCTCAGAAGGTTAAGGGAAAAATGGACAGGAAGAAGCAATCCTCAGATCCTTTAGGGGCTTCTTCATCAGAGAATAAAATGGAGAAAATGGCCAAAATGTTGGATAGTTTAATAGTTGAAATGTCTAGACTTAAAGATTGAGGGAAAATACCTGTGAGAGGTAAAGGGCCGAATGACTTTGCTCCCAGAAACCCTAATTTCTTCCCTTATAGAAGAAATAACCCACTAGCTCAGATCCTTCAAAGAGAGAGGAATCCAGCTGAGGATCAAAGAATCGGAGCTCCTTTCCAAAATGTTGTGCTAGAAGAAGAAGAAGAGCTTACTCAGGAAGGAGGAGATGCAGAAGACATCATCAATTGGATGGAAGATGAAGTTGACCACTCCTTCTTGACACAAGCATACTATGAGGAAGCCCTCATGAATGAGTAGATCACTGAAGAAGCCTTGTATCAGGCAGATGATCAAGGAGGTTACAATCTAAGGTCTAGGATCGTTGCTCCTCCAATGAAGAGTCCTGTTCCTACAAAGCAGCTTTCTCCTCTTGCTAAAAAGATTGTTGTTCCACTAAAAAAGATAGTTGCTCCTCCAAAACAGCAGCAAAGGCCATTACAGCCATCAGCCCATGATCCTATTCAGCTCAAAGCTCCATCACAAGAGGTAAGAACTTCTGACAAGCTGTATTGTTCTTTCAATCTTGAGTCAGAAATTCAGAAATTGAAAATCCCTTTTTCATTGATAGAACTAGTGAAGAATGATTCCTTTAAGTCATGTGTATTGAAATCTCTTCAACCAAAAACACCCATAGATGCTGACTTTGTCAATTTGCAAGATGATAAGCGCATAGTAACCCTAGGCCCTATGGTTGAAGAGCTAGATGAGTCTTGTCCACCCTTCTATATATCCTTGAACATCCATGACAAGGTCCTTCACAACTATTTGCTTGACTCAGGAGCATCCCACAACCTAATGCCAAAAGAAGTGATGGATGAGCTTGGCCTCAACATTACAAAACCCTACCATGATCTTTTCTCTTTCGACTCTAGGAAGGTCAAATTCCTAGGCATCATAAAAGACCTTGTTATAAACCTCTCCTAGCTGCCTTCAAAAAGCATAATGATGGACATAGTAGTGGCTGACATCCCGCTTAAGTTTGGCGTCCTCTTGTCTTACTCATGGAGTAAAAGGCTAGGTGGAACCTTACAGATGGATCTTACATATGCTACAATCCCGATGTTTGGAGGAAAGACCAAGAGAATCTACAGATAAAATCAGCTTGCCTACATCATCAATAATGAAAAGAACTCTGTAAACCATTCCATCTATACAGTAGACATAGAGTTTGGGGCATGCATTCTGTAGATAGATGATTCCCAACCAATACCCATGCAGCTTACAAGGCCCACCTATCAACAACCTGAAGAAGTAACCACCTCTGTCTGGAGCATGTTTTTTGATGGGGCCATTACTCAAGCCTCAACAGGTGCAGGTGTAGTTTTGATTTCTCCTCCAAAGGAGACTATCCATTTGTCTTATAAACTTGATTTCAAGACTACTAACAATATAGCAGAGTATGAGGCATTGCTGTTAGGAGTAAGGGCTGCTAAGGAGATGGGAATCATGTGCCTGAAGATATTTGGAGATGCAAATCTCATCATACAGCAGGTGACCAGTACTTTTCAAGCAAAGAATGTCAGGATGAAGGCATACAGAGATTAGGTATGGAAACTCAGGGACTCTTTCATGTTTTTTGATATTTCCTATATACCTAGAGCTATGAAGCAACTAGCTAACTCCTTGGCTGTCTCTGCCAGTATGTTCGTTCCTCCTATGCCCCCTAAATTGAACTATGAAATCCAATTCAAGTACAGGCCATCCCTACCTGATAATATTAAATTTTGGAAAGTCTTTGAGAATGATGATGAACTTAGTAAATTTCTCCAGGTTGTTGATGAATTTTCTTATATGCATATTGACCAAGAAAACCTAAATGTGGAGGAATCCTAGAGGCCTAAACTAAAACAGAAATTGGGTGAGAACAATATTGTCCAGTTGCCAAGCAATCATATACCTCGGGGTCTAGTAACTCTTGAAGAGCTCTTTGACCATAATGATGTCCCCTTCAAACCTGTGAAAAAGGAGAAGGACCCTGCTGTCCATGAGCACAATATAGGTATCCAAAATCATCCAAAATTCATAACTTTGTCCTCTGAGTTGACGGATGATCAGAAGTCAGAACTTTGCAATCTTATGAAAGAGTTTGCTGATGTATTTTCTTGGGAATAGAATGATTTGAAAACCTATGACACAGATATCATCCAACATAGGATTTCCCTAGAAAAGGAAACCATCCCTTTCAAACAAAAGCTAAGACCTATCAGTCCCCTCCTATTGCCCGTGATTGAGAAAGAGATCAAAAAGCTCCTTAAGGCTAAAATCATAATCCCACTGAGATATTCCAAATGGATTGCAAACTTAGCGATAGTGAGGAAGAAAAATGGGGAGATCAGGTTATGCGTTGATTTTAGAAACCTAAACAAATGCTCCAAGAAAGACAACTATCCCTTACCCAAGATGGAGCATCGATTGCAAAGAGTCTCAGGAGCTAGTGTCATGTCATTCCTAGATGGTTTCTCTGGCTACAGTCAAGTTTCTGTACACCCTAATGATTAAGAGAAAATTGCATTTACCACTCCTTAGGGTACTTTCATGTATGCCAAGATGCCATTTGGGATAATGAATGCTGGGGCCACCTTTTAGAGGGCCATGGACATAGCTTTTGTGGGATTAAAGGACAAGTTTGTTCTGATATACCTTGATGACCTCACTGTTTACTCCAACAACCATGAATAACATTTGCAGCACTTAAGGAGGGTGTTTCTGAAATGTAGACAGTTTGGGATATCTCTGAACCCAAAAAAGTCTCAATTTACTCTCAGAGAGGGAAAACTCCTAGGTCACATAGTTTCAGCAGAAAGTGTGAAGATTGATCCTGTTTGAGTTGAAGCAATCTAGAGGTTGTCCATACCTAGTTCAAAACATGATATTCAGTCATTCCTGGGTAAGATAAGTTTTGTCAAGAGATTTATCCCAAAATTTTCTGAGTTAGTAAAACACATAACCTCTATGTTGAGGAAGGAAGTTGAAATCAAATGGACAGGACATGCAAGAAACTCTTTTGAAGCCATCAAGAAGGATATCATGGAAGCTCCCACTCTAATTAGTTCAGACTATACCAAGGGCTTCTACATTTTCTCCTTTGCTTCCTATGACACAGTGGCAATAGTTTTGTTACAGAAAGATGATGAAGGCCTTGATCACCCCATTGCTTTCTTTAACCAAACATTGAGGGATGTTGAATTGAAGTATGATCCTATCAAGAAACAGGCCTATGCTCTCATTAAATCACTGAAATCCTTCAGGATTTACATTCTACATACAAAGGTCCTTGCCTATGGCCCTTCAGCTGCTGTGAAGGATGTCTTAACGAAGGTTGATTTGATGGCAAGAGAGCCAAATGGATTGCGAATTTGAATGAGTTTGACATAGAGGTGAATACCACCAAGCTAGTGAAAGGCCAAGGCCTAGCTAAGCTCATGGCTGATAAAAATTGCGATCTATTAAGTATGAATTTCATTGGTATAAGTTTAGCAAACTTGCAGACAAAGGTAGCAGCAAAAGAGTAGCATGACAGTTAGCAGGTGGCTGAGAATTTGTCCTCATGTGAGTGGTACTTACGTATTATTCATTTCTTGCAAAATTTAAAATTTCCCCCTGGGATTAGCATGACCCAAGCACGGGCCCTTAAGCTTAAGTCTATTAAATTTTGCATAGTTAAACATATGTTGTATTGGAAAGATCCCTCAGGTATTTTGTTGAGATGTTTGGATAAAGAAGAGTCAGTTCAAGTCATGCATCAGTTCCATTCAAGCATATGTGGAGGCCATCATTACTAGAAAACTACATCCCACAAGATTCTAAAGGCTGGATACTATTGGCTTGTCCTTTTCTCGGATGTGTGTACCTTTGTGAGAGCCTGTGATGAATGCCAAAGATTCATAGGAAAGCAACAACTTAGATCTTTGGCCCTCAGACCCATCGTAGTAAATGGCCCTTTCCAGCATTGGGGTCTTGATTTCATAGGTGAGATTAACCCCTCATCAAGTGGTCAGCACAAGTGGATCCTAGTAGCCACTGATTATTTCACCAAGTGGATAGAGGCAGTCCCCACAAGGAATTCCACTCACCAAGTCATCATGAAGTTTCTATATGAAAACATTTTTATTGGGTTTGGCTTCCCAGAAAGGCTAGTGACTGATAATGCACTAGATTTTAAAGCCGGTGCATTGGTTAACATGTGTGAGTCAATGGGCATTCAATTGGTGCATTGTACTTCCTACTACCCTCAAGGCAATGGCCTTGTTGAGTCATCAAATAAGAGCCTAGTTAGGATCATCAGGAAACTATTGGAGAAGAATCAGAAGAGCTGGGATTCTAAACTAAAATTTGCTCTTTGGGCTGACAAAGTGACCAAAAAAAAGCCATAGGGACTTCCCCTTTCAAGTTGGTTTATGGTATTGATGCTATTTTCCCCATTCAGCTAGTTCTACCAGTAGCAAAGTTCTTTCAGGAGGAACGGGATGAACTAAATGATATGGTAAAGAGAATGCTTGATTTGGTTGAGCTACAGCAAGTCAGAGAGAGAACAGTCGGTGGAGAAGTCAGAAGCTCACCAAAAGAAGATTAAAAATATTTTTGATAAGAAGGTAAAGGTGGAAAATTTTCAGGTTGGAGACTGGGTTCTGAAATGGGATGCTGTCAGACAGGACAAGGGCAAGCATGGAAAATTTGATTTTCTATGGATATGACCTTTTGTGATAACTCAAGTACAACAGAACAACACTTTCAAACTACAAAGTATGGAAGGTGAAGAGGTGTTCGATGGCCCAGTCAATGGGCGATTTCTGAAACTCTATTTCATCTAAGGCTTCAAAGCCTTATCATTGTAAAATATCATTTTTTTGTTTTTTGTTTTTGCAAAATAAATCCATTTCCAATGGAACACTAGAAGATAGGTTTAGTCTTTGTTTTTCAGGAAAGGCATTTGGTCTGGGGTTCTTGGGACCTCACAGTGAGGTTCCCATCCCCAAGTAGGAGCCAGATGTTATCTCTTAAATAAATTAGTCTTCAATAGGTCAGACTCAGAGAATTTATTTTGTGTAGTAAGGAAGATTTCAGGGCACATTATGAAAGTTTTGTTTGTGTTTAATAAAGTTTGGAACACCTTATACTCAGTTTTTTCCATAAAAATCAAAGTTTAGCTTTCAGTGGCTTAGGAGAACATTTCAGCTGTTCATTAGCCATTGAAAATCCCAACTTTCGGCAGCTTAAAAATAGAATTCAAGGCTACCCTAGCCACCGAAAGATCAAAAAGGGTAAAACAATTGGCGCTTACATCACAATCAGCCACCGTCAGGAAAAAGAGCGCCACCATAAAGCCATTAACCACCGAAAAGACTGGACCTACAATAAATCATGAGTTGGTAAGAGGGGTCGTTATAAAACTAAAGTGACCTATCAAAAACCTAACCCTCTCAGCCCTCCACCTGTCCCATGTCTATGATCAAGCCACCACGAAGCATTGGCTTCCAGTTAGAATGATTACAGCACTGGCTAGCTCACGGGTCTCATCAGAATTAACTGTCACCCTGCTCAAATCCCAATTGCCAGTCATCTCCCTCAAAATCAGCACCCCCTCCTTAATTCATTCCACATTTTTTGCATGCGTCCTCACTGAGCCAAGCTCCCTGAAATCCAGCACTGTAATTATTGCCTTCTCTAGGGTTTGAAGTTTGAATTTTGCAGGTACAAAAGAACAATCCAGGAAATGAAGAAAGGAGGAGGACCTTCCCTAAGAAAGGAGTTGTGTGATATTGGCTACCTCGAATCACTCCCAGAGGTGTGTCAGTTTTTCAAAGACTCAGGCTGCTATAGGTTCTGCGAAAAGATTCAGGGATCCCATCAGCATGTGGTAGAATCCTTTGCTCTCTCCTTTGATGGTTTGAAAGCAATGATTGGTAGAGAGGAATTCCAAGTGGATGAGGCTCTGATAGCAGAAGTAACAAAGCTCCCAAGGACTGGGGAAATCTGATTCAAAACCACAATCACAAAAAATGTAGAATTTAGGTCTTACTTGAAGCCTGTGTACAAGAACATTGTCTGGAAGAAGAGCATTCCCACATCCTGGCTTGAGGAAAATTTACAGTGTTGTCCGCCGATTGCACACCAACAACAGAAATATTCTGAAATTTGTCTCCTCACTTGAGAAAGTGGGAGAGGTGTGACCTTGGGGGAAAGCACAGAGCCATGTACTGTCACCTACTCCTAGCTCCTCCGTTTAGGCTAACTCTTAATGAGGCCAAGGGGGGTGGTCCCTAAAAAATAGTTTCTAAGGATTAATGTGTTTAAGTAAATTTTACAAAAGTGATGCGAATGGGTGTTTATTAGGAGTTTGTTATGATGAACGAAGATTGCAATTCTTATAACTGAAAAATAAACACAAGACAAAAAGCAATCCATGTTGCTATCACCAGATTAAAAGATAAACAATATAATGAGAGCTCATGAAATAAGATAGCATTCACAAATAAATATCTTACTTGAAAAAACCAAAGGAAAAATGGCCCAGATCAATGATAATGCATAATATTTTAAAACAGACCAATGCCTTATGGAGTCAAATGTCTGAGATGCTTGGGAATACTGAAAATACAAGTCTCAAAATAGTGCTAGTGAAAGTGTTTTGAGATTGTTCTTGGTTTATTTTAAAGTGTTTTAGTGGTCTTGTTTATTATGGCTCATCAAAAGGTATCAAAAGACCAACCGGGAAAGCGTTCCAAGTTATTCCGTTCGAGACATGTCAGCCCGTCTAGTATCTCAGGCTAGTATCCTACAGATTGACCAACTAGCCGAGACTCTAAGACAATGGGGAGTTCCAGCGCCTTTACTAAGAATGACTTTCAATACTTTCAGCAACGTCGATGCATTGGTTATGGGAGTAAAATTTTATTACCTTGTTACTTGAGAGATTATAAAATCCGCTCACCGTTCTGAGTACGAGCCCAACTATGAAAGTCAACAGAGCATACTAGGTGAGGGAGAGCAACGAAGTAAATTAATTAAGGGGAAAATGTGAGTTGCAAATTTAATTAGAACACAACTAAACTCTCTGATAGAGAGCGCTCTTGACTTTGTCTTATGACAAAAGTTCAAGAGTCTTAGTTACTCTATTGCCTAAATGCAAGGATGATGCAAGACTATTATGCTCTCCGACAGAGAGTGCTCTTGACTTGGATTTCAGCAAGTTCAAGAGACTTAGATTTAAATTAACAAGTTAAAGAGTAAAAATGCATGAATTAAAGAATAACCACAAACCCTCTGACAGAGAGCACTCTTGATCCACCTGACGGTGAGATTCAAAAGATTTTAGTTCTTTTTTACTTTTGCACTTTATATTAAATGAAAGAAAGCTCTAAAATAAAGTTAAACAAAAACAAGAAGCTTTTTTCTTTTGACTTTTATGAAAGCAAAAAACAAACTTTTCCAAAATTTGAAACTAACATTTCCTATTCTATTTTAACCAATTATTCTACAAGCATAAAACAAAGCAAATTGCAAACATGAAAAACGAACTATATAGGCTTCTCCCAAATGGGAAGTGGGGTGTGGGAGCCTTTATCCCACTTGCTCTTTATTAATTTTTACAATGCCTTTGATGTTGGGATTATTTTCTGATCTTGAAAGGCCTTCAATGCAATCTGGAGAAAGGGGGATGAAGAAGGGGGAATTAGGAGTGTTTTTTGGAGCTTGAAACTTCAAATTTTCGCCAGCACTTCCACTTAACCTATCATGAAAAGTGAAAAACAAGAGAGCTACTTTTCTGTAAAACAGTGAATTAGACAATAAAATACACAAAAATTTACAATTAGTACTTGTGCAAAGAGAGTTTTTTATGCTACTCCAAGTACTAAAACTAAGAAAAGTTAGATCTAAACTTTCGTGAGATAAAATTTTTAGCAAAGGAAGCTCTTAGATCTATATACCAAGAGATAGAAAAGATAAGATTTAACACTTAGATCTACTTGCTATGAAACAAAACCAAAGTAACTGAAAAACAAGAATTTTCTTTTTAAGCTTGAGGATGGATAAGAAAAACTTCAAGCCCAAGCTTGAGTAAATTTGAGCATGGAGGGAACCTGTGGGACAAGAAACATTAGAAAAATTATATTTGAAGAGAGATAAGATGCAACTAAGCTCCGATCTCTACTTCACGTTAGGTGATCTGCAAAACTAAAATACCCTTCAAGCAAGTGATTAGATCTAGTATGTATAAACCAAACAAGAACCGAAAAGCATGAGTACAACTGAATACAATATGCAATTCTTAGATCATGTATAGCTACACATAAGCAAGCAAGTTGAAACTTCAAATGCCTACTCTATGGATTAGATTATAACCTTCTAAGCTAGATAACACATCATGCATGAATAATAAAATAACTACATAGATATCACCTTTGTTATAAGCCAAATATTCACCATGAGAGTTCTTGCACCATCAAATTGTCCTCCAAAGACTCAACTTTATTCATAACATAGATAAGAAATTACAATCATACGAGCAAAGGTCATCTGCAAATCCATCCACTCTGTAGATCTAAAACGAGCCTCTACTTATACAAAATATGAAGGCTAAAACCCGAAAACCAAACTCCATGAAAAGAGGGCACAATCATTAGAGGAAATTTCAAATCAAAATGGGCCTCCTAAAATGAACAAATAAAATAATAGTTAAAATAATAAAATAATATTTATTAATTTTGGAAGAAGAAAAGAAAAAAACTACTTTTTTTGTTTGTATTTTTGACATATGTCCCCGTGTTTTTACTCAAATTTCGATCAGGAGAGCTCGTTGGATGCAGAATTAAATTCCGCATCCAACGAGCTCTCCCGATCGAAATTTGAGTAAAAACAAGATGAGATATGTCAAAAATACGAACAAAAAAAGTAGTTTTTTTTATGATAACTATCCCCAAATTTATATTAAAAAAGTGTTTAAGACCTATACGGTATTTCAAATTTAAAGCAATTTCATTGGCTAACACATGATGACATGGAATTTGAATAAAAGTTAAAAGGCCCATTTTGAGTTGAAATTTCCTCTAATGCCCCGTGATTTAGCAACTTGGCACAATGATGTGAAGTCCAAACCTGGGTTAAGGTAGGCATGAGTGAGGGGTGGCCTCCACCTAGGTAAGGCGCCCCCACTCCCAAACCTAGACCCAACCTTCCATCAAATAAGAGCTCTCCACGTGTGCTAGCGTGAGCATAAGGGAGAAAACGTGAGGTTTGAAGGAGACCACACGTGAATGTGAAGGAGACACGTGAGAGCTTTGAAGTAGATGCAAGTGAGTGTGATGGGAGCCAAACCCTTAGGGTTAGCACAAATTATGGAAGGCACTCAACTCTCCACCTCTAACACAACACCAAACCAATAACCACTCTCCAACTCATCAAATTTGTAAGCCAGAGGAAGAGGGCGAATTTCTCAACTGAAGGTGTCTTGAATGCTCTTCGATTGTTGACTGAATAGACTTGGTGCCGAGTTGAATCATCATAAATTCCCATTGCCATGTCATTTAGCCTTTAATTTTATCCAATTTGGTTTATTTTGGAGAGATTTGGATTATCTCGAAAATATTCATTTTTAATATTTTATATAAATAGTTTCTCTCTAAATGACTTTTTTAAGAAATTATTAATTATGAGGCTGAATGAACATCTAGAACTTAGGGATAGCTATACAGGTGGTCATGAATTATTTTTGTCTTAAGGTTAGAGCCTTCAATCACTGAATTCAGACCCCGGATGACTGACATAATACAAATTGAAATTTTTCCATTTAAATTATGGAAAATTTTATTTAAAAATAAAAAAAAATAAAAAACCCAAATCCAACGTGTCTGGTAAAAAAATTTTGAAATTTTTCGGAGGGTCCTAGTGACTTAGGACATGACCATAGTCTATTCTAATAATGTCTAATAGGTTTATACACTTCATTTGGGCTCTAATAACCTCCCAAGGCCCAGAATTCAAAATCAGGCATCCCAGCTTTGGAGGAAGCGGGGAAAACCTCGTCGATTATACTCAGCTATAGGAAAAGCATAATTGACAAGGGGAAAAACTCCCTAGAATACCTTAGTTGAAATTCTACGTCTTAGGAGACTGAACCACTTAAATACCCTACTAGCACACTTTATTACAAACCCCGCGGGGCCATCATCATTATTACTGAAAAGAAAAATTGACTAGCCAAAACTGGCTAAACACAAAGGGCGGATCATCTGATACACTGGAATACAAACATTCATCATGTTTGTCAAATGGTGGCTCCTCAGCTAATCCAACTATGGTACAAATAAGTTGGCAACCGGTAGCACTTATTGAAGGAAATTCTGGTCTACATAACTTGTGAGGGCAGGTATAACAGGGTAATGATATACCATTTCAAGTTAATGAACCATTTTACTGGCAGGAACCCCCTGAACTTACATTTTTACCTATACAAAATCCTAGCTAAAATGGCCCATCAAGTTAAATCCAAGCCCACCAAGATTGTAGGCAGGTTATCCCATCATGGCCTGATCAAGTTAATTGTACTTGAACTATTGCAAAGAAGGAATGTGGCATGGACATATTTTCTGTTTTGGAATGAGTTTGAGATAGAATTGTATCCAGAGGACAAAAGGAAGTCTTATTCAAAAAATTCCTCCACTCCTAGAAGTGGCAAGAGGAAGAGGAGGGCCATCTCTCTAATTGCAGTGGATCAGGACTCTCCAACTCCTAAGGCCAAGAAGGCTAAGAGGAACCTGGATTTCAGCTAAAAGGCAGAGGAGGTTTCAGCACCAGACAAAAACATCCTCAACCTAACTTACTATGATTCTAAGGATGAATAGGAACAGGAAAATAACCTAGCAGATCAGTTTCAAATAGGGCAGGTGGATTTTTCATCACCTACACCAAAGGAGGATCAAGGTGAACCAGTGGCAGAAGCTTCATCCAGCAAGCCAAGATCCCAAAAAATCAATCAGCTACTGAGGCAGGTGTATGAGCTAGAGGTCTTGGAGAGGGAAATCAAAAGAACCAATGAGAGCTTAACCAAGAGGAATGCTGAATTGTATGACTCTCTGTAGGAGACAAAAGGAAATTATACCAAGCTGAAGAAGAGTAATCTCAGGTTAAGGAAAGAGAACACTAAGCTCTGCAAGAAAATCAGGTTGTCCAAATTGCAAACAAGGAATTCTAGCCCTCAATCTCAAGCTAAACAGAAGCTAGAAACCCTAGCAGAAGTAGCAATGATCCTTTTTGGCCCAGAGGCAGCCTGTGATGCTGCTGCCAACCCAAACCCTAGGCAGGCCGCCGCAAAGACACCCAAAGGTCACCACTGAAGCCTTAAAACATCAGGGTAAAGTGTGATGGCAATTTTGATTAAAATTTTAAAACATACTATTCGGTGGCTTAGGGGAACACCGCAGTTGTTCATTAGCCACCAAAAACAGAGCTTTCGGCAGCTTACAGACCTAGAGTTTTGCTTTCTTAGCCACTGAAAGCACAGAACACTGCAGAAAGGAATAGTTTCACACAGAACCGATTTTGGTTGACCTAAACACCTCATGGATGATTTATAAGGTTGGAAAATAATTCAAGGCATCAGTTTTTGGCTCTGTTTCAGTTTTGAAGGTGCCAGCGAGGTGAATTAGGTCACATACCCTACCTGCTCTGACAAAGTGTGACTTGTCTCCCAAATGGCAAGTTCGAGTTCTACTTTTGTCTACTACAACTATTAAAGAGTTCGAGGAGTAGGAATATTTTGGAGTTTGGTAGATTGGCAATCAAGATAGGATCTTGACCTATTTTTTGCAAATAGTTATGACTATCTATTTTTAGTAAATTCAATCCAATTATTTAGGATCTGAAATAAATTTTGTAAAGGCTATAAAGCCTATGACTAATGTAGAATAAAATGTTCAACTTCAGAGACTTTTTAGAAACTTATTGTATTCAAGCTTCTCGTGTGCTTTGTCACTTAATACAAGCTCTTTTTCCATTACATGTTCATCTTTCATCTTCTTTCCGTTCTGTACTTGTGCTTGGATGTTTCATTCATGTTTATTCTATTTACTTAATGCAAGATAGTTGTCACCCTATCTCTGTGTGGGTTATTGGAATTACAAGTATCTTTTCCTTGTTGTGATCAACCATTCATATGTGAGTGCCTTATGTGTGAATCTGCCAGCATAGTGAGTTCTTCATCTATTCAACTTTCTTACAAACCCTCTGAACATTGATAGTTAGATGCCTTGTCTATTTGATTGATTATTATGCATGTCTTGAGTGAGTGAGGTCTTATTGGTCATCTGACTTGATCCATTGAGTAAACCATTTAAAAATATTGAAGTTACCAGGAATCTTCAAGGTGCAACCTAGAAGAGTTTCCTGGAGAGATAACACCTGCTAAGGGCTGTTGTGACATGTCTTAAGCCTTCCAGGACTGTCGTGACTGGATGAAAGTGCCTTTGTTGGAATATAATAAACCCACTCATAAAATAATTAATCATTATTTGATTAATTTCCTACCCACTAGCTTAGCTAGTTGGCATCCACTTGCACCTTAGAGTCAACACTTGCCATATATATCCTAGGAATGATTTATTTCTGATTCTGGTTGATCTTGACCACTTTATGGCCATCCAGAATTGGTAACTGTGCTTTATAGCAGATTCTGCTTTATTCTGTTTTTTCTACTTTATCCTGCTTTTCTATGGATAAGGTAAAGCTAGTCAACTAGGAAACTGGCAGCTTTTGTTGCCAACCCATTCTCCATTATTTTCTTTCGATATTCTAGGATTAGCAAGTCTTTCCTTCACTCATCATCACTCACACATGCTATTGCTAATTCGTGAGGTGCTTGATAGATTGGGAAAGGGCTTTAGTCAACTATGGGTTTTATCATAATTAGTAAGCCTACTTTATGAGCTAACTTGAGGTGTCTTCATGCAACTCCTTTTTCCTTTATAAGGATGTATTGCCTATGTAATAATATCAATTATCATTTATTGATCATTCATTAATGTGTGTTCATTAATTATTCTTCTTCTCTCCTCATGCTAATTCTCTACAATTCTATGTGAGGTTAATTGTGTGCCTAGATCCTTAGCCTATTTATGAAATTCCTTATGCCATCAAGGCTTTAGAATTTCTACATGGTATCAGAGTTGAGGATATCAAAGCTCTACATGATATCAGATCTTTGAGAGTTCATTAATTAATCCTCCTTTTCATATTTGCATTTTTATTTTGCAGGTTCAACTTCAAATGGATTCAAGAGTATCGGTTCCTGTTCTTTCTCCTTTCACAAGCTATTCAAAGTAGAAACTGAAGATGATTTCATATCTAAAGAGACAAGGTATCTATGAGATATCTATTGGAGATGGTGAAGAGTCTTATGAAGAGCTAAGTGACTGGTTGAATGACTGTGATAGAGCAATTGGAGCTATTTGTCTAGCTATCTCTCCATGCATGAGCTACCTTATTGATTCTGTTGATTACCCAAAGGATCTCTGGACAACATTGGATAGAATTTTGGGAAAGGACAATGAAGATCCTTCTAGCTATGTGGAGAGTACCTCTAGCTCATCAATGATTTCTATCTCTCAATATGTTTCGAACTCTACAGTGTCTGATGAAGTTGATCATGAAGAATAAGTTTCTCATACAGTTCTTATTGCTACTACTCTCTTTGATTCGAATGCTTCCTCTTTCAATCAAGAAGCAAATATTGAACGGCCATCTTTTTCTATGTCTCTTGAAGTAGAAGATATCGACTCATCTTCTTATGATGCTATTGATGAAAAAGAAGTGACTAATGGAGCTGCTATTGCTATTGATGATTCACTCACACATTCAGTGTTCTCTATGTATTCTATCATGGATTTTGAGATCCATATGCCAGACCTCTCACACTTTGTGCATGCCTCTCTTCTTGATGGTGCGCAACCCAGTGACTTCCAGGATGTTTTCTTTGCCAAGTCAAGTCCCTATAGTTTTTTGCCACTTACCATACTTGATCCCATGTGCTTCTGCAGCTCCTTCTTTGTTCTTGGCACTCATTCTCAGAGCCTCCTTAAAGATTTTAAAGATCACTACCTTTCCTCCTTACATTCTTCTACCATAGAGGATTCTTTACCAGTATATTCCCATGAGTCTACTATTGTGATTATATGTGATCTCTTGGATTCTTTGGAAGCTAGATCAACCCATGGATCCCATGCATTCGCACTCTTTGATCCCGTGCCTTCTCTATGTTCCTACATGATCACTTGCACACATCCTCTCCGTGTAAATGAAGATGGAGACATGATACACTCGCTTGGACAGTTATTTCACCTATATGGAGCTCATTCCATCTCTACTGGTTCAAAGTTCAAGTCATCTCATCATCTTGGAGCTGATTACAAGCCTCAAGATCCTTCGGTATTTCCTTCACATCATTGGATCACAGTTTTTATACATGGTCCTAGTTTCCATCCTGCAGCTATCCTTGATCCAGGTGAGCAGATTTATCTTCTTCCCAAGAAGAAGATTCCTCCAAAAATCAGCATTTAGTTTGGAGCAGCAGAAACACCAGCACTCAGCATTTTTGGTATTTCTTTTCATGTTCCTTCTTGAGGGAGGATTTTCCCCTTGAGGTTTTGCCTCTTTCCTCATTTCTTTGGACAAGATAAATTGTAAAAGGGTGACCATAGCTTTATTGTTGAGCCCTATAGGCATATATATTTCTGATTAGATCAGGGATATCATCATAAAGTCGGCTTAAAGGTGGGTGTTGGAATATAATAAACCCACTCATAAAATAATTAATCATTATTTGTTTAATTTCCTACCCACTAGCTTAGATAGTTGGCATCCACTTGCACCTTAGAGTCAACACTTTCCATCTATATCCTAGGAATGATTTATTTCTGATTCTGGGTTGATCTTGACCACTTTATGGCCATCCAGAATTGGTAACTGTGTTTTACATCAGATTCTGCTTTATCTTGCTTTTCTATGGATAAGGTAAAGCTAGTCAACTAGGAAACTGGCAGCTTTTGTTGCCAACCCATTCTCCATTATTTTATCTCCATATTCTAGGATTAGCAAGTATTTTCTTCACTCATCATCACTCACACATGCTATTGCTAATTCGTGAGGTGCTTGATAGATTGGGAAAGGGATTTAGTCAACTATGGGGTTTATCATAATTAGTAAGCCTGCTTTATGAGCTAGCTTGAGGTGTCTTCATGCAACTCCTTTTTCCTTTATAAGGATGTATTACCTAAGTAATAATATCAATTATCATTTATTAATCATTCATTAATGTGTGTTCATTACATATTCTTCTTCTCTCCTCATGCTAATTCTCTACAATTCTATGTGAGGTTAATTGTGTGCCTAGATCCTTAGCCTGTTTATGAAATTCCTTATGCCATCAAGGCTTTAGAATTTCTACACCTTGAGAACCGTTAAGGGTCCCAATCCTATGTATGAAGGTACCATGACCTACTGAGGGTTACTAAGGATGTTGTGAGGGTGTGTAAATGTGTTGCCAGCCTAATTGTGTACTGCTTGAATAGTTCATGATCTATTAGTATGGATCGCAGTCTGTGTGAGGGATGGTATGTGGGTCACTACCCTTTATTGGATTGGTTATGCAACTAATGAAAACCCTGAGCTGATGTTTCTCACCCATGTGTTGGCCACCAAGCTGGGAGCAAAGCTCATAGAGGTTACAAAGAATGGGACCTACTCTTGGTTGAGGCCTAATGGAAAAACCCAAGTAACCATTGAGTACAAAAATGATAGTGGTGCATGGTTCCTCTACGCGTTCACAAAGTTCTCCTCTCCACTCAACATGATAAGACAATGACCAATGACCATATTGATGTAGATATGAAGGAATATGTGATAAAGTTGATGATTCCTAAGAAGTACCTGTACAAGAACACCGTATTCCACTTAAACCCATCTGACCGATTTGTGATCGGAGGGCCTCATGGAGATACATGGCTGGCGGGGAGAAAGATCATCATAGATACCTATGGAGGGTGGGGAGCTCATGGAGGAGGGGCATTCTCTTGGAAGGATCCCACCAAGGTAGAGCATAGTGGGGCATACATGGTTAGACATGATGCAAAGAGCATTGTGGTCGTTGGGCTTGCAAGGAGATGCCTTGTGCATGTTTCTTATGCCATCGGAGTGTCAAAGCCATTGTTTGTGTTCATTGGCTCATATGGTACAGGGACCTTTCTAGACAAGGAAATTTTGGAGCTCATAAAAAAGAAATTTGATTTTAGCCTTGGAATGATGACTATCAATATTGATCTGAATAAAGGAGGAAATGGGAGGTTCCAAAAAGAGTGCTTCCTATGGCCACTTCGGCAGGGACGACACTAATTTCACCTAGGATATTTTCAGGCCTCTAAAGCAGGAGAAGGTTGTCCAATCCTAGAGAATGAGTACCAATTTTCTCATAAATAACTACATGTTGTAGCTCATGAACAAAATTTATCTACAGGAAGTGAGAGGGTTCGGTTTTTATACAAGGGGGATATGCTTTGGATAGTAAACTGTAATAACCCCCATTAGATCCTGCTGATTTTTTTGGCTTATTTTCTTATGTAATTTGGTTAAGGGATTTCGTCAAACACTTGTCAAAAAATGCCATTGAACTGTGCCAAATACTCTTTGTTGTTTTTTGTATTCAATGTACTGTTGATATGTGTAATGTTTGGCTTGTATATTGACTATAATTTTCAGATCTTGATTTTTGTATCCCTCAACAGTGAATAGTAAATGCAATAGAGATTGTTTTGCATAAATAACAAGGAAAATAAACCCAAAATATCATATTCATATAACGTTGAGTTTAGAATGACTGTAACAACAGTTCTAAGGTGGATAAGCAAATATGAAATTACTTTAACTCTAACCTGTAGCTTCCTGGGCGTGCACAATCATTTATGGAAGTGAACTGCCCTTCTTTGGTGTCTTGATTTTTCTTAGCAAATGTATAGCCAGCTCCTCAAAACTATGTTGTGTGTTCAACAAAAAACCCAAATCGTCTTCTTCTCAACACCGTGAGTGACAAATAAGTTTGGAGACTCCATTCTTATGCTACAATGCCATCCTTCACTACCCAGAAACGTTATGCACAATCGTAACAAGAAGGAAGACTACAATTATAGTACCCAACAACATTGTATTAGATTCCTGTAGGTGTCAATATGGATTGCAGGTCCCTTTTTGGCTATAACGACCCTTGATATTGTCCTAGATGAAGCATGGGGATCACTGTAGATGTGGAACTATAAGCAGATGCACCCAATAGGATGT
The DNA here is from genome assembly GCA_001517045.1 of Pseudotsuga menziesii. Classification (NCBI taxonomy): domain Eukaryota; kingdom Viridiplantae; phylum Streptophyta; class Pinopsida; order Pinales; family Pinaceae; genus Pseudotsuga; species Pseudotsuga menziesii. Next base: position 28,282 of record LPNX010169282.1, read on the forward strand.
AAACACCCCTAATCTCCATAAATCGTCCTCACAAACAAGACTGTGTCCTCTCCAGATGATTTCACGGCCCACAAAGTCCAAACTCAACCAAAAAATGAAGAATACACCCTCCACGAGATGAAATTTCCCCCACAACAACCCATTTTTTTTAGCATGTCTACCTCCAATCAAAGAGTAAATAAATGAGGTTGCAAAATTCAGGATTGAGTGATTTCTTTGGTTATTAAGGTATGTCCAAACTTGAACTAAAATGAACCCATTTAAGATTTCAAGAGAAATATTCCAACTCCACAAGAATCAAACTAATGAACAACTGAGAAAATCTACGCCGAAAATCTGGATTGAAAATGAGTACCTCCTGTATCAATGCAAGATGAAATGTTTGAATTTTGAATGGATCAATTAGATCTTGCTTGATAAAATCATCAACGACATGGGAATCAAAGAACAAAGAATTTGGTGCTAAAATGGATCTTCTAACCATCGCTATGACTAAAATATCAAGTCTTTGACATTTAAACCCTGCACCTCCTCCTTTGTTACTCCTGTTTCTTTTTTCAAAAAAAAAAAAGCCGCAAAAACAAATATGCAGGAATCTATAACATGTTATATCTAGATGGGCCTGAAATTATACAATAGGAGATCAAGATGTTAAAGTTGTGACCACCATTTTAACATATCAATGTATTTTTAGGACTTCAAACACTTTCTTTCTGATACAAAAGGTTTTGCATTCATACTTTAATTCAATTTGGTGGTTTTATACTCATGCTTAATTCAATTTGGTTTTTTAAAGATGTGTTAAGTATATTTTGTGAAACAATGAAATTAATGAAATAAAACACCTTCCCTTACACACAAATATGGGGCTCTACATTTAGTGACCATAAATCCAGAGTCTCACCAATTATAATATTCATAATATTCACACATAAATCGTAAAGCCATCATTGAACTCCCCTCTAAAATAAGCTCCAACAATAAGTGAAGTTTACTCACCAAATCGACTCCATGCTTTCCAAGTGCAAGCAATGATTGATGACTGAGGTGAGGAAAGATTTTGAAGAGGTAAAATAAGGTTAGAATTATGTGTTTAAGGTTTTTTAATACATTTCATACTTTTTGAAATGGGGCTCGTACCATGAATTAAAGGTTCCTAAAACTAATTCAATCTAGTCACTCTCTAACTCGATCAAACCACCAAGCTAGGGTATGGCTCAAACAAGTCAAACCGAGTCAACAACCAACTCAAGTCACTTTCTAATGGGCATGAGTTAATACCAATTGATTCCTAGTGACTCAAACAATTTTGAATACATTGATTGTGAGATACTTGGGATTCCCTTTGGAATCAAAGTATTAAAGACATATAGGACTGGGTTCTTGTTAAAATCGAAGGAACTCAAAAGTGGTATAATAAATAAATTTTCTTAGCTAGTGACTTAGCTTCCCTAAATTCTTATAGCAGTGCATGTGTACTAGTCCTCTTGTTGGTTTCCCAATTGTATCAGTTACAACAAGCTTGAGAGGCTTCTAGAAATTTTATTTGTGGAATCAAGAGTGCCTAGGTGTTTCTGCTCCATTTCTCAAAATAATCCAAAAGCAAAGTGTCCTAGAAGAACTTTGTATACAATATATATTTTATATATTATAATGCATATCTAATAAAAAAAACATGCAAAATGCAAAATTAGTTGAATAAAAAATGAAAACATGCTTATTTATGGTACCTATAGATTAACACTAGTCCTCTGGTTGGTTTCTCAATTGTATCAGTTACAACAAGCTTGAGAGGCTTCTTAGAAATTTTATTTGCAGGAACATGAGTGCCTAGGTGTTCATACTCCGTTTCTCAAAATAATAATAAAACAAAGTGTCATAGGAGAAATTTGTATACAATATATATATATATATATATATATATATATTATAATGCATATATATTCAAAAGAAACATGCAAACTACAAAATTAGTTGAATAAAACATGAAAACATGCATATTTATGGTACTTGTAGATGAACACTATTCATCTTGTTGGTTTCCAAATTGTATCAGTTACAACAAGCTTGAGAGGCTTCTTGGAAATTTTATTTGTGGGAACAAGGATGCCTAGATGTTCTTTATCCTTAATCCAAGATTTGTTAATGTGATAGGGATGATTTCTTGTGGAGGCTAAATGACGAGCATGTGGAATAAATATCCAAGTCTCCTTCAAGAGGAAAATAGAGCCATCATGGAAGATAATGGGCTTTCAATACCCCTCCCTATTACACAAACAATGTTCAATCATAATATGTTACAACAACTTGGAAATGATGGAAAACTATTCTTGTGCAACAGTCAAGAAGAGGAGTTAGAATTGGCTTCGATCAGCTCATTTAATGGCTTGGAAGGTATTGGAAACTTCAATTCCTTTGGAGCTCAAGAAATCACACTTGGGAGTGAGTAAATTACTCAAAGGTGCAGTGCAATGACCATATCATTATTAGAGATCACTTGGCTCAATAATTTCATATGCCACCTTTCGTTGACTCTCCAATGACCTAAATAGAAATTCCCATGGCATCTATGACAACTACTACACTTCCACCACTAAAATGGATCATTGAACAATGCAAATACATAAATGAGGTGGAGGCTATAGACGGATGTCGCATGATATGTGGTAGATGTAAGGTAGGCATCATTGAAAATCGACTGGAGGGATATCCTAGAAATGAAAACGATTTCAACAAGCTAAGCACTTTAGAGAATCTAGGTTTCTAGAACAACCATCTAAGTAGATTGTTGTTGGGTTTCAAAGGGATAGAATAGTTGCGGCATGACCTTATTCTATCTAGGTGGGGTGGATATGGCATAATAGGACGTAATGGATTGGACACAATATTGTTGGAAATACATCAAATAAAAAATGCCAACATAAAATTATAATGGAGGAACAATGCCAAGCGGTGTCAAATAAGGACTACAGTTGTTAGCGAGCACTCTAAAAAATCATTTCATACAAAGGCCTATATTTTATGTACCAAATAAAGTTAGGATTTCCCAAAGAATAACCAACTAGGTAATAAAAAACCCTCCACCTTTTAAATCAAAAAATGGTGATGGTGTTCCATCCCAATCCCTCTCTTCTTGACTCTCCTTGCAATCTAGGCATTATTATTCATCACAAATGTGAGTTGGTGGAGATGAACAAATTTAAATATGAGAATGAAATCAAGGCATATGATAAATCCCAAATAATACCACTAAGTCAATAACATAACACAACCAACCCATGAAGATGGCCCACACTGCACCTAGCACACCCAACACGTGCTATGTATATATGCACCTCCATATCCATGTACAATACAATTTATGTTTCAAGTCATTAAACATAAATAAATGCATATTTTTGAGAAATGTGTGTGTGGGTGTGTGTCCTTGAAAGGTGATGCCAAGTTATGTGAAAAAGGTATTTCCTAAAATAACGAAATTGGTCACTATGAAGAACAAATATAACTTTATGAAGAAGATGATAATAAATGATGCTAATTAATACTTCCATAAATATGCATAAAATGAGTTAAATTTGATCATAAATTCAAGGCTTAAAAGCAACTAATCCCCCCATAATTGAACAATTTTGGGAAGATCTCAAAATTTTTATGTAGGCTTTGTTGTCATTATGCAACCTTTCATTCATGCAGAAGTATCATAGAAGGGGTAACATGATGAAGAACATTGATTCATTAAACAAATGGTTTACCATAGACACCAAGGACACCATTAGTACACCTTAGATTGATCAACATAATCTCAATGGTTTGAACCATACTCTTTAAATATACAAGGATGTTCATGGGATTAAAGTTGATGTGAGTGGTATTATACATCTCATTAATAGATGTGGGTTGAATGTGTTCAATTTTCTTGTATAATATTTACAAAATAGATGATTGGAACAAGACTCGGATCACAGATGTTAGGTTACTAAATTCTATTATCACTTTATTCAGTTATAGTCTTCCTTATGTAGTTATTAAGATTAAACATTACTTCATCACAAATTTATTCACTTTATTCAGTATTCGGTTCCTACATTCTACATCACTTTATTCAGTATTAGGTTACTAGATTCTATCTATCATCAAGTTATTCAATTTTAGGTTACTAAATTCAATCATCACATTATTATACATTATTTTTACCTTGGATCATGTCTAAAGTCATGATAACCATCCTCAATGTTCCAAACTCAAAAATGGCCATCATATCCTAATATCATGACAAAGATTCCCTTTGCAGTACCTTTGTGGTGTCTAAGGGACACAAGGACGCCTCACAAGTATTGGGTGTTATATTACTTTGGGGTTAAGGTTTTTGGTTGAGAGAGTTTATCGTTATGAGGCTCACTAGTGGTATCAAATATTATTATGTTTTAGGGATTATGGGGATGAAGGATCATGTTTAGGGGTGAGAAGTTACATGGGTCTAGATTATATGAATAATAAAGCTTATAATAAGCATAGGTTTTGAGTTAACATTTGAAATGGTTTGGGGTTATATGTGTTAGGGGAACTATCAAAGTTGATTTTTCAGGGGTTCTAAGGGAATTATTGGTTAGGTATTAGCATTTAAAGTTGTTATTTATACTAGGGGTTATTGGAGTTAATTAGAATTGTTAGGGATTTCGGGTGATATGTTTTCAACATGGAATTCCATTGGCCCACATGAATTGTTTCCTAAAATCTTGCATAAAACATATTCTACTTGCATTTTGTAAGGAATGACATTTTAGAGGCTCAATGAACTATATGTGAAACCACAAGGTCTTACTTGACTAGATGTATACTATAGGTATACTATGAATGATATACAACTAACTAAATCCAATCTATGCTAGTAAGGTAAAGGTCCAACTTTGGCCATCGTTTGCTCGGCCTTTACACCATTGGGCTCATGATCTTCATTGTAAATTTCTTGACAATGTAAAGGGATTCCAGAGGTCTCACATCACTTGTGATTGAATGTCAAAGTGGGTGAAGGTATTGATTGAATGCGATTCTAAAGGAAGTTATTACACAACCATTCCTTACAAGCATTAGTAATCATAGGTTCCGCATCAAACATGCTTCAATTACTAAACATTATAAGGTAAATCATAGAATTGAAATAAATGAAGCAAAAGAAAAGATAATGCACAAACACTCAACTTTGACAACTCATTCCAATTGGCTATTCATACACTTGGGTTCATGACTTTCACTCATATCTCTAGGTGTAGGATCAATAACTCTTGGATAAAGAGTCAATTAAATGATTCCATATCTCTATGAATCTATGATCCTTAAGTTGCTTCTAGATATCCATATTCTTACAACATTGGCAATTGTGCTACATCCATTCTTTGTTATTTATTATAGGGCCAAAAGTTGGGGTCTTAAAACATAAATTGTGTCTATGGGACTTATGGTTCATACACGGTGCCTAATTCCTCCATAAGATCCTTAAATATATCTTGGTCATGTTGAGGTTTAACACACCATTAATAGTTGTCAAGATCTAACCACATGGCTTAAGAGGAGTGGTGGAGTCCATATGGAATTGTGTTGAGGGCATGTGAAAACAACTTGTGTAGCCACATAATCTTGTAGCCCTTATTTTGAATGACATCAACTAAGAGCTTGAAATGTGTACTGTTGGAGTTGAGCACTTTAGTTCTTCATTCCTGTTATCACACAAAGTGTAGCTACCCACTAAAGATATCCCATCCAGGACTGTAGAGGTGAGGTAGCTAATCGATGACACCACAAGGGCCTCATCCACTACGGATAACGGGTAGTTGTCACACCGTACGGGCTCTTGTCACTTTAGATCAATCCAAAGAATGACCAAGGGGGAGAACCTACCAGTCTAAGAGGCTAGCGCACCTACTGAAGACACTCCTAGGGTTTGACAATGTATGAGAGAGGAGAGATAATGAGCAGGTAAGACTAGATCTATCAAATTAATGTGGTATGGAGATTAGGTCCAAGTTGGGGAGACTTAGTAAAGATAGGAAAATAATCCAACTTAAATGAGATAATACCACACACGAGTTAAGGAAGTAGATGTAGGGAAATTTATCCAAATAAAATGAAACCATAATGGGACCCACCTAGGGTTTTTGCATAAGTGGACAAAGTGGACCAAAAAGAGAAGATTAGGGCATGAGATGACTATATCAGGGTGCTTGAAGGTTGGATCTATGATTTTGAGGCGGGTCCAAGCATATCCATCTGACATATCTGGAGAAATGGCCACCCACCCAAGAGGGGTGCCCCCATCTAGAGTAACTAGTGCTAGATCCTAGGGAAAATGGAGTCTGATTAATGTGAAACTTGATATCTAGGGTTTATTTATTAATATCCAAGTGGGTTTTGATGGTTGTCATCAAAAACCCACTGGATCTATCAGATCTACGAAATGAATATTTTAAGAAAGAGAGTTTGAATGGACCAATGGATAAAAACTTGAAAAACAATACTAACCTTGCAGATCGTACCTCAAAATACTTGCGACCACCCTAGATGTCGATGATCCTTCCACTTGATTACAATTTCGAGCAAGATCCGGCATTAAACATGAAAAAAAGTGCCCAATGAAGGAAGTGAGCGCCCTCTTCTCCACCTGCAAAATAAAACTACGAATGAGATTTGTTTACAAATGAAAAAGATAAGCTATGTACTTCATCAACAAAGAAATATCCAATGCAAAAAGTAACAATTGAAAACTCCCTAAATATGAACGATTTTTTCGGAAGATGATGTAAAATGCCTATGCAATCTCCTCCAAGCAATTCACTACATTGCAAAAGATGGGTACGGCCTTCCAGAAAAATAGTTGTTTGCATGCAAGATCTACTGAAATGTCCAAGCAAGAGGCATAACAATCACATCCAAGTACATTCATAAAGCTTCCAAGATTTTCTGCAAAAGTTTTCTTGTATTCAATATTCTCATAGCCAAAAGTCCCTTTATAAATGAGAGAGCATCTCAATATATAGATCTCTCAAGTAAATAATACCTATATCCAAAAATATCAAGGGTAAAGATCATAAGATAAAATATTCCTAATTTACGACTAAGATTAGCTAGATACATCTCACATGGATCAAATCACAAATAGAAGGGGGTGCATCTCTAGAAATGCCCGATAAGGGGGTGCACCACATAAAATATGACTAATGACCACAAATTAGCACATGGTGGGGCTAGGAGGTTATGTTATCCTTCACTAACATGGCCCCATGGCACAATAACAAGATGTGGTGGCAAATAATATAAAGGAGTGATAATAATCACTAGGGGATCTCCCTCAAAATACATCAAAATATCCTCAAAATGCATAAACCAAGGATGTGTGGACCTCGAATGAAGTGGAGCTGATGTCGGATGATGAATATGACCCAAGCACTCTGCCTTGGACCAATTCCATGCCAATCCTTTTCCTCAATTACCCAAATTGTTTTCCTCGTTAGCCATTTTTAATTATTAAAATGTTTCCTTGGGAACAAAAAACAACCAATATCTCACCCGAGAGGAGTCTACGCAAAAATGTAACTACACAGATGTGTTGGCACCCCAGGTATATGGTATAAATGACTAGATGCACCCACAAATCCACTCCAACGTTCCAAGAGATCTTCTCAAAATATGCAAAGTGTTTTATTTTCATTTTCCCCATGACATATCTGCTATAAAGCCCAAGAGACCCATATTTGTCTTGTATCCGTATGAAACTGAAAACCAGCTGCACCAATGGAATCAGAATGTCCAAATCAACTACAAATGAGTACTCATACCCCATAAGTCCACCACAAAAGAAACACTAGAGGCCCCATCCATATTAGAACAATACTAATGATAAATCCTGTAAATGTTGATACTCATAAAAATAATACGAGCCATTGTTAGAGAAATTAATCTACCTTAGTACCATGATCTACACCTAGGAGGCATTTTCATTTGTCTAGTACTTATGTTATATGATCCTACTAAGGCTATATTGGTCTATTAGCTGACTTTTGGCTCATTAACTCACAATTGAGGTGCTCCACTTTGATCATCCTAAGATTTAAGACACTCTAGTTTAATCACCCTGACATGCCAAGCACCTGCACTGATTACAAATCGCTTCTTCTTTGAGTAGGGGCTCTAGTGTGTGAATGTGGTTGTTTTATGGTCTTTTTGGTCATTTATTAGCTTCTAGAGACTCACCCACTCACACATGTGTACTCCCATGCCTTGGATGCCTACATTTATGCCTCCTTACATGTTCACACATGTATTCGTGATTGTTTTGTTAGATTTGGGATCCTATTGGTCAACCTAGGGGGGTTTAAGGGTCAAATACTAGCATGACACTTGTATGTATTCACATGGCATCCAAGGGCTTGCGAATTTTCCCCAATGTATTATAAATATGTACCAGACACATCTACAATATGTACTGTAATATAATGATCAATTATTATCACCATTCACATGTTTTATTTAAGTCTCTTTTGTTGTTCTCTTGCATATTTTGTCAAATACTTTGATTGTGAATATTTCTCTAGCTCCTAGATCTCATTGAGAAGCAATTATCACATGGTATTAGAGCTATTTGTAGTTGCAAACAAATCTAGAGAGGTTTGAGTTGTTGTTTAGGGCATATTTCCAGAAAATCTAAGTGTTTTTCATTGCAGGTTCTACAATGTTTTTGTCACACAGTGTGCAAGAAGGATGGAGCAGACTCAGCTATTGCTTACACCATTCAATTATTTTGAATGGAAGGCCAATATGGTGATATAGTCGAGGTTGAAAGGCATGTATAGAGTCACCATGGGGACTAAAGTCGAACCCAACTCTGCAGTAGAGAAAGCGAAGTACTTCAATCGAATTGATGAAGCTTTTAGAAAGCTTTGCCTCAACATTTCGAGGGATCTCCTCTTTCATTTATTCATCCTTGGCACACCCAATTAATTTTGGCTCAAGCTTGAGTCACTATTTGGGAAGACTGATGAGATGAGAGGCCATCAACTTGAGAATGAGTTAATCTCCCTGAGCCCAACTCACTATGAGACCATTCAAGACTACTTTACCAAGTTCAAAGTGCTAGTAATTAAGCTAAAATAGTGTGGCATAGAGAAGAAATATGATTAAATTATCTTGTCCAACATTTCTAAGCTAGAGCCTGAGTATTATGTGTTTGTTTTGACATTCCACTCAAGCAAGCTTATGGTAGAAATTGGAGGATTCCTACGCTAGCAGACTTCATGGAGTCTTTGACTCATGAGTAAGGAAAGCTAGTTCAAATGGGTACCATCGAATCCACCAAAGATCAATCCCTTGCTGCTGGTGTATCAAATCAGGCCAAAGGCAAGAAGAAATATTTGAAGTAAAGAGAGAAAGAGAAGAAGCAGTGAAGTACAGAAAGCTCAAGTTCTACTGATGGGAGTTCGGGATTAGGAGGAGGAAGAATAAGAGAGAGAGACTCACATGTGTTTATTGCAGATTTTATCATCTTGAAATATCTTTCTTCGGAAAGAATATGGACATCATGACCAAGCTCCTTGAGGAGAACCATATTGATCTTCTAGAATTTGCAAGAGGATGGGAGTGCAAGCAAGGAAATGGTAAGCATGTACATGCTTTGTGTGCATGGGAGAAACCCATTTCTGATATCTCTATTTCTGTTGGCTCCATTTCTGATTTACCTTCTGATATATCATAATATGAAGCCTCCATCCCTTCCTTAGAAGAAACCCCAACCAGTTCACCGAAGCTTCCTCCAGAAACTAGTCATTTTCATTAGTTTTTTATATGTCTTCTAAAAGCTCTTTCTCAAACCAATAATATCTTTCCCATTCTGATTATGAATGTGATATACAGGATAATATTCAGCCTATGACAGTCGTAGACTCATTTTCCAAACCATTCCATGACCAAAAGACCCGACAACCCTCAAGTTTAGTAGTTGGAAAATATCAAAATTTCCTAGTTCCCAATGCTATGTCACTTGTATATGTTGCTTTTATGTCTTGTATGTATTTCATTAGTTGGAAATCCATATCATTGGAATTCATGGGATCTGTGTTCCATATGTGTGCACTTTATTTTTCCACTCATGGTTCAAATCTCAAGTCTCCAGACCCTCCAGGTTTGCTCAACTGCAAATATGATCTAGTTGCTCTCACTCTTCTCTCTCTATGGACCCATTCGCTCATGGAGAAACCATACCTCTGATATTTTCTGTTGTATATGACATATATTCTGATATTTCAGAGCCCCGTGAGCTTTGTTACAGAGTTATGAAGGTGCTTCATCAAATTGGGAAGAAAATTCATGATATGACAACTACACATGAGGCAGATTTTGTTGAATCTTTTGATGTTATTTGGGAAAGAGTTTGCATAGATATATTTTCCATGATTGAGTATGCTTCTATATCAGAGAATTCTTGCATCCAAATACATTCTTATGATGCTCCTCCATCAATACATGTTGACCATCAAAGGGCCTCTCCACATGATCTTTGTCTACATCACTTTGATGCATTGATGCATGATCTTAGCATCCACAACATCTTCACCAAGTCCATCACCAAGAATTTGTTCTTTCAACTCATCCAAGTGAATAAGAGGACCTATTGAAGACATTTTTTATCATCTCTATCATGTCCATTTTTTAGGAAAGTTTTTTTATTGTGAGGTTTTCCTCCTTACCTCGATTACATGGACTAATAAAATTTTGTTGTAAAAGGTGACTTGTGCCTTAGTTGTCAAGGCCTTAATAAATAATTGTGTGTAAGTTGTACTAATTTAGGCTTAAGGGGGGACGTTAGAGCAATCAATCTACCTTAGTAACATGATATAAACCTAGGAGGCATTTTCATTTGTCTAGTACTTATGTTATATGATCCTACTTAGTCTATATTGGTCAATATTGGTCTATTAGCTGATTTCTAGCCCATTAACTCACAGTTGAGGAGCTCCACTTTGATCATCCTGACATTTGAGGTGCTCTAGTTTAATCATCCTGACATTCTAGGTGCATGTATTGATTACAAACCACTTCTGCTTTGACTAAGGGTGCTAGTGTCTGAATGTGGTTGTTTTATGGTTTTTTTGGTCATTTATTGGCTCCTAGAGACTCACCCACTCACGCGTGTATGCCCATTCCTTGCATGCCTACATTTATGCCTCCTTACACATTCACACATGTATTCGTGACTGCTTGGTTATATTTGGGAGCCTATTGGTGAACCTAGGGGGTTTTAGGGGTCAAATCTTAGCCTGACACTTGTATGCATTCACATGGCCTCCAAGGGCTCATGAATTTCTCCCAATGTATTATAAATATGTGCCATACACATATACAAGATGTATGGTAATATAATGATAAGTTATTAGCACCATTCATATGTGTTATTTTAGTCTCTTTTGTTGTTCTCTTGCATATTTTGTCAAATACTTTGATTGTGAATATTGAACTAGCTCCTAGATCTCACTAAGAAGTAATTCTCACAGCCATCATAGAAAATCACCATCTGAAGCATGAATATGTCTAATGGACACCTGTAGACCATAAAAAATCATCATTCATAACAATTAGTCTATAACTCATCTTGGATCTTGGTCATGGTTTGGCCAATACTAGGTTAACCAAGTAAAGAATGATCAAATGATGAGCCAAGTGCTAAAATTTGATACTAGAAAGTACAAGTGGACATGCATCCTCAATTATCTATGCTAGAAGTGACACTCTAGTACGATTTAGACTTTGTTTGCAAGTATAAGCACAATACATATATAATAATCCAAATCAAAATGATTAGTTGCTTCGAAACAAGAACCTCTAGTGTATACTCATTTATAGATTTATCTCTTTTGCTAGTCAAGGCTGAAGGGATCATAAACAACAGGTAATGCCAAGGGATGACTTGATAACTTAACATTGTAAGCACCTGGGCTAAAGGACAAGGGCATGCACAAAACACATAAGTTGGACTAGGTGAACAATGGGGCATGGCAATGTCTCACAAATGGGTGGAATGATGAGAAGGCTCCACTAGACTCTAGTCAAGAAACCTTTTATACTTTATTTGCTCAGCATTTATTTCACTAGTTGACCTCTAAAGGCAGGTTCCCTGGTAAGCCTTCTGGGCTTCCAGATAATGACAAAGACATGACATTCTTGGGCCAGTCTCCCCCTGCTGCCCTGTGGGGGAAAATGAGCAGTACATTATACAAAGAATGAGTGCTCATCCTCTAGACATCCACTTTATTTTTCATTGATAACTTTCCAGCCTCTAATCTCAAGGTCAATATATTGGGCATATGTGTTCAATCATCTTGTAAATATTTACAATGGATATATGCATTGTTTCAAGCATGGAGAGATGAGGCTTGCATTTGTATTGTTGTTTCTTTATGTGGACCTAATAGATACTTGGAGTGAATTTGACATACCATTTACCATTACCAACAAAAATTTCCAAAAGTGAGGGCATTCCATCATGGTACCTTTTAAGATTATCATCATAGTTTGGACATTGGCATTCATTTCTCTAAGACGTGACTAGTGAAGATATTGAGGGAGTAAAAGAATGCAATATGTGATTAATGCATCAAGGCAAAGGGACAAATACAAGGAAAAAAAATGGCCATTTATAAGGTGGGATGACACATCCAAATATGCCATGTAAGTAAGAAGAATTTTTTTGCATCAACCTTACGTTAGTCCGTTTTGTCTCTAGGGATCATGTGACAATAATAGGCCTATGTCCACCACAAAAGCCCAATTATAAAGGGAATATTTATCATGTAAGTGGAATATAGTGTTTGTTTCAAGTTTGGCACACTAAGGATGGCTTTCATTGCCTATTCCATGTTTTAGGGTAAACATACAAAGTCTTGGACCATAACATTTTCCTCAAGGGATCGAGGCCCACACATGGGGCCCTAGTCCATAATGTCATCTATATGTGGGAAATATTTGTCTTACAAGCAAGAAATGGCCATTTCAAGCTCTGTGCGACCAGTAATGGTTATCATTGATTGGGCCATATTATCAAGCCAAAACATAACGTCTAAGGGTAAGGGGCTCATGGGTCATGTGTGATGCCCTATACCACCTCAAAGGCCCTATATACTACACAAGTAATATTTATCCAATGAGTAAGATATGTCGGCCATTTTGAGGTTTGGCACACCAAGTATGGATTTCTTCCCCTAGGCCATGATTTGATGTGAAAAGAGTTGTTGGGCCAAAACATTTTTCCTTAGGGATCATGAACTATGTGTGGGGCCTTAGGCCACCACAAATCCCTATGAAGGAAACATTGGCATGTGAGAAAGATATAGTATGTACCTCTTTTTATGAATTTTGGTTAACCATGGATATTTATTGTAACTTAAGCAATGGCAAGGTCAAAAGACATAGCCTTAGGCCATAACATTTGTATTTGGCCTATAAGCAAGATATGGTCTTTATTTAAATATTTTTAACACTAAATATGATCATGGTCCATGAATGGAGGCCTAGATTATAACACAAGGCCTACATGGGGAATCTTAGCCTACATGTGAGATATGTTCACCATTTTGAGGAAGGGCATGCTAGGGATGGTTTTCAAGGCCCATGTTATGGCCATATTCGAGGTGACTAAAGGTGAAACTAGAATGATAGAGCTAGAATCTTAATTACCTTAGGTATGAAAATGTCATGAGCATTAATATTATCAACTAGGATTAATTGGAGCTCAATGATGGTGTTGACATGCTCTATTTTTTTTAAAGATAGATAATTGGTTGAAAGAGGAATTCCAAGAGAGAAAGGTACAAGGGTTATGTGGTATATATGGGTTGTTAGTGCTTGATGTGAGTGCAAGATCCATTTAAACCAACTAATTAATGTCTCAACTTTGTCCCCATGAAGTAGGAGGACAACTTTAGATATTTTAACTGTGGTCACAATGATATCTCTAATGGACCATTAAATAGTTATAGTAGCATGGAACAATATTTTTATCCCACAAGATAATTTTGGATCATTCAAAGTGAAAAAAGGATTTTTATGCTCCATCTTAAACGTAATTTCTCTTTCTTCGTGACTTTGCATTAAAATCTCATAAACAAGATGTGTGATAGCGTAAGGTCCCAATTCCCATGCAATATAGTAATGAGACAAAACTTGAATATGCTACATATATTCAATTGAAACATAATAAACTCTACATCTAAGAGGAATAGCAGTCTAGATGAGGATTTAACTTTATAATATTGACCAACAAAACAAAAACTTATTTTCCCCACATTGTTCAAATCATGGATGCTAATTTTCACGAGGGAAAACAATATAATACTCTCAATGCAACATTTAAAGAGAGTGTATGTTAGGATATATATTTTTCAACTTGTTGCACCTTGATGGTGTGTATTATGACATATATACACTCTTAAATACGACACTACAAGGTTCTTATGGTGTTCCACCCATAACATCGACCTCAGTGGTGAAATCCAACCAAAAACTTGTCAACATGTATGTTGAGTCTCATATTAATGTATGTCATTTCATAATCTATTATATATTTAGATTTGTTCTTTGGGGTTGGTAAAAGGTTCAAGGCTTGTTAAGATTTCTATTTTTGAAGGAAAGTATCAATGATAGGAACTAATGGCCATTGTAGATATGTCAAATGTAAATATTTGGATCTTCAAAACTTTGAGAGGTTGCAAATTCTTCTAAATATTTTGCATGTTTTACACTTTCGTGACATCTGTACTGACGATTGGCACTCTTTGTCATACACTACAACGGTGCATAAACACATGTTTTTAAGGTATGTGCATGCAAAGTGATGAAGTATGTGTATACATTCTAGAACTTGGTATAACTAATGTTTTTTTATAGCAACTATGTTGGATGTAGCCATTAAAAATTCTATCTTTTAAACCCATCGCAAACATTGCACACTTCAATGTTGAGATGCAATACTGACTCCATTGGATGATGAAACTTTTGAACACTAGATACCCAACACTAGACTCAAATCATCGACATTCACATAATAACATTTGATTCCTAATGCCGTGGTAGACCCCTTCACACCAATCCACGTGGCACTTGACATTCCAAAGCATCCTGCCTAAGGTTTAGGGTCATCATTACCAAGACATGGTAATATACAGGGAGGTGAAGGGAAAGAGGGAGGTGGTTATAAATATATAGATATCATTGGGTGAGAACTTATAGATTTAGGGAGTGAAACAAAATAAATATTATGGACTATGGGGATAATAATGATGTCATCATGAAGTCTGTATTTAGGTCACATGAGGAGCTTGTTGAGAAATGGGAGTGTTTCAAGGTGATTTCTATCATACATTATTCTGAGGTGGTATCTATCATATATGAAATGAAATTAGTTTCTGAATAATTTTGTCTATAGTTCCTATGAATAGAAACTTAGTAGGTGACTTCACAATGGGTGGATTTTTAATTATACAATTTTGTTGACACACTTTTCCATCTTTCATGTGATTAGTCCAAATATTTGTAGTCTTTTGTCCTTTTACCATGTGCTACCTTGTGGATTTGTTGTCTTCACCCCATTGGTCACTTTCCTATCCACATTACCATTATGCTTGGCCTTTGACTTACTATGGGTATGCCTGAAGGGTCATGTAAGGATGGAATAGTTGAACCTAAATTAGGAGGAAGGGTGTCACAAATATTGAAATGGACACTGTAACCTTGTTGGAGGCCAATAATTCCATATGCAAAGGCTCATTTGATGGCATGGGGCCCACACATAGTCCATGGGTCCTAAAGGAAAACACTATGGTTTCAAACTATCTATTTTGACCTTGGATCATGTCTAAAGTTATTATAACCATCCTTAATGTACTAAACTCAAAATTGCCATCATATCTTGATCACATGACAAAGATTCCCTTTACAAGACCATTTGTGGTGTCTAAGGGACACAATGATGTCTCATGATCCCCATAGACAAACATTATGGTATAATACCCTACATTTTTGCATTGAACCACATCACAGGCACCAAGAACCATATCTAGTGTTCTAAATTTCAAAATTAGCACCATATCCTACTTCCAAGCCAAAATTCCCTATAGAGGGCCAATATGGTGGTTTGGGACCACACATATGGACCATATCTCCATATTAAAATGCTCCAGTGTAAGGTCCTGTATATTTTTCATTATACGATGGAATGGTCCTTAAGTTCCATCCCTAATGTACCCCTGGTCCTCAACTTGTTGGCCATATCTCACATGTAGGCAAAGGATTCCCTACACAGACCCTATGCAATGATGTGAGTTGCCATGCAAAGAACATGAGCCCCATAGGAAAATATTCTATCCTAACAACATGGGTTTTGTTATCAAACGAAGGATTAGTGACCAAGAAGAATCCATGATGTGACAATTCTAAAAATAGCCACCATATCCCTATCACAGGAAAAAGATGGACTAAGGCCTCATGGATAGCCTGTGTAGAACCCAAAAGCCACATGTTATGGACTAAAACTCTAGAACTTCACCTTGTAACATGAATTGGGTCATGAGAACCATCCTTGATGCACTAAACCTTCAAATGTGATACCACATATTAATCGCATGCCAAATATTTCCTATGCATGGAATATGTTATTGGATTTTAAAATGTGATATAACCACCGCCCCAAAAGTTCAAATTCTCAAGAATTTTGAGGGAGGTTTTTTAAAAATCACCTTAAAAATGACCTTTAGGGGGGGTTTGATTCAACCCCCACCCAAAAAAATTTCATGACAATTGGACTTTTGAGGGCAGCTTAATCACAACCGCCCCCATAAGTCCAAATTCCCATAACTTTTGGGGGAGGCCTTTAAAACAATCGCCCCCAAAATCCCAATTATCATTCCATTTGGGGCGACTTTCAAACAACCGCCCCCAAAAGTCGAATTAATATGACTTTTGGGGGCGACTTTAAAACAACTGCCCCCAATAGTTTATTTATCATTACTTGTTTTTGGGCGGGGGGTTTAAAAACTGCCTAAACAATAACCTTTAGGGGGTGTCTTTCCAAAAACCCCCCCAAAGGTCCTGGGGATTTGGCTTTTGGGGGGGGAATTTTTTAAAAACTGCCCCCAAAAGTCCAATTCTCAAGAATTTTTTTTGGGGGGGGTTGAGAACCGCCCCTTATTGGGCACTCTATATACTCATCAATTTCTTAACAAGCAGAGTGTTCAATATTAATTGTCAAACTAGGAAAGTCTTTTTATTTCAAAGGTAACTAGCAAAATATATACATAAAATTTTTTAGTAGTTGATAAATAAAATGTTAATCATTCAATCCTAATCGATGCTCAGTCAACGCAGCTCCTTGTAAGAAATCAAATGAAATTACCCATCTAGGAATTTTAAAGAACTTATTTTTCCTACCATATCAATCTTAAGGTTTATAATCTAATAATAAATCAACCTAGAATTACTCTTGCAAAAAATGGAAGTCTATATTACCAAACCAGAACAATCACCAATCATTAATCAAAGCAACAAATTCATTAAACCAAATGTTCTATCTAATTTGGGAAAACTCTAAGAAAGATAAATTACACACAGCACAGGAGTTGAGCACATATGTAACAGTTATTAACACACTTCTGCATAAAAAGAAAGAATTACACTACACAATCGACTGTCACACCACACCAATACAACAAGGCAAGAGGAAACTTGATAATGCAATTACTTAATGAATATTGTTGCAGCTAACTATGAATACATCTAATCGAAATTCCACACTGAACATAAATCACTAAACTAAAGCATCTATACTACTAGCAACTGTGTAAGAAGGCGGGCCCTGGCCTTCGAACAGAGATGCTGTCGAAAGTTCACAAGATCTACAATAAGGAAGTGTTGAGAATTGTTACTCCTTTATTAATTTTCATCAAGATACAGTTACTGTCATGTTGCTGCTGCAACCACTACCCCAAATGTTTTTGTGATTTTAGGGCCCCTCCCTGGGATTTTTAGCTTTTAATCTCCCCAAGTAATTTTTGCTCTCTGAGAAGTTTTTAATGACTTAGTTTATTTTGTTTCCACAATTTTGAAAGTCTTTTGTTGAAATTTGAAACTCAAGTTTTTCACCAGATACGTCAGCTGAGCTTCTCGAGTCTAGCTGACACATCGCAAAAGCTCATGTTGTTCATTTGATTTTTGGCTTATTCTTTATGGAGTTTTGGAAAAAAAAATTTAGTTTGTTGATACGTCAGCGAAACTCGGGTCTTGGAGCTGACCTTCTCCGTGAGGTTTTAATTTTATTTCCAATGGTTTATTTGTAGCTTCGTAGATGCTCTTCAAGACATCTCATCAAGTTTTCCAGCGGTATCAGGCCAACTCAAAGATTTGAACGGATTCTTTCGAGAAGTTTTTTTTCTTATCCGTCATTCCATTGTAGGGAATTTCGTTAGTTCGTCGACGAGCCTTTTTGGAAGTATCTACCAAAAACATCGGCAGGACTTGTTTGTGCAAGCCAATATGTTTAGATGCACTGATCTTTTGCAATCGATGAATTTTTCTCGAGGTTTGGTCGATGAAGTTGCGGCAGTTCTTGTTGAGTTCCCGCAATGGTGTCGAAGGAATTCCAGTATTGGAGCCGATGTCATCATGGGTGATATTTCTTGAAGGACCCTACCAATAGTTTGATCATCGATAGGAGAGTCGAATGCTATCCGATAACGTCAGATTCACTTCATAAGTCCACCCGACACTGTTGCGGCCTCTTCATTTTTGTTTGTCGATTTGGATGTTTTCACCGACAAGGATTGTTACCTTTGGCGCTAAAAAAACGTTTTATCCTCGAGCATTTAATCTCCTATCTACCACATTAATGAATTTCCATGGTTTTTTTCTATTTAATCCTCGGGGGTTTGTTTTACGGTTAATGGCATTATCGTTTGAAGAATTTTGAGCCGTCGATCACCACCCAGATTTTGCTGGCAGCACGAGTTGTTTCTCATGAACTGTCAAGCTTTGCTGCTAGGTAGTATTCAAGCTCCATCATGTTCACAGTTTGTTTTCTTTTAGTTAGATAAACCGGTGTTTTTTAAGGTTTTATGGGACTAGGGTTTTCCTAGTTCATTATATTTATATGCGTATCCAAACCCATAGATGGAATTTCCCTTTGGTTTTTAAGGTTCATAGAACTTTGGAGGGCTTCTCAGTTTCTTTTGCACCATGAATCCTTGGCCTCCCGACTCTTATTTATCTCGCATGATTATAGAGGGTTTTTTCCCATCTGCTTCACTCCACCCAGCCTCATCGCTTAGACCATGTCAGACTCAAGCATTTGCGGGGTTTTTTCCAGTCAAACGTTTCATCGACTGTGCCTCCCCTGGTTGATGTTTTATGGGTGAGGTACCATCATTGACCGAGGTAGGGTTTGGGAGGTTTTCCCCAGACTCAAGTTTAGAGTGGCTTTGTTGTTAAATCCACTAAGACGTCATGGGGGGTTTTTTCCCATTGGTTTCTGTAGGGAAAATCCGTGGTTTGTTATTTATAGCAAAGTGTTGCCTAGTCATGTGGTGTGCAGAATGATGTTGGCAGAAATCCTCAGGTGACTATTGTCTTTGAAAACCTAAGGTCTAAAGACTCGTGCAGCGTGAGAAGTTCTCTGTTTGGATTAATCCAGCAATAACCTATTGTTTACTTTATTTTTTCAAGAGTGGATGGGTACCCTTTGCTTAAGATCACAGAATCTTTAGGATGTTAGAA
Source organism: Pseudotsuga menziesii (assembly GCA_001517045.1). NCBI lineage: Eukaryota > Viridiplantae > Streptophyta > Pinopsida > Pinales > Pinaceae > Pseudotsuga > Pseudotsuga menziesii. The sequence goes on from LPNX010169282.1 coordinate 48,082, forward strand.
GATGAATTGGTAAATCTAGTTTTGTTGAAAGCAACTCCTATTTATCATTTAAAGTTCTATTCATTTTCTTACATTTTTGTAGTTGTTCATCTCAGTATTCTATGAATGATGCATGCATGCTAGTAATCAGTATTTAAACTTGCTTAGGTTTGTCTATGGCAGTTTCGTTCTTGATACAACAACATGCCTAAGAAAGGGAAGAGGAAGGCCCAATCCCCAAGAGATGATCCAAAGTTAGAGATTTTACCTAAGGTGTAAATTATTTACGAGGACACAAAAGCCATCACAAGGGTAGAACCAAAATTTAGATGGGGTCATATCTATCAGATGATCAAGGACCAGGTTGTTCTAGATGCAGGTTTAGAGGACATACCAGTGTATGTAAATATAATGAAGTTCACTATCATGAAAGTATCTACACACCTAGAACTCTTCCCATGTGTCAAGGTAATCAGTTGGATTCTACCACAGGAATATACGAATACTATGATCCTAGAAAACACAGAAAAATAGGGCTTTGCTGGTTTCAGCCCTGCATATATAACTAAAGCATGTAAGCTACCTACACCCTAGGTTTATATGACATATAAATGGATAAAGGATATGGACTTAAATTTGTTTGATTGTGTGAAGAAAATGATGGTATCTGGGAAGCAGTTTCACCAAAAACCCTCAGGAGAATACGAAACTGCCAGCTTACTCACCCCTTATCGAATATTAGCCCTGATGCTGAATCGGATCTTCAGTCGGGAAAATGGGAAATTTTATAAGATAAGCTGGATACCCTTGATATATTATGTAGCCATGCAGGGTACTATTTTCAACTGGGTTGACATCGTGGCAAGTAGCCTATCTTCATGCATAGTTGCAGCACTTGGGGGTATGACTCAAAGGAAGTCAGAATTTTATATGAGTTTTTTTTTAATTGATTGCATCTTACGCACACATTCTTTCTCAGCACTAAATTGAAAATGGGATCCTGCCAAGACTCCTATATACTCTGCATATCAAATATTATGGGCACATAAGTATTATAGTTTCTATAAGAACATCTGTGAAGATTTTCCGATGCCACTATACAAGCAAATATTTCTTAAAGATTGCAATTGCATGTCTGAAGGAACATTAGTGATGGTGATTAAATATGGGGATTATTTTTTCTCTGGGGAAGGTCTGTATTTAATAATGTATGGGGGATCCAAAGCTCCTTCCTTGCTACCAAAATGTGCCACATATTATGTTATTCATAAAGAGGTAGTTAGGCAGCTATATATTGATAGGCTTGAGAACTTTATGTTTGACATGAAGAAAGTCGTCTATCCTCCACTACCATTTTATATTGGTAGTTATAGGTTCTCTAAGGTAAATATTTCTCCCAATTTCATGAGAGAGCTCGAAACTTTTCATTTTGGAGAAAAAGTTTCCCTAGAAATTATTCTTGGGACAAGGTCTCAAAATATTGTGCATCTGTAGGGGTACACTTTGAATACACTCATCATTGGGATAAGGGTGAGGAAATATATCGCAATGCATGTAGCATGGCTTCTTTGAGCAAGAGATTCAAGAAGAAAATCATGACAATAGGAGGAAAAGGAAGCAGAATGAAGAAGCTGCAAAGAAAAGGGAAGAGGAGGCCCAAAGGCTATTACATGAAGTAGAGAAATGATTAGTTGAGGAAGCACATAAGTATAAAGAAGAAGAAGAACATAGGCAGAGGGAGGAGGATGAAAGGATGCAAAAGGAGGCTAAACGAGCAAGAGAAGAGGCAGAAAAGGTAGCTGAAGAGCTTAAAAAGAAGGAACGAGGAGTTCAGGATAGAGTGAATCAAGAGAAGGACCAAGCCAATGATAGTCCATTGGAATCTGTTGTCCCATCGGGTAGCACGACAATAGAAAGCCAAGTTTCCTTGATAGAGCTTGAATTGGTACCTTTCATCCCATCTCATGCACATGTCGTGGCTAACTTAGATACAATTTTTTTTAACCAGAGAAAGAAGAGAATTGTGAGAAGGTAAGAAAAAAGGTTGAAAATAGGTGATCATCCTGCAAAAATCGTGGTAACAGAAAAGACAGTTTTGTAAGGGACGAATGAAGACCCTAAACTCCTTGCTATGGAAAGCATAGCAGAAGCTCAATCCAACGCAGCTAATGTTGGTAAGCTCATCGAGGATATTGAGCAATATAAAGAAAAGATGTCCCATATGAAGGAAACTCTGAGAAAAGAAAGAGGAGAGGAATTTTTTTTTTAAAAGAAACACGATGATATTTTCTCAGAGTTTGAGAAACTCAAGAAAGCATATCAAGTGTTGGAATCGGACAAGGATGCACTAACACTGCCATTTGCAATCAATGAAGGAGAAGCGAGAGATCTTGAAAGCAAGGTTTCAGAGTTGGAAAAGGAGAAATCCACAGCCGACAAGGGAGCAGAAGAACTAGAAACTTAGAATAGCCTACTAGAGAAGCATCTAAAGGTAGCAAATGAAAAACAACTCGATGTAACTCCATTCCGTAGTCAAGCATGTTTGCCGAAAAGAAAAATAAATAAGGTTCAATTAAAGTTGGCAGAGGAAATATATAAGATTAAACAGATAGAGGATAGACTAAAGGAAATAGCACATGAGTCATCAAAGTTCAGAAAAAAGGTTATCAGAAGTTGCAGAACATGTGCAAAGTTAGCTGAATTGGATCGAAGCTAATTCATGCTTTTTGGATAACATGCCTCAAAAGGATACAAGAGGATTGAAGATGGAATTGGTATTATTGAATTTCGGCAGCAAAGCATCAGCAAGATTACGCACAACAATCGATAAAAATATAGAAAAGTGTAATGAGTTCTACAAGAAAATGTGCTCAACTCACAATAAATGCCGAGCTTCATCCACGACTCAAGTCCAGGATTTCCCAGAAAAAGATCAAAATTTTAAAGAACCTCCAGGACAAGCTGCAGATAGATGAGGAAAACATTCAAAAGATCGAAAGCTTTGGCGAAGAAGAAATCGCAGTCTGGGTTATACAAGCTTCAGTTCATAAACATCTCTTTGAGGAGTTGTTAATCTAGACCTCACAAAAACTGAAAGATATAGAATCCTAGCTATCCAAACATGAAGTGGTTTCACGTTTGCTGGAGTCGATAGACTATCGAGTCATTGGTGAAGAAGCTCATGCATGGGGCGTTTTCATTGAGAAACCAATTGGGCCCAGATAAGAATTTGTTTTATCTCCATGTGGCAATTTTATGCAAACTATTTGTTACTTTCCATTTCCTATTGTAAGTACACTAGAAGACAAAATTTTGTAATCGAAGAGTTAAGGAATCCCAGGAAGCTAGGGTAGCTGAAAAGTCATATGTAATTTGTATAAATAGGGGTAGAATAGAGACTAGAGGGGACTTTTTCTAGCACACATATGAAGCTAATTTGTATGAGAACTACTTCTTTTATAAATAAAGAGAATCCAATTTTGTTGAAGAAAGGATTGTACAAGTTTCTAAATGGGTTGTGTGGATCGCTAAATGATAAATTATTTCTTTTTTGGCATGCTATACAATCTGTGAGCTCGTTCTAAACTTGCTGAATTATTTCTATGTTTATGAATGATTTCATTTTATGTTATGAATCTTGTGCAATAAATGAGTAATGGATGTTTAAACTGAACAAAGCTATCTTTGTGTATTATTTTTCTGTTGTATTTATGTGTGAAGAATTTAATAGCTACATGTAGGATTCCACATGCAACACTATAGTATATTACTCATTTTGATATAAACACTGCTCCCTGGGGATAGTTATAATAGTTTAGATTAGACTACTTGTTCTTTCCTTTGGATGAGTGAGGGAGAATTGATTCATATAAGGTGAGAGGTAAGACCCTGCGCAAATCACTTGTGGCTAACTGCTTGGGAGGTTCTTTTTTTGGCAATCACCTGCATTTAGTTTGGGCACTTGCATTTCATCCCTAAATTTTAAAAATTACATAAACAGTGGACCGGGATGCAACCATTAAAACATACTTAAAATGTTTTTTTAATTATATGGTATTCAGGCCGCTAACTATTAAATTGAGCACATAGATATATGGACCAACACACAACTCACAAGATAAATCATACAATTTACTTAGCAATTGAAGAATGAAACAGTACAAAAATGACTTGCAACTGTGAATGATTTCATTAATCAAAATTAACTAGATAGTTAATTACAATGAAGTACAATGGCTAAATAGATTCATGCAATTCAAATCCATGTGAGGAAATTCAAATTGGTTTGACTCTACTTGACTGAATGGTTAATTGACCTTGTCTAAATCATTATCGGAATTCAAAATCCAAACTCAAGTGTCTAATTCAGTGTTAACTAGTCTAATTGACTAAGGTAGGTCAGTAAATGCGCCTCACCTACATGCAACTATGCAATCCTAGCGCTAATTGAGTAGAACTAAATGTAGGGGACTAGAACTAAATGTAACTAACTCCTAATTGAGCTTGACTAGTCACCAACTGAACTCAACTAATGGAGGTTGGTATTGGCACTCCGAGTGGCTCCTAATTTATAGGGATTGATCTATGAGGCTCCTAAACTAATGCATGCAAGTGCAATCAGTGGCAGTTGGCCTCAATTAGCATTCCCCACACTTTAGTAACTAGTACATGTGCCCCAATTAGGCCAAGTGGACCCAATGGTGCTAGTGACTAAAAATAGACTAAAAGGACTCCCGATCAAGACATAAATGACCAAATTGGACAAGGGAGGATTATAATCCTAAGCCCCCCCCCCCCCCCCCCCCCCCCCCCCCCCCCNCCACATGGGGAAAAATCCCCCCCTCTAACTAAGAAGATAGAATCATGATTCAAGTTTGAAAAACTTGAATATATGTTGCTACAATCTCTGTGATGTAGCGAAGTATCATGCATGATGTTTTGTGCATAGGTATCCTGGGGCCTGGCATGAAGACTTCTCCATCTTCTCCCAAAATGATGATTGAAGGAAGGAGTAATGTAACCTTTGCCTCTTGTTGTATTAAGAGGTGTATGATCCACTCTATTATTCTGAATTTAGTGTGACTGAGCCCTTGCCATGTAGCATCTTATAAGAAGTTTGTTGCATCTCTCTGAAGGAGGTAAGATTGCACGACATAGCGCAATGTTCTTAGTCTTCTGAGTGTCAGGTGGATTTCCAGTCATCTTCCTAGCTTCCAGTTTGGAAGTAGGGACTAGATCTGGATCTGAATCACCTTGAATCTCAATCTCATAAAATTATATAGCTGGATTTGCAATACTAGTGGAAACCTCAAAAGAAGTAGATGGAATGTTTTTACCTTCCCTTGCAAGTGGCTGTTGAGAGTGCAATGGTTTTGAAAATGGCATGAAGTGTGAGAATTCATATTCCTTGGAGGCATGATTTGTTTCACCCTTCACTATGATGTTCTCAGTAGAGATATTTATGATCTCCACTGAATGAGGACCAAATATCGCTTGCTTTGGAGGGATAGTATGAGTCATCTGGTATACAAATAACAAATTTGTAGCTAAGGAGGGCACATAAAGCACATATTTGAACTTTCCATGTTCAAGCTTGATAGAATCCTTCCCTTTGGCTTGAATTTGACTGTTATTTCCCATCTGAATACTAGGACCATCAAAAGAATGCAAGTAAGAGAATGATTCTATGGATGCAACCATATGATTGGAAGCTCCAGAATCAATGAGGAAGGCATGTGTTGTTGAGCAGATAGCCTTCAGTGCATGGCATGTCTCTTCATGTTCTTCAGTTTCTTCTCTATGTTCATCCTTCCTTATGCTAGAAGGTACAGTAATGTTATGTATCTTTAGAAGAAGAGCCATCTCATCAATTGCTCTTCTCATACATGAGCCTTTTGGATGAAAGACCCTTCCACAGTAAGAACAGAATGTCTTTCCTTTTCCATTATTCTTACTTCTCTTCGACCCTAAAGGCTCATTTGACTGCTCTTTCTCCACAGGAGACTCGTCCTTTTTCTTCCCTTTATCATTCGCTACCTTAGGTCCTCCAGCAACCAGTGCATGATCTTTGGAATATCGAATGATCCCCATTTGGATCAACTTGCCATGCTCCTGGGTGAGAGATTCTATGAAGGAGTTAGCCATCCTCTAATTTGGAGTAGTGAGCTTCACTGAATGAAATTTTGATACAAAGACTGAGTAGTCTGCACCAAGTTTTGAGAGAATGGCAAGGATGAGTTTATCATTCTCCTTCTCAACCTTTCATAGGTTCAACTGGAACACTAGATGCTTGAATTTGGTGAAGAAGTCATTTAGTGTTTTGAAATTGGCTGGATGAAGAGAAATCAACTCATTCTCCAAATGATAGATCCTCAGATCATCCTACTTGTCAGATAAGGAAGCAAGCTTATCCCAAACCTACTTGGGATTCTTCAATCCATTGATGTCGAAGAGAAGATCTCGAGAGATTGAGAGGCACAAGCATCCATGTGCTTCATCAAGCCTATTCCAGTACTTTTCTTTGTCAACATAATGAATTTGATCTACCTCTGTCTCCATTGTAAGTCTGTAGAGTCTTTTGGACCGTAGATGCATCTCCATGTTCTCCTTCCACTGGTGGTAGTTGAAAGGAGTGAGAATATCCATTGGAGGAGCCATTTAGAATGCAAAGAAGAGGACTGAGCTACTATAGCGAATGCAATGAAGGAGACTGCGATGCCTGTAGCGAATGCAGTGAAGGAGACTGATAAACCTGTAAATCACACAATCAAACAGAAAAAGTAAGGTCGACATTCTACACTTTTGGAATTTCCTTCACACCCAACTTAGTTAATCAATCAATCTTGATCAACAATTCCTTTGCTTGGGGTATTAAGTGGTAAATTCTCTGCTTCTTGTGTAGTACTAAAGGAGCAATTTTGCTCAATTTTTTTTTGATCCAAGTATGAATTTGTAGTAGGAGAAGTGCCTTGTCCTATCGAGGCTCTGATACCATATTAAATTGAGCACATAGATTTGTGGACCAACACACAACTGACAAGATAAACCATACAATTTACTCAACAATTGAAGAATGAAACAGTGCAAAAATGGCTTGCAACTGTGAATGCTTTCATTTATCAAAAGTAATTAGATAATTAATTACAATGAAGTACAATGGCTAAATATCCTCATGCAATTCGAATACATGTGAGGAAATTCGAACTGGTTCGACTCTACTTGACTGAATGGTTAACTGACCTTGTCTAAATAATTATCAGAGTTCATCAGAGTTCAAAATCCAAACTCAAGTGTCTAATTCATTGTTAACTAGTCTAACTGACTAAGGTAGGTAAGTAAATGTGCCTCACCTACATGTATCCATGCAATCCTAGTGCTAACTAAGTAGAACTGAATGTACGGGACTAGAACTGAATGTAACTTACTCCTAACTGAGCTTGAATAGTCACCAACTAAACTCAACTAATGCAGTTTGGTATCGGCACTCCCAGTGGCTCCTAATTTGTAGCAATTGATCTAGGAGGATCCTAAACTGATACATGCAAGTGCAATTGGTGGAAATTGGCCTCAATTAGTGTTTCCCACTCCCGATTTAGACATAAATGACCGAATTGGACAAGGGAGGATTATAATCCTAACACTAACTGGACGGATTCTCCATTCCAAAAAGTAAACGATCTAATTGGGAACGGTTATTGGGGAGAATACCTATTGTCGGTACTTGGTATTTTTCCAGGAATCAACACGTCCCTCTACTCTCTTCCAAATTTACAACCCTTGGCTCTCATTGCCTATGTGTACTTATACAAGAACGGAACCATTCAGTTGCATCAATATCGGGAAACCATGTAAATCTATGATCTTTAGGCTGCCGAATTTAAACAGAACAATTACAACTATTATTACATCACATAAGATCATCTCATAAATGAATGAACTTTTAATTCAAGTTGTTTCACAAACTAGCGTGCCCAGATAATGCGTAAAATACTTGAAGAGTTTTAACTATATGCGTTGAGGAGCATCCAAGATTCCTTCTCCAAGAACTTGGACTGGGTCATTGAGCAGGAAACTGATGCCAATCGGTACTAATTTATGAATGCAATGAGCTATTGTAGTTGAGACACCTGGAGATTTTGAATCCTTTTCACAGACCATTGACAGATCAACACAAATGAAGGGTAAAGTTCATGATTGTAAGTAGAATCAAGCATAAAATGAAATAAGTAGTAATAATTTATACCATACTTGTTTCTGTGGAAAAGACAAGGATTCAACTATAAATAGTAGGAAAGAATAGGGAAAAGGGGTAAAACAAAGTAGGGAAAAAATGGGTAATTTTAGGCCCAACATCTCCCCCTAGTTATCTGATTGCATGTCCTCATGACCATTTGCAAACAAAGGTGTCTAATTTTTATTAGTAGTGCTCAAACCGATAGTTCCATTGTCAAATACCCTATCTATTATGTAGGTCCAAGCCATCTTGTGTGTAACTTGCGCTTGAAATCCCTTTTGAACCGTGAACCATATAGAAAAGCCCAGTATACTTCACATAATACCTTTTTCTTTATAAATCTGTCATGCCATTTGGAGCGATGTTGTTGGATTAATGTTGTGTGATGTATAGCAGTGATGTGCTTCTCATCTAATTTATTCAATTGATTCATTCAGTTCTATTGAGCCTCTGTTAAGTCCAGGTTTTCCTTGGTGACTGTTCTTAAGGTTTTGATTTAAACCTCAATAGGAAAAACAAGACTCTTTCTGTACACCAGTTCATATGGGGAGAAACTTGTAGTGTTGCGCCATGTAGTACGATAGGCCCATAATGCTTCTGGAAGCCTTTTAGCCTAATCCCTACGATGACTCTTCACTGATTTTGTAAGGATTAACTCGATCACCTCGTTCGTACTTTCCACCTGGACATTGGCTTGTGGATGATATTGGAGGTTACTTGATGTTGAATATGATACTTCTGAAACAAGGCCTCCATTTTATGGGACACAAATTGTGGTCCCCCATTTGTTACGATCTCTCTGGGTACTCTAAAGCAGGTGAATATCTCTGCATATAAAAAGTCTATTACAACTTGGATTTTACCAAAGCCATAGCTTCCACCCACTTAGTCATATAACCAGTGCAAACCAACATGTAAACCTTCTGTCTTGATGGAGGGTTGATAGGCCCTACAAAATCCAGAGCCCATATATCAAAGGGTTCAACCACTAACTGTGGCTGAAGTGGAATTTCATCCAATTTGTTCAGCTAGCTCATTCTCTAGAAGTTGTTACATGCTTGAGCATACTTCTTCGCATCATAAAACATAGTTGGAAAAAAATACCCCATCTTGAATGCCTTATGGTCAGTTCTTTTATCAGCAAAATGCCCCCCATAGGGCTCATTGTAACAGGCCTTCAAAATACTGTGGATCTCATCCTCCCTCACATAACGTCTAATTTCCAAATTCGACCATATGTAGAATAGGTGGCCTCCAATCTAGTAGTATCTCGCATGTTGTTGTATGGTCATTCTCTTTTCCCGTTTGGATAAGTTCGTTGGAAGTCTACCTACAGCCAAGTAATTAGAAATGTTAGCATACCATGGGGAAAAAGTTGATACTACGAACAAGTGTTCATTGGGAAAGGAGTCCTCGATTGGTGAATCATCATCATTATTATTCATTCAAGAAAGGAAATCTGCAACCAGGTCCTCCTTTCGTGGTCTGTTGGAGCAACCGAATCTAGTTGGTCCGTCAGTAGTTGAAGCCAGCTATCATTTTAAATAATGAAATATGAATAATATATTAGATGATGAATATTACAATGATGTCTTGGCCTTAAATATGGTTTGGACATTCATGATGAGGAGACACCTCCTTTCATACTAACCTAACTATAAATTATTTAATTATTTAATTATAATCTTATTTTATGTTCATTACATTGCCACTCCCTTTAAGGGAGATTTGTCCTCAAAGCTTATAGATTATTGTCTTTTCATTCTCATTTTGTGTTGAAATAGTGTCATTACTTCATTTATGTCTTTTTTAGAACTTGTATTAGGTATGTGCTTGGTCTTTACGCAATAGTTTGCCATTTTCCTTTCAGTTGTAACTTGAATTTGTACCCCATTATGTTTATTATTGTTGTCCCATTTTCCATGTACATGAATACAAGGAATATTTTTGTGACTAACCATATCAAGCGTTGTTTTAGAGATCGCTTGTCCTAGAATACTCATGATGTCATCACGTAATGTTACCATTTTATTATCCTTACGATTTATCTTGAGAAGTGGTGTTTCGTTTTTTTTACCTTCTTTTTTTCTTTTTTTTTTTACGTTTTTTTTGTTTTTGGACACTGTCCTATATTCTAGGGAAACCCTAAATAATGGCAAGGGAGTTGAGAAGTGGAGCAAAGGGAGGAGTGTGAAGTGATATGGAGTGTGGGAGTGGAGGGAAGCAGAGCAAAGAGAGATATGGGTGAAATGGAGTAGTGGAAGAAATCAGGAATTGATGAGCTGAGTCCAAGCTCAAGTAGGAATTGATGAGCCGAGTCTGAGCTTAGAGTGGAGGAATGAATCCGCTCTGATACCAAATTGAGCAACCAAATCCTGTTGGTCCGTTAATAGTCGAATCCGACTATCATTTTAAATAATCAAATATGAATAATATATTAGATGATGAATATTACAATGATGTCTTGGCCTTAAATATGGTTTGGACATGCATGATGAGGAGACACTTCCTTTCATACTAACCTAACTATAAATTATTTAATTATTTAATTATAATCTTATTTTATGTTCATTACATCTGTCAACAATGCTTATATCAAATTCCTAAAGTAACAACAACCACCTAGTCACTCTAGCATTAGTAATAGGTTTATTCATTAAATATATAATAGTTGAGTGGTCGGTATGTACAAAAGTAGAATATCTAGTAATATAATGTGTGAATTTATTAATGGCATAAACAATAGTAAGGAACTCTTTTTCTGTTACCGTATAGTTCAGTTCAGTAGGAGCCAAATTCTTCCTGATATAGTATATAACATACGGGCTATGTCCTTCCTGTTGTCCCAAAACTGCTCCAATGGCTGTATCTGAAGCATCAAAAGATATATGAAAAGGTATGGCGCAATTAGGACCTCTCAAGATAGGTGTTGTAGATAACCTTTTCTTCAATTCTGCAAACATTTCCTGGCATGCATATGTCCAAACAAATTGTGCATCTTTCATCAGTAAAGTAAATAAAGGAGATGCCAATTTGGAAATTTTTTCTATAAATCGCCTATAATAGCCAACATGACCAAGAAAACTTACTACCTCTTTCTGCGACCCAGGAGTATGAATATTTGCAATTACCTTTATCTTAGTCGGATCTACCTGGATTCCTGCAGCAGAGATAAAATTCCCAAGAATTATACCTTCACTGATCATCATATGACACTTTTCAGTGCTCAGGGATAGGTGGGTTTGTTCACAATTTTCTACAATTTTTTCCAAGTTCTTTAGAGCTTCATCAAAACTATTACCATTGGAGTAAAATCATTTATAAAAAATTCCATACAGTCATTTACCATCTTAGAGAAAACCCTAATTATAGCTCGTTGAAATGTAGCAGATGCATTACACAACCCAAAAGGAATCACCCTATATGCAAAGGTTCCCCAAGGAAAAATGAAGGTGGTTTTGTCTTGATATTCAGGGGCAATCTAGATTTGGTTATATCCACTAAAACCATCCAGGAAAGAAAATAACCCTTTTCCAGACAATGTGTCTAAAACTTGGTCGATAAAAGGCAAAGGGAAATGGTCTTCTATGTTGCTTTATTCAGTTCTCTATAATCCACATAGCTTCACCATTTTCCATTTTTCTTGGGCATGATCACTAGTGGGGAAACCCACTCAGTGTTTGAAATAGGGTAAATAAAACCTACCTCTAAAAGTTTCTGGATTTATTCCTTCACAATGTCTCTTAAATTAGGGTTCATTCTACGTTGAGGTTGGTGTACAAGATTTGAATCGTTCTTGATATAAATATGGTGAGTACACAGTCTTGAGGGAATACCCCTCATGTTTGTATATTCTCACACAAAAGATGCCTTATGTCGTTTTAGCAGGGTAACAAGAAGTTCCAATTCATCGGTTTTGAGATTAGGATTAATGTTCAATGTCTTCCCTAGTTTGATTTCTACTGGAGCACTCTTTGAATTATCAATTACTGGAATTATTTCAGTGTTACTGACTAAGGCTTATTCTGTAAGTTCTTCTTGTTGTTGTTTTTGTTGTTTTAAGGTGTTGTTCAGGATCTGATATGCTTGTCAAGTGATAGATGTAGGCTCGCTAATAAAATTACAAATGATGTCATCTTTAGTTTCTATTTTAAAAGTCAGGGCCCTCCCAATTTTTAGTAAAGGCTGAATATCCTCCTCCTCCTCCAAGCCCATCCATAATGGAAGTTCGACGTCTAAGCTTGGTCTGGCTGGAGGATATTAGGGTAATATTTTTTATGGAAAATCCATCAGAGATCGTCATGGATCCTAATCTGCAACTAATACAGGCATCTGTTGTAGCTAGCCATGGTCTTCCTAGTATTAATGGATGTCCCCCCAGCTATGACTTAGGTTGTATAACAACAAAGTGTGTAGGGTACTCCCATGATTCAATGGAGACTACTAGGTCCTCAACGATTCCTTCTAGTTTGATAGTAGATCTATCATCCATTTCTAATATGGTTGGGGTAGGCTTGATATCAATGAGCCCCAATTTATTTACAGTCTCAATGGTCATAATGTTTATTGAAGCGCCTAAATTGACCAAAACGTTAGGGATTTGGTTCTTCCCAATATATATTCTAGTAGTGGGGTTACTTGGGTCATCGTATTTAGCTAGTGGATCTCTCCCCATCATAAGTTTAGATAACTTCCCCACTACATTCACTGTAGGAGGATCCTTAGGGTTCCTTCCTGGTTTTTTTACAACCAGGTCTCTAACAATTGTGACATAGATAGGTACATCATGCAAGGATTTTAATAGTGGATTTTTTACATAAATATTTTTCAACTCTCCTAGAAGGCTGAAACTAGGTTGTTCTACAACCTTTTGCAAGGATAATCATTCAAGATATGATGGTTCTCTAAAAAACCATGCAGATCAAGTATTAATACGTGTCTCTGCAAGTGTCTCAGCTGATGTTTCATCATGTATCTCAATTGTTGTTTCAAAATCCTCAATAATGGGGATTGTTGATCTAAATGAATGTTCAAATCATGTATTCATTCCTTCGTTGGTCATAGAGGATGGAACATCCTCAATGATGATTGGCTCCACTATCCTCCCTAATCGTAAGTGTAAATCATTGCAAGAGAGAGGGGAAATGGAATAAGCTGGCATACTAGAGATTTCAAATTGTTGCACTGCCTTATTATTAGGGTTGGGGTTAGGTTGAGCAGGCAGTTGAGGATGGATTGGTGCACCCATTGGTGTAGCATTATTTGGGAGTTGCAGTTGTGGCTACTGATACTGAAGATAGGATGGTTGATTATGGGGAAACTAGTTCCCTGGATAATGGTTTCTCCATCTTAGAGACCAAGGGGATTGTTGGTTTGGATGCGATGCCCATGAAGTCCAAGGGTTCAGATATTGCACTGCAGGTTGCGAAGGTTTGTGCCATTATGTATTTGGGGTTTCCATGGCTTCTTCTACGAAATGAAACAAGTATGTTGTGTGTCTACGATGGATGTTTGAAAGAGTGCCTTGGTCTTTGGAAGTGAGGGGAAATCCTTAGTATCATGTTCTAATTTGCATAGACTACACACTTCTGCCTTATCAAGTGGGAATTCTCTCAATGGGTGCTTCTTCCTGCACTTAGGAAAAAATACCCCAAGTACCAGATCTTCAACCACTTGTTTATGTTTTGGTCTCATGACATCCATCTATGAAGAGATGGAACTCATCATGTCAGTATTAAAATTCTCGAGAAGACTACCTATCTCTGCCTGAGTAGCTCCTCCACTAACTGACTTCTGAGCTCGTGAGAAGAAATCTCAGTCCCTTATATTGGTTCTGGAAGACACTCTAGAGTATCCTTGATATAAGTCAAAAATATGGTCAAAAGTTTCTTTGGAGATTTCTCCCTTCCCTTTCAGATTAAGCATCTCAAGACATTCCTCTCTTGTTCCTCGCTGCAAAATGATCTTGAGGACATCCCTTCGAATAGTGGTATGGCTTGATCTTTGCACATTATAAAAAATCCTCCAAACTCTCGTTGTCTATCTGCACCATCTTAAATAGTTCTTCTCTTATCCTTAGTTCTGCAATATTCTTGGTATTTCGCAAGAAATACTTGATTCATCTGATCCCATGTCGTAACAGTCTTGCCACCCAAACTCATATACCAACGTAAGGCATTATTTTTCAAGGTGGCAGGAAATAATTTCAATTTCTGCTCACTGAAGATATAGTCATAACTTCGACAGAGGATGTAGAACTAGAAGACGAATTCATATGGATCCTCTGTGGACTTCCCATGAAAGTGGGGTAATACTGAAGGTGAAATATTTTTCATTGGGGCATGTCTAGATGTTTGTTGAATAGGGAACTGAAGTGTAGCAACTGTATCCTCATGATAAAGATCGCCATTATGATTATTATTGTCCCCTACTTCTTCTTCACAATTGTCATGGCGATGCTCATTATTCATGATTATCTCCTCCTCTTGATTTTCTATCTCCTTATGGTCTTCAAACTTCTATCGAAAATAAAACCACTCCTCTTTGGTAAATTCCTCACCATTGATTCGATAGACCTGCTCTGCTCCACCTACTCCCACATAACTACCCCTATCTCTTGGATTTCCCTCCACAGGGACACCGGATGGTGTCACAACTCCTACTGATCTCTCCATTTCCATCCTAGGAGGAGCATGGATTCTTCTTATAGATGATGGTCCTCGATATAGAACTCCAGTAGAAGAATAAACTTGGGCAATTAATTCATCAATGAATGTCTTTCTTCCTAATCTTGGGCTACAACCACGAGCTCTTCCACCAGCCAAGTTAGTGTTTTGGGGGGTTCTAGGTATTTCTCATTGAGTTCTTCTAGTATTCACGCAAACTTATAAATCATGCAAGCTTATTAATCATACCTGATCCTCGGATAAGGAACTCGTTCGGTCTATTGAAGGATATGCAACTCTTCACTGCGTCTTATCGCTCCTGCACTTGAGAATTGGAATTACTAAAGAAATTGAATCAATTCAACTATTAACTATGTCTATCAACTACCTTCCCTAGTCACAATGCCAAAATGTTGGGCACTGTATATACTCACCAATTTATTAACAAGCAGAGTGTTCAATATTAATTGTCAACCCAGGAAATTCTTTTTATTTCAAAGGTAACTAGCAAAATATATGCATAAACATTTTCAGTAGCTGATAAATAAAGTGCTAATCATTCAATACTAATCATTGCTTAGTCAACTCATATCCTTATAAGAACTCAAATGGAATTATCCATGTAGGAATTGTAAAGAACTTATGTTTCCTACCATATCAATCTTAAGGTTTATAATCTAATAATAAATCAACCTAGAATTACTCTTGCAGAAAATGGAAGTCTAGATTACCAAATGAAAACAATCACCAATCATTAATCAAAGCAACAAATTCATCAAAGAAAATGTTCTAACTAAATTGGGCAAACTCTGAGAAAGATAAATAACACACAACACAAGAGCTGAGCAAATCTGTAACAATTATTAACACACTTTTGCATAAAAAGAAAGAATTATACTACATCGTCGACTGTCACACCACACCACTACAACAAGCCAAGAGGAAACTTGATAATGCAATTACTTAATGAATACTGTTGCGGCTAACTATGAATACATCTAACCAAAATTCCACATTGAACAAAAATAACTAAACTAAAGCATCTATACTACTAGCAACTCTGTAAGAAGGTGGGCCCTGGCCTTCGAACATAGATCCTGCCGAAATCTCACAAGATCTACAACACATAAGTGTTGAGAATTGTTACTCCTTTATTAATTTTCATCAAGATACATTTACAGTCCCTCTATTATAATCTCTTACAAATTTCCAACCCTAGGCTCTCATTTCCTGTGTGTACTTGTGACAAGAATGGAACATTTCACTTACATCAATATCGGGTAGCCATGAATATCTATGATCTTCAGGCTGCTAAATTTGAACAGAACAGTTACAATTGTTATTACATCGCATAAGATCAACTCATAAATGAATGAACTTTTAATTCGAGCTGTTTCACAAACTGACGTGCCCAACTAATGCGGAAGATACTTGGGGAGTTTCAGCTATATGCATGGAGGAGCATCCGAGATTCCTTCACCAACAGCTTGGACCGGGTCACCAATCAGGAAACTAGCGCCAAGCGGTACTAATTTATGAATGAAACGAGCTATTGTAGTTGAGACACTTGAATATTCTGAATCCTTCTTACAGACCTTTGACAAATCAACACAAATGAACGGTAAATTTCATGATTATAAGTAGAATCAAGCATAAAATTAAATAAGTAGTAATAATTTATACCTGAGGTCTTCATACTTGTTTCTGTGGAAAAGACAAGGATTCAGCTGTAAATAGGAGTCAAGAATAGGGAAAAAAGGTAAAATAGAGTAGGGAAAAATGGGGTAATTTCAGGGCCCAACATCCCAAATGGTTTTTTTTGGGAGGGGGGGTGGTTTAGAAAAACCGCTACAAGGTAAAACCACCTTGAAAATGTCTTTAGGGGGGGTATTTAAAAAACCCCCTCCAAAGGTCATGATAATTGAGCTTTAGGGGGTGGTTTTAAATCAACCACCCCCAAAATTCTAATTATCATGACTTGGGGGGGGGTTTCTAAAAACCGCCTTCAAAAACACATTTAGGGGGGTCATTCTAAAATCCCCCCCAAAAAGTCCTGAGAATTGGACTTATGGGGACGTTTTTTTTAAAACCGCCCCCAAATACCTAAAATAACTTTTTTGGGGGGAGGGGCAGGGGGTTATCAAAACTGCCTCAAGACAAAATCGCCCTCAAAAGGGTATTTTGTTGTAGTGATTGTTCTAGTAAAGATCAATGGATCGACACCTTGGGCATTTTTTTATATGGGGTGTGTTATGGAGATCAAATATTTTGTGGATATGGAGGACTTCTACACCTAGTTGTGTCATTAAGTTTCTCTTTCAATGTTGGCTTGGATATAGGTACAAATAACTTTGTGGAGTTGAGTGCCTTAAGGATTCTTCTTTAGTTGGTGCTGGAAAAAGGAATCCAAAGATCGAAAATATTTATAGACTCATTGTTGGTTGTAAAATGGACGAAAAGAGATTATAAAAATTATAATGTGCAACTAGAAGCATTACTATGAGAGATCAAAAGAATTAGCAAATATTTCGCCAAAGTAAACTATCATCATATTTTCAATGAATTGAAAACGTAGATAAGGTAGTAAATAACAAAACAAAAATAAGAAATGGAGATTGGAAAATTTTCAAGTCAGACAATCCAGTAGGGAGCTACCTTATGAGGAAGACATGATAAGGTGTTGATGCCAGATCATATTATCATGTCACCTCCGATCAATTCGACCAATGGAGGGGACATGAACAATTTATGGGGCTTTAAATTTCTCCCCCATGGACATAATACAAAATTCATGAACATCTAAATGTGAGTGTAGTAATAAAAATGCATGTCAAAAAATAAATTCATTCCACACACACAACTTGCATATACTAGCATATTAATCACATGCATACTAATAATAGCCATGCACATTCGAACACAATAGTAAATTTACAAGTAAACACTTATATTTCAATGAAGTTTCCCAAGTAACTGGCTATGGAAGAGAAACATTCCATCGAATCGTAGGCACTCTATCCAACTCTTTATCTCTCTGTTGAGAGGCCACCCCTGAACTAAGTTATGTATCCAATAAGGAGGATCTACACGGGCTCATTCACAACCATAAACATACACAGCCATGCTAATCCAACACATGACTGGGTTTATCAAGCATGCAAAGAGACAATAAAGGAGAATGCTAATCAAGTGAGATTAAGCACAAAGCTACAAGCCTCTTAATTGGATCAACCAACATTGGCACCTACATTACCTACCACACCTAAAACAAGGAAGGTCCCCTTCTCTACTACATAGTCCCTCAGGCGCCCCTTCCCTCCTGTGTTTTTCTAGGTGGGCATAGAAAGGTCCAAGCTGCTAAAACTTCAGATATTTATTTCCTTTAGTGAGTTTAACAATCCATTCGAATCTTTGGTCTCTCTCTAAATTCAAATTTCTCTTCAATTTCTGATTCTAGGTGACACTAATCTTCGACCACAAAATTCAATTTCTAGCATTCCAAATCAAGGTTTTCCCACGAGTTCTTGGGTCTAAAATACTCTTAACTTTTCCCCAAGGTTGATAATTATGGATCCCCCACTAGATTTCACAACCCACATGAATTTCTAGGCATTATTGACACTATAAAATGTGACTCCTTCTCTAGTTTCGATTTCTATTCTTTTTATTGTTAGGAATGCATAACATGCTAATATTTGGAGTCTAATCCCCCGAACCATCAAATGGGAATAAAGGGAAATGAATTCCCATGAGAAAATTGACTTCTATATACAAAATATGAGCCCCTACTCATCCATACAAATTTCCAGGTTTATCCCATGCTCCATTAAATTCATGAACTAATTTCTCAACAATCCTTTTACAACGAAATTAAAGATCAACAAGGAAGTCCACTTGGGTAATTGCTTACTATTTGTGGCACATGGTTTCTTACACTGACACTTGGAAACAAATTATTTAATCCCACAACCCTCACCTCTCCTTAGTGGATAAACATAGCCCCTGATTATAGTTGCCTCCATAGCCA
The DNA here is from genome assembly GCA_001517045.1 of Pseudotsuga menziesii. Taxonomy (NCBI): domain Eukaryota; kingdom Viridiplantae; phylum Streptophyta; class Pinopsida; order Pinales; family Pinaceae; genus Pseudotsuga; species Pseudotsuga menziesii. The sequence continues at coordinate 66,986 of LPNX010169282.1, forward strand.
ACTCTTATACTTGTATTTGCATAATAAATATTTGCATTGGTTTTACATTTTTACATGGCTTACTAGCACATGCCTTTGAAATATAAGATACTTGCCTTTATAAGCCGATCATTCACTAGTAGGGCCTTGACCTTGAGCTCCACATTAGGAATCATATATCACATACTTACAATATTTACATATCAAGCCATACATTCCAGGGGAAAAAATGGAAGTATTACACAGATCACATTGGTAAATAAATTGTTGATAGTATTTGAGGTTTCATTTATGTGATTGAGAGTGTCATGTTTGGAGGAAAGCCCGAAATTTTGTGAAATTGGATAGCTAAGACCATCCTGAGTCTTAATTATCTAATAAATATGATTTGTTTGTTTTTATAGAGCTCTAGTTCACGATTTGGATCTTTGAACTACTGGATTTGGTTTCTTCAAAATCAGATGTATATGATCACAAATTTTGAGAGTGCACTCATATAGGTATGCTAATAGTATATTGTGTTACTCACTATATTGAATTTTTAATTATGGAGTTATGCACAAATCAATTTTGTGAAAATGAAAACAACTTGATGTATGAGTTGTTTCGATTATTATTGTTGTTTTGCGATTATAAACACTTTGAAATACGTATTCTAGTTTCTTCTTGAGGAAACATGTTAGGTATATTATTTTGATTTTATAGTAGCAGGACTTGAATGTGGAAATTAAGAGGTCTAACCATATTTGGTTTGCATTCATCATGCATGATGCATATGAAGATCTGTTTTTCCCTTATTAAGATAGGGAAAACACATTATTCAATCCTTGTTGAATTGAAGACGCTCACCATTAGTAGGTTTTGACTATATGTCACCATTAAAAACAATTATTGTGATTAATACTATTGGTAGGTTTTGACAATCTGACATCATTATGCTATGAACGAAACAAAACCATTCCTAGACATACATATCCTACATTTCATTCCCAACACTTCCAAATGAGGTGTGGAATGAAAAGAAACTTTAATTCTAGAATTGGAATGCTTGTTCTAGATTAGAGATGAGAACAAAATATGTTTAAAGTTGTGCCACCCGTAAGGCTTGAAGTCTAACATAGAGATCCTAACATAGATCCACTCAAAATTTTGTGCAAAACTTGAGGAGATGTGTGCACCTCTAAGGATTTGATCCCTCTTGGCGCATGGTAGATCCAAAGTTTATATGGATCGATGTTGGTTTTATGTTCTTGAGGTATGCCATGAAAATATTTGTGATTGTTCTCCTCTTGTGCAGGTGGACTAATATGTTGCAACTTTTATCATTCTTGTTTATTTTATCTTGCAAATTTCATTCTCCCTAGTAATCACTCAATAATGTTTCAGTTTACATCCATGATAATCCAAATTTCTTTCTATGTGAATAATATTGTCTCCAGATTTTGCTTCTATTAATTTACTTCATTTATTTTCTTATCCAAATCCACCAAAATATGAACTTTACTTTTTTCAATATACATTATATAAGTGAAATATTAAAAAAAAAAACTTTGAGATCATCTACCTAAAACATGTCGTGGACAAGAAGATTTTAAGTCACAATTTCAAATCTAATGCACTTCCTTGGAGTTATTAATATTGTGTAGATGACTATTAAGCTTCCCTCCATGTAAATTTTTTACAGGAAGAGAGGGGAATCTCACTAATTTTTACTTAAAAATAAGATACCTAAAAAATAGTAACACATAAAACATTAAGATACCTAAAAATTAATGAGACATAAAAATAATAAAACCAAAAATCAAAGCACAATTTCAATTCTGTTATAGTTCTTTAGTGTTACTAACCTCTTCTTGTAAATGAAATGCCCTTCATTGGGTCATTTCTACCTATAAGAACCATGCCCACCCAAGGGTAGAGAAAATGGAAAATAAAAATTTATTAAAAATAAAATGAATAAATAAAAAAAAGTAAAACCAAAATATATTAAAAAAAAATGTAAGTGATGGTACTCAATCATGAGGCATTGTAATTTTTTTAAACACAACATCATTTTTTTAAACAAATTGTAGAATTTTCTCTAAATTTATTTTTTGATAAGATGTTTTAGCATAAATTGTCCTTCAACGCCCTTGTTTTGTGCATGTGGATTGCATTTTTCACTATCAATTATTTGGAGATTGCAAGACACATTTTTAGTGTGTGCTTTTTTGCTCTCTATGATTCTTGTTAAAATGTTTGAGACTAGGGTTGTTGATCTCCTAATTCCCCATAATTGTCACACTTGTAAGCTCAAAATGAAACAACTACTCAATCCTGAGCCATTGCAATTTTTCTTAAACACATCATAGATTTTTTTAACAAATTATAGAATTTCTCTAAATTTATTGTTTGATAAAATGTTTTAGCATAAATTGTCCTTTAAGGCCCTTTTTTGTGCACTGGGATTGCATTTTTTCACTATAAACTATTTGGATATTGCAAAACACATTTTTAGTGTGTGTTTTTTTCCTCTCTTTGATTCTTGTTAAAATGGTTGAGACTAGCGTTGTTGATGTCCTAACTCCCCATAATGGTCATACTTGGAAACTCAAAATGAAACAACTTCTACAATCAAAAGGTCTATGGAAAATGTTGGCTGAAGCACAACCAATATTCACAAAGGAAATTGAGATATTTGCTTATAGGAACAAACTTGATGAATGCATGGGTTTGATTGAGATACATGATTTAGATAGTTAGTCATTTCCTATTGTCGAATGTAAATCACCAAAACAAAGATGGGACAAGTTGAGTTCACTATTTGGCAAAGTCGATGAATATCCAGCATTGAAATTGGAAGTTGAACTTTCATCCCTTGTACTTGATCAGTATTCTTGGATCAAAGATTTTCTTACCAAATTCAATTTGTTGCTGTCACAATTTAGAATCCATGGAAAAATAAAAATAGATGAAGAATGCATTTTTCTAATTTTGTCAAAGTTGAATGGTCCTTTTAAGGGATTTTCCTCTACCTTTTATTCTACTATGGATGCATTTGGATCAGAGGTTCAAATGCTCTTGTTTGATATTTTCTATGAGAATATTCACAAATAAAAATTTAATATTGTGCAATTAGATGTTCTTTTTGGATCTAAGAATCAAGCTCTTGAGGCTCAAACCTCCAAAGGTAAGCACAGAACTAAGCGCAAACAAAATATTGATCCTACTTAAGCTGGTAAGTCTACCTCCAACCCTAAACATTATTCAAAGTTCTCAATTATATAAGTTTGATGGTTTTGAGACTTTTTCAGGTTCCTCATTCATTGTACACGCTCATTCTTTGAGTAGTTTATGGCATGAAAGATTTGGACATCTGAACTATAGGAATTTGCACCGCTTGAGAAAACTGATTTTTGTGGTTGGTCCTCCTAAAGTATCTTTCACTTATGGAGTTTTTCTAGGTTGCGTTCTTGGCAAACAACATTAGAATCCTTTTCTAAAGGTAAGGCCTTTCATTCTACCAAACCTATCGAGTTGGTACATAGTGATCTAATGTCATTTTCAACTCATTCATTTTCTAGGGCCAAGTATGCACTTACCTTTATTGATAACTTCTCATGTCGCTCTTGGTTGTACTTTCATAAGTACAAGAGTGAGGTCTTTGCTACTTTTAAGGCCTTCAATTTTTTTTTTGAGAAGTAATCCTCTCTTTCTATAAATAAAATATGCATAGATAATGTGGTGGAGTGTGTCAATCAAGCATTCAAATATTTTTGTAGAGAACTTGACATTCAACATTATCACTTTATTCTCTATGCCCCTTAACAAAATGGTGTTGTGGAAAGAAAAAAACAAACATTGAAAGAGATGGCCAATTGCATGTTTTAGTCCAAGAACATGGCACCTTCATTTTGGGTTGACCCAATGAATTGTGCAAACTACATTTAGAATTGCATGTCTCATAGGGCAGTGTTATGAATCTAGAGGAGGCTTGAGCCTATTTCAAGCCCGGTGAGGCTTATTTTAGGGTATTTTGTCGGCAAGCTTGAGCCCTAATTCTAGATCAGAATTAGCGCAAAGCTATGGAGAATAAGGGTCAACCATTGATTTTTGTTGGTTACTATGAGGATACGGAGGCATACATGTTAGTTGATCTTATTTCTATAGTTTTCTTATTTAAACGGGTAGTCCACTTCGATGAGCACTTTAACCTAATAATTTATCCTAATCCCCCCATAGATGGTCTTGCAAACAATGGTGAATATTGCATGAACATTTTTGTCTTTATAGAACATAAATTGATGGAAATATTGTTGTTGCAAATCATGCTATTGGCAATAAAAATAAACAAGTAGAAAATAAGCATGAAGTTGCAAATCAGGTAGAAGAAAATATTCCATAAACACCGCTTTATCAAGGAGAAAGTTTTAGAAAGATCCGTTTTGAACAAAAGAGACCTAAAAGATATGGCCACAAGGAAACTAATTTTAGTTATTAGTCACCAAACCTTTCCATACTTATTCACATGCAATTTGTAATTCTCTCTTGAGTGACACCATTTCCAACAATCCATAACAATTTTTTGATGTTGTTGGTCTACCAAAATGGGATGTTGCTATGACAAATGAGTATTCTTCCCCATTGAAGAATAACACCTAGAATCTAGTTCCTCTTTCTAAGGAACACAAGCTTGATCATTGTAAATGGATTTATAGAACCAAATATGTAGTAGATGGCTCTATTGACAAGCATAAGGAACACCATATAGTCAATGGATTTTTACAAGTTAAAGGAATTGATTATTCTGAGACCTTTTCCCATTTTACCAAGAGTGTTTTTCTACATGGAGAATTTCACGAGGAAATTTACATGGAGAAATCTTATGGTTTTGTGTAGGATTCTCCACATGTTTGCAAGCTCTGACATTGATTATGTGGTCTCAAACAAGCTCCCCGAGCTTGGTGTGATAAGGTGTATAATTTTCTTATTGTTTTAGGTTTCAATCATTGTCATTTCAATCTTATAGTGTACACTAAGAGGTGGGGTGTTGTTCTCTTGGTTTTGATTATGCACATGGATGATTTAATTCTCATGGGTATTTCTTCATCCATGATTCAGAGTGTTCATCGAGCACTAATGGAGCAATTTGATATGACGGACCTTGGTCCTGCATTATAATTTTATTGTCTTACAAGTCCTTCAATCTTCACAAGGGATTTCCATTTTTTAGTAGAAGTATGCCCTTGATTTACTTCATTGCTTTGGCATGGTTGATTGCAAGATTCCACCCACTCCATTTTAGTTAAGGCTTTCAAATTTTTGTGATGTCTACTTCACCATGTGTTTATCCTTTGCTATATAGGAAATTGGTTGGGAGTCTATTGTATTTGACCCATACATGACCTACCATATCCTCTGCATGGATGTTTCTTAGTTCTCTCAATTTCCTCATTAGAGTCACTAGAAGGTATCCAAAAAAAATATGAGGTACATCAAGGGCACTACAAATTTTGGCATTCGGTACATACGTTAGGTGCTTCTCAATTTGTGGGTTTCACTGATTCCAATTGGGATAGTTTTTTTGATGATCGAATGTCCACATCTGGTTTTTCCTATCACCTAGAATTTGCTCCTATTGCCTAGTATTTCAAGAAACAATCAATGATTGCATTAACTTATGTACAACTTGAGTATTGTGTGGCAATTCTTTACTAGTCAAGAGGTCTTTTGGCTTCAACAACTGATGATAGAGTTTGGAATTAAGCAAGATCACACCACCACTCTTTGGTGTGATAAATAGAGTGGCATACCTATTCATCACAACCTAGTGGAGCATCAAAGGAAAAAATGCATAAAGATTCACATGAAATTCATTTGAAAACTCATTTAGGATGGTGTGCATAAAGATTCACATGCAATTCATTTGACAACTCATTTAGGATGGTGTGCATAAAGATTCACATGCAATTCATTGGACAACTCATTTAGGATGGTGTTCTTAGTTCATGGCATTTTCCTACTCAAGAGCAAGTTGCATACATCTTCATTAAACCTTTTACATTGCCTCGTTTTCGATAGTTGTGATCGATGCTTGGGGTGAAGGAAGTTGTCCTTGGGGTGTCATCTTGAGTCTTCCTTCCTTCATATATTTTTATGTTGTTTAATAATTTTTAGGAAGGATTTTTTTGGACAAGAGAACATGGGTTGGATAGTATTTTGTTCATAGTATTTCACATAATAGTATAAGTTTTTATTAGCTCAAGCCATGTGTTATCTAATCATTTGTTGGTTTCTAAATGCTTTTATTGATTAAATCAGGCTGTGTATGGAAGATAAGTATGTTGGATTGCTAGAAGTCTTAGGTTGAGCTTGGTCCAATTGTAAAAAATAAGTATGTTGAATTGCTAGAAGTCTTAAGTTGAGCTTGGTCCAATTGTAAATTGGCAAAAGTTTTCTTATACTTGATTAGGGTTCATTCTTAATAAATCACTTACATTTTCTTGTATTTGATTAGGGTCTATTTTTAATAGGTCATGTACTTTTACATCTTGGTTAAAAATCCATGACCATGGGTGATATTTATGCTAACACTTGCCCAAATCTAATAGATGTAAATAACTTTAGATGTTAAAGAATAAAAATAACCATCTTAAATATAAATCAAGCTTAATTTGTAAAAATTATAAATTTAAATACAACCTAAAGAGGTAAATAACTTTAGATGTTAAAGAATAAAAATAACCATCTTAAATAAAATATAAATAAAACTTAAGCTATAAAAATTATAAATTTAAATACATCCAATAAATATAAAAACACTTTAAATATTAAGAAATAAAAACAATTATCTTAAATATAAATAAAGCTTAATTTATAAAAATTCTAAAAAAACAACACTTTTCCCGTAAAGAAAATAAAATTAAAGCCAAAAAACAAGTATTTTAAGTTCTCGAATCTCGAGAGTATTATAAGTTGCCGAGAATATTGGGCAGCAAGGAACAAGCATCGGAAACTACTTTTTGCCGTCCATGCTTTTCCAAATTTAAAAAAAAAAAAAGCAAAAATAGCAACGCTTTTCCGTAAGTAAAACAAAAACAAAAAGTCTGTAACGGCAATCATGGAATACAATCGAGAGTATTTATGTGTTGTTTGGATGTCTGTCTGTGATAGAGAGCTTTTGTCATTCGCTTCTTTATCAGAGCTTGTGCCTGCCTGCAGAGCTTTTATCAGAGCTTGTGACTACAGAGCTTTTATAAGTTCTCTCTGTATTGTCTGTTATGCAGAGCTTTTATCCTTTGCTTCTTTCTTTTGGATGTCTGGGACGCAGTGCGTGGGAAAGAAATGGAGAGAAGTGCGTGGAAAAAGGGATGGCGTTGTGCCGCAAAGGAGAGTGGGCAGAAGGAATGAGATGGAGCTGAAGCTGGCTAAATAAGATTGATTATTGATGTTAAATTTTTTTTCTATTTGATTCATGGTATTTTAATACGTTTTGAGAATTGTGTGTATGTCCCAAGATTCATCCAGGGGAATGCAGCCTTCTTTCATCTCATGGCTTGAAGGCTTGAAGTCATCGAGTGCAGCCTCCTTGGATGTCTGTGGTGCAACGGCAGTCGTCGAAGGCATTCAGGGTATTTATAAGTTTTCTCTAGTATTGATCGATGGCTGTGATGCAGAGTTTTTATCATTGGCTTCTTTCTTTTATGTTGTAGAAGTTCTCTTGTGCCTGCTTGCTTGGATGTAGAAATTCTTTCTTTATTTGATGTGTGTCTGCTTGGATGTCTGTGATGCAGTGCTGAGATATCATCAACTGTGCAACGGCAATGGTCTAAGGCATTGAAAGGCTTGTATGTCTAAGGCATACAGAGTCTTTGTAAGTTCTTTCTGATATTGATTGAGCTTGTGCCTGTTTGTATGTTTGTGATGCAGATGATTAGAGGTTATCAAATACAGTCTTTGTGCCTGCTTGGATGTCTTTTTGTTCTCCATTTGATGACTTGAAGTCATCTAGTGCATTTGAAGTATTTATAAGTTCTCTCTAATATTAATTTATGTTTGTGATGCAGTGCTTTTTTGCTTGAATGTATGTGATGCCGTGCTTTTTTCATTTGCTTCGTATGTCATCCCATGACTTCAAGTCATCAAGTGCAGTCCCTGTTGCTATATTAATTAAATTTCTTTAGATCATAACTTTGTAATATGTATTATTTGGATCTTAATTTTGTATTATTTTTATTTTTCATAATTTTGTATTATTTTTATTTTTCATAATTTGTATTGTGTTTTTTTTTCATTATGCAGAACCATTTCAAGTCAAATGCAGACATGGTTATTAAGAATCCATGATTTGTATTGAGTTTTTTTTCACTATGCAGAACCATTCAAAGTCAAATGCGGAAATGGTAATTAAGAATGCATTTGAATTATATTTACTTATTTGTGTGGTGAATTTTCTTCTTCATTTTAATTTGTGTTATCTTTGTTTGTATGCTCTGTTTTTGAATTTTCTTTTCCATTTTAATCTGTGTCAGGTCTGTCTGTATTCCTGTTTTTGAATTTTCTTCTTCATTTTAATCTATGCTATTTCTGTCTGTATTTCCTGTTTTTGAATTTTCTTTCTCTGTTATCTCTGTTTGTATTCTTTGTAATCTTTTAGTTTTTGTTAACTTCTCGTTATGTATCTATGTTAATGTTTATGAATAACATTTATACAGAATTGATACCATTGATTATAGGATCTCTATTTTGTTTTTTTTACTTCTATTGTTTTTTTTCTAACTATAAGTTGTTCGAATTTTTTTTTTTGTTTTTTCTTCTTCTATTATGTGCTTTCTTCTAATTATAAGTTGTTGAATGTTTTTTTTTTCTTTTTTCTTTCTACATCAATGTCCACTGTTCATGATCAACCTATAATGAAGGTTGTTTCACTAACTTTCTCGTTTAGTTTTACAAAATTTTTATCTCTGTAACCTTTAATTTCTAGGATATATATGATCAGAAAACAATTATAATGAAGGTTTTTTCACTTACTTTCTGGTTTAGTTTTACAAATTCTTGAGCTCTGTAACCTTTAATTTCCAGGATGGATATGATCAAAAATATATAGGAATATAATTTTTTGATCTAAATTAACTGCGTTGCTCATCAATAGAATACAATCTAATAGTTTCAGTAAATTTTGTTGATTGAGTAAATTGCATGCTTGCTTTAACTTTTGTATTTCTTGTGATTTGTATTGCTTTTAACTTTTGTATTTCTTGTGATTTGTTTTACACTTTTGTTGTTTACTAATCAAAACTCTTAGAGGTGGAATCTGGAAGAGGAATGCTCGTAAAGTTATTTTGGTTTGTGTTATTAGTCTATCTTTCATGCTAATTCTTGTTATCTGTGTCTGTGCATTCCTTCTAGTCGAATACTACTCTGCATTCTCTTCTAATAATTCCCATGTCTTTATAAGATTAACAATTATCTTGTGTGTTTGCATTTTCTTCTAATAATTATCATGTCTTTATATGATTAACGATCAGCTTGTTTGTTTGAAGTTTGAACAACATTAATAGAGACAACTTACCCTGATTTTCTAATTTTTTTAATTATTCCTTGTCCATGAGAATAGAAATTTAGTAGAATATTGGATTATTTTGTTTTCATAACTCATCAACAGAATAGGGGACAAATTCATGAACTTCATAGATTCAGTTTTGTATTGGTGATCTTCTATGCCATGTGATTCAATCCTTTTCATTCTTATGCAATAACCTTAAAGGTGGAGTACTTCCAAGATGATGAGAATGGATGCATTATAGAGTAAATGTTGGATATTGAAAACATCTTGAAAAGCCAGAAAAGGATTCTTAAAGGAAAGAAAAGACCACTTTAAATCCAAAAGGTATATACAACAACAAGTGGAAGTTAAGGATAGTGTTTAGACTTGTGAATATGGTTCGACCTGAGACAAAGAAGGTTGTTTTCTAGCTAAAAAAAGCAGGAAAATCACCCAGAACAACAAGTTAACCACAACATCTAGCAGCCAATCAGGAGTTTTTGTTGTTGTTGTAAGTATCCTCGGGGAATTTGAACTCATGACCCTCCATCAACTTCTCATCTCAATTACCCATTACAAATTGCTCTAAACCCTGTGGGAAGCCAATCAGGAGGTTTTATTTGGAAAAAAGATAACAATTTTTCTGATGAATGGAAAGTGAAAAGGTCTCCTAAATGAAAAAAATCTTCACATTTAATTTGCATGCATATCTTTTTGCATTGTGGAGATTTCTTTCCTTCTTTTCTAGTAGAAAAGTCAACTTGGTACAAGGTCCAATGAATTCTATATATTCATAATTAAAGAGAAGAGGCATAGTTAGACAATTTTTCTTTGGGCATTATTATTGTAGTGGATGACCCTTCACTCTTTCACTCATCATACCTAGACCAATACCCCCATTGCAAGCAAGGAGATCCAAGGTAGCATGCCACATTTGACTCATTATGATGCAAACAATATCTTGGGTAAATGTGATTTGATATAGTTATGCTTTTTCCTTGTTCTCTGAATCCTTGGTTGTCACTGATTTGCTTATTTACAATGTTATGATAGTTATTGTGCACTTGATTTGAATTTCCTTTCACTCAAGGTGCACATTCTTTTCATTAATTTCCATTTACTTTGTTGTTACAGTTACCTCTAGAACCTAATCTCAAGTTTCAACCACTTAAATAATTATTTGAAACTTACCCTCGCTCTTGACTACTTATGGGCACCCCAAGAGAGAGTCTTGTGTGTGTTGATCATCTGGGAATTTGTGTAGATTGATTGGTTATATGGAAGCATACACCTTTTAAGGGTACTCTCTTTAGACTAGAAAAGCACTAGAGTGAACAAAGAGGCATCTAGCGACCTGACAGGGCTAGGTGGCCTATAATTATTAGTCAAGTCTGCTGGTACAGATTTATGTAATAACAGTAAGCAAGATTCATTGTTTGATGACACCAACAAGTGGAGGAAATGTTTATTTCATTAGGCTGGTTCTATTTGCAAGAGTTAGTGGTCATGGACAAGGCTAAGTGGCCTATAATTATTAGTCAGGACTACTAGTGCAGATTTGTGTAATAACAGTAAGCAAGATCCACTGTTTGATGGCACCAACAAGTGGAGGAAATTTTTATTTCATTAGGCTAGTTCTATTTGCAAGAGTTAGTGGTCATGCATGCCAATTTTGGGATAATGTTGGCTCTCATGGGAATTTTGTGCCCTAAAAAGCTCATAAAAGTTTAATAGGCACTTCATTTTATTATGATCAGTGTAGCATGGGTTTGAGGGTAGGCTGTCAGCTATGAGTATAGCGTACTTGGTAGTTAAGGATGTCTAGTGTTTGTGTATTCCATGCAGTGTACACAAAAAATTCAAGTACTAGAGGAAATTTGCTTTCCTCTAGTATTTAAACTTAAACGGTTCTGTTATTAGGAAATGATTATTTTGTTCTTTTAAATTCCAACATATTCTATTATATAATACATGGGAATTTAATTGGATTGAAACACTTCAAGAAATCCCTGGAGTTTTTTCGGGATGTGAGTGGGTAAGATGCTCTTAAGTTGATTCTGCCACTTGTTTCTTGTTTCACCACTTTTGACAACTACTGTAGGATAACTAGATTTGCCTGTTATGTTTTTTTTTTGCAGGCTATGACAACCCTAGTGACAAATTTTATAGTAATAACTTTGGAAGCATACAAAAAGATTGTCCTAGTTTTTGTCATTCACACTAGTTAGGCTAGTTCTTCTTTTCTTAGTTTGTTAATGTTAATATATAGCATGCTGCTAGAAAATACTTAGTAAATTTACATTTAGAATTCTGTGTTGAAGTGTGATAAACGAATAATGTACCATTCAAACTAATGGAAATTTGCTAAACAGAAAATATTCCATTCAAGTCAAACTAACATTTTTTCCAATGTGACAAATGGATTTCATCCAGTGTGATAAGTAGGACATCCATCTAATCTGGGTAGATTCTATACAGATACAATATTAAATAAAGATGTAGTGAGCTTATGGAATGTGGTCAATTTCTGTCATTAGAGTAAAATTGGTTTATGCACAAATAAAAATGAATGCTTGTAAATCATCTATAAGATGCTAGCTTTTAAAAATATGTCTCGAATATGGGTGCATATGCTCTTTATCTACTCACTCTTCATTCACTTTATTTCTCTTATAGCTGACGTTTTTCAAAATTTATTAAAGGTTCCATCATTCACAAGATATACACAATCACATGCTGTTGTCCATCTTTTTTTTGAAATCTTGCACTCAAGTGATGCAGTCCCTTTAACCTACTAAATTGGATCTAGAAACCTTGCCAATCTTGAATGTTCATTGATCAACATAATGCAACTGAAAAGGAGAAGCACCAAAACAGTCACCCACCTTCTAGAGGGTGCATAAATCTGATTGCCCGTGGTAGGGTATAAAAGATCCACTCCTTCAACCATCTTGTACTGGTATTAGCTTCATTTATAGTAGACATCAAGATCTTGTACAAAGCTTAAACAAATGATATGCAGATTTACATGTTCGTCTAGAATGGAATGATTCCTAGTAGATATTTTTCAAGGAATTGATTTTATGTTCTTAAGCAATTTCTTCAAATGAGGTTGTTTAAATGCATGTTCAAGTACAGGGTTTGGTTGTATTTTATTTTTTAATAACATTGACATGCAGAAGTCTCTTGGTTGCCTAAATCCAACCGATGGCTTGATCAGATGTTCTGAATCTTATCATCATTGATTTTTTTGATAAACACGTGATCTTTTTTATGCAATTATATGAATAACACTCTCTATATATATACATTACATACAATCCTCCATCCAAAATCACCCAATTACCTATGATTGGAATCTGATAGGATTTAAAGTTTTCATGATAGTGCTTACTCCACTAGGTCTGTAAAAAGGAATGTACACAAAAACGGTTGACAAGATGCTTTTGACATAACTCTGAGTGGTTCCTTATTTTTGCAAGAGTATGATATTTTTTTACTAGACTGTGTAGTATTGTTTCTGTAATATTAATGGCATTGAATACATACATACGTAATATCTAGTCCTCCATCTGCAATCACCCAACCTATGATTGGCATATAGGGTTTCAAGATTCCATGATATTACTTACAGGGGATTACATCACTGAGATGGTGTAATTTTGAAATATTAAAAATAACATCCATGGTTGTTGGTATTCCATAACTTTGTCAGACAACTGAATTTTCCATGTAGATATTGAAGTCTTGGTCCTGTTCCATTTGCGCTAAAGGAAGACACTTCATTTTTCCCTCTTATTTTATATTAGCTTCATCAACATTTTGAGTATCCACTCATCTAATTGGTTTTTAGCAAATGCCTCTAAACTTGGTTCACATCTTCTTTTAGACATCCCCATACATTTCAAAGAGAAAAATGAGTGTCAACCCTTCTAAAATCCGTAACATTGGGGATACATGGAGGGATCGATGCTCTTGATTAAATTCCATTTTGATACCCTCATACATGATATAATCCAACGGAAATGTTGCAATCTTGTCAATCCTCAAATTTTGAAAATGGTTAAATCTAGTTAATTTGGAATGGGACATGAAATTATATTTTCTTCATTTAATTTTGAATAGGATATGAAATTATATTTTCTTCTTATGAAGTTCAATGAAGTTGGAACCACTCTCAAACACCCTAAAACAATTAATAGTAAAAATATAAGTAAAAAATAGAAAAAGATAATATTAACTTTTTACTCTAAAAACTTAACTAAAAATTTAATATTACTAGTAAATTACCAGAAAGAGAAAGTGAAAGTATTATCACAGTAATTTCTCTTTTTCTTTACAAAATCGATATAAACGTCAGGATTCCAATGTAAAACTTAAAACTAACATGATTGGTATGGAAAGAATTTTGGTCCCAAGGCTTGAACGACGTTCATGTGTACCAATCCTGTCCCGTTGATGGAATGTCAGAATTCAGATGGTCAATGGTTTGAGGGTCAAGGAATTGTTGATCTTTCGACTTATATTCTGATTTCAAATAATATATTTCTTTGTGTCCCATCTACATACTGACCTTGTGGCATCAGTAAGGCATCAATTAACTATCATTATTCCTGGAGTTCATTTAAGGATGTCATTTCTTTTTCCACAGACAACAAGCACTCTAATAGAATATTTATATGTTTTATGCTAGTTTTTTTAGCACTAACATGGACATATATCTCATTCAAGATTGTATGCTTCACAACATAATATTATCCAACCTGTCATATCTAGTGTGATAGAAATAGACTCCAATAAACATTACAACTTTTAATTACTATTTTAACAAAATAATGAAACATCTCTAGTGTAACCGTCACTTGGAGTTGCAAGAACCTTTACTTTCTTCTATAAAGCAAGTATTGTTTGTTGTCATTCACCAATCTTCTTAGCAGCAGCTGAAGTATCTCTTGTTTTCCTACTTGCATTTCATCCTCATCAATGGAGTAGTGTAAAGTTGCCATCTTTCCATCTCTCGAAGTGTCAAGTTTGTGTCTACTCTCTACCTATATTTTCAAGTCAGGACGTGTGGTATTTTTGGAAACAACTTCCTTTCTCTTCAAATTCTGCTTGTAATGATGTATTTTTTCTTTAAATTGATTCAGTTCAGCTCGAGCATCCCTAAGTTGGAGTTCAAGCTCTTCATTCAGAGACACTTGATTTTATATTTGATCATTCCTCCATTTGCTTCAACTCCTTAGTTGCAACAAGTTTTGTCTATAAATTTGTGTCTTTTTTTCTCTGATTGTAGGAGTTGAGCCATGAGAGCTTATTAGATTGTTGTTTTCCATTTGAAACAACCCTTCTAGCTCTTCCTTTATAGTTTGATGAGCCTTGATAGCCTATAGATTGTTGTTTCCCTTTCGAAACAACCCTTCTAGCTCTTCCTTTTCATATTTTATGATAATAGGATGCCTTTTTGGTTTGTTGATTTCTTCATTCAATTAACACATGCAAGAGTTTCTTTTTCTAATGGGAAATTCTCACCCTCACAATTGTTAAAAACAAAGTTCGACTCAAAATCTCCAATAGAAAGTGTAGAAATTAAAGGTTCATTTTCATTTGCAGCTGGAGCTTTTGATTCATGATTCATTATCCCATTTGAGTTGTATCTTGATTGTGTCCTGTTGAATTTTTAGCATTAGCATGAGTACTTTTAAACTTTGCAGTAAACAAATGATAAGTGCAGTAAATAACATCGACACATTGAACACAAGATTTTTCACTTGGGAAACCTTTAAAGGACAAAAACCCCAAAAGCATTAGTAATTCATCTCATAAATGAGATGACTGAGTTCTTCAAAAATTTCTACAAATCCTAACTGGGTTTGTACCACAATTACAGAAGATCAAATTTTTCCAAAAATGCCAAAATGACTTTTTACCAAGTTAGGGATTTTTACCCTAACTTTCTCTCTCATGCCCAAATTAGCAATCTGCTCGGAATTCTGAGTTTTTTGCACGGATTTGATCAAGCATGCTCGGATGCTTTTCTTCTCCTTCCCAGATGATTTTCTACCCCTGCCCGCATCCTTTTCTGCCCCTGCCCATGGGTGAATCCGCGGACCTGGGTAACACTTTTTGGCAAGCGGATTTCAGCAAAAACAAAAAAACGTACCTCGATCGAGGGTTTAACAAGCCCTTGACCGAGGTATTAATATCTCGACCGAGGTTTTATCAAGCCCTCGACCGAGGTCCTGTTCAGCCCTCGACCGAGGTATTTTCTTAACCCTCAGTCGAGGTCTTAACCCTTGACCAAGGGTTAAGAAAATACCTCGGTCGAGGTATGTACCTCGGTCGAGGTATAGACCTCGACCGAGGTGCCTCTATTGAAAAAATTATAAAAAGAGGCCGCGGGGGCCGCGACCGTTTCTTTGGCAAATTTTTCACTGTGGAAGCTCGACCGAGGAAGGAGGGAACATCGGCGTAAGGATTGGCACCCCGAAGCAACCCAAGCACCTCGAAGCAACCCAACCTCGTCACGATGGCGTCAGAGCCAAGAGGTAACAATTTAAATAATTGTTTTTCAATTTAAATGGAATTTAAATTTTTTTTTTTATAAATTTATAAAATTTGGTAAATGTATGTTTTTATAATTTTCATGTTTAAAATGTGTACCGGCAAGCAGAAATGCTGCCGTATTTTTGAAAATTTGTAGTTAAATTGAATTTTTTTGTTAATTTGTTATATATAAATTATGTCAACCGGTAGCATTTATGCTACCAGTTTAATTTTGAAATGTGTCCCGGGCAAGCCGAAATGCTGCCCAATTTTTTTCAATCCTCCGTGAATTCATGGAGG
>LPNX010169282.1:84777-136495 GCA_001517045.1 Pseudotsuga menziesii
TAAAAATAGAAAAAATTGCTTTACATGGACAAATATGTGTTTAAAACGATGCTGAAATCGAATGTGGTCACTTTAGAAAAATAATAAATAATTGTATAATGCGAAAAAAATTAACAAAAAAATATGCACATCACACTGCATTTTATGTAGATCATGCTCATATATATATATTTTTTAAATTATTAATGCAAGATTGAATTACTCTACGTGGACACGAGCCACTTATTAGCTTCTTCAAATTTTTAAGGTCACACAGTTCATTAAATGCAAAAATTCACACATTAAATGGCATCGGAATATTTTTTTTAAAATATCACTATGAAGCCAACATAATATTCTACAATTTTTTTTTTAACTGCAAGTCAAAATTCACATGGCATATATGCGTTTTGAGGGCTTCTATCTAGCACATGAGTAAAAAATCAGGTTTTCATTGCCAAATTTGGCCAAAAAGTGTTACCCATCTTCATGGAATCACCCCCATATTTGCCCGGATGGCCGATCTGCCTGCCTGGAGGGCCTGTCTGCCTGCCCAGGTTTTGTTTGCTGAGCCTTTTGTTGCTGTCGGTGGAGGTTAGCAGACCTCTGTTTGTTGGTCGAAGTTTGTCCAGGACTACCCAGAGCTCGTGAGGGCTGTTGTGGGTGCTTGGAGACCCCTAACACGCTGCCCCGAGCCCTACTAGGGTTTCCTGTGGGTAGTCAAGAACAGCAAGGGGCATCCCAAGCCCTGCTAGGGCCTGCTCCAGTGGCTGGTAGAGAGCCCAATCCCTAAAGCGGGTTGCCCGAGAGAGAGAGAGAGAGCTGCCGGGATGATTTGCTACCTGCCCGAGATAGATTGCAGCTTCCCGTGAGTGTTGTTGAGTGAGCCGTGAGGAGGAGAGAAGATAGGGTATAAACCTAGGTGCTGCAAGACTGATAAAAACCCTAGTTTAGGGTTGATAGCAAGATAAGTGTGGATGCCCTAACTAGACTCATCCATGCTAGTGCATAACCACAAGACAATCTTCCTTCTTCCTGTGCACCAATGAATTCTTCTTCTAGGAGCAATTGTACCTGTGAGAGAAAGTGTTTATAATAATGAAATGGATTGATCTTATTTTATATCCTTTGAGTCATCTATAAGTGGACCAAAATTAGAAAGATCAAAATATTAATATTTTATTCTTTTCTAATTTTGACTTTTTCCTTTAGTGGTACCAAAGATCTTTTTGCACTTTAATTTTACACCTTAGTGGTACTAAGGGTCTTTATGTACTTTTGAATTTTGCTTTAGCCTTCTTCAAGTGCCCCTGTGGTTGACACATGTGGTCATGGTGGTCTTTCATCACCACTCAAAGTACATCATCATAAACAGAGAGAATTACTAATGCTTTTATCTCACACTCTGTGTGACACCAAGATCGGGTACTAAGGTTTCTTAACCAAGGGTAGCTAAGCCTTGGAGAATATTGCAAATCCCATTGATCAAGGGTTAGAGTGTCACACATGCCTAGACCCGGTCTAGGGCTTATAATGTCTTCTTGATAACAGACTAGGTCCCTCAGCCATAGGCTGCATAATTTGACACTAGGTCAAATACTTGGTAACGGACCAAGCACCTCCATTATCCGAGAGAATGGCCCTCAGCCCCAGGCTGAGTCCCTAATCTCGGACTAGGTGAATTCCTGGTAACTGACCAGGTGCCTCCAATCAAAAGAATGGCCACTTAGATCTAGGCTGAGTCTACCAGTGCTAGACTAGTTCCACATCATGGTCCCTGACCAGATGTCACCATTCAATAGAATGGTCACTCAAATCAAGGTTGAGTTCCCCCAGTGATAGACTGGGTCCATATCGTGGTCCGGGACCATATGTCATCATTTAACAGAATGATCACTCAACTCTAGGTTGAGTCCACACCGTGGTCTCAGACCAGGTGTCCCCATTCTCCTAAGAGAATGGCTCCCGATGCTGCTCAAAAAAATCAACATGGCCCTCATGGTTAATAAATATTGAAGTGAGAAAATGATTTACAAGCAAGTCTAGTGGAGAACCCACTTCTACAAACTCTACTATTTGATTTTTTTCCTAGAAAGAGATTACTGTAAACATTGACAAGCCTTTGAATGATAGAATCCAATTTTGGATTTTGCCACCAGAGGACACATGGTATAGCCTAGGGATTTTAAGAATGTAGAGAACAAGTAGTGAATGGCATGTTCTCATAATGAGTATTATACTATTATCTACACAACCTGAGTGGAAAAACCCTTCAACAAGCCCCATTATTTTATGATAGATGGATTTAATCTCTAATGATGAGAGGACATTTTGGTCCATTTGAAAGAAGTAACTGGACCTATTTCATCTTCATAATAACTTTATTTAGAGAGATATCTTGGTGAAAACTAATTTGACATTACTCCCTCTAGATAACTATTGTTCAATCCGTTGTTGTTTAAAACATCCAGACAAGTTAACCTTTCTTTTATTTTGTTAATTTGTTCAACTTCAATGTTGTGATTTTGGAATAGAAACTTTCACCTTCTCTAAGAGTCCATCCAAGCTTTTCCCTTATGCATGAGCATCCAAAATCATGCAAAAATATATCCAAGACTAGAAAGGGCTACCTCATTGGTCAAATTTTCAGATTGTAAGGTAGAAAATTGTTGGTCACACGTTGTGCATTTATTAGTGACTAGAATCTCTATTTTTGTTTTTGTAGTGGCAGCTTCTAAAGCACCTTTCTTCTCCATCATAGGTAAGGCATTGCTATTTTTGGTCCATATTCACTTCAATAAGTCTCTGTGATTGCACTTCTAGTTTTCCAAAAACTAGTACAGACTCTGCAATCTGGTCAAATGAAACTATTGCTAACTATCCCATTTCAATGAGATCATCCTTCAAATTAAGAAAGGTGACCTAGTAGTTTAGTATAAAGTGTGTCAGGATCTTAAAATGTGTCAATACAAAAATCAATGCAAATGCCCAAGCTTCAACATAGGTAGCTTCATCTTCATTGCCATCACCTTCAGAAAATGAAGCAAGACTTTATTTCTAGCTCATATTCGTATCTTTTGAAAATTCAACATAATCATTAATAACCATGCAATTTATTTGACCAATACCACGGCCTCTACACAAAGCATGATCATCAATAACCATGCAATTTATTTGACCAATACCATGGCCTCTACACAAAGCATTTAGTTGTGACTCAACTTGTGATAGTTGCGTCGAAGATGCGCATTCTACAGCCCAGTAGGGGCACATGTAATTCCTTCCATGCTCATTCATCTCGGCATTTGGTAGATCTCTTTTTAAGATGGATCTATGCTGGTTTATTAGCTGTCCTTGCACACGAGCCTTGAAAACTAAAGTTCATTATTCCTCTTTACTGGAGTTCAATAAGGATGCCATTTCTTCTTCCATAGACAAAAAGCACTCTAATAGAATATTTATATGTTTTATAGTAGTTTCCCGAGCACTAACATGGATAGGATCTCCCATTCAAGCTTGTATTCTTCCCAACAGAATAATATCCAGCCTATCATATCCAATGTGATAGAAATAGCCTCCAATGATGAACATAATATCTAATCCTGGGATGTCCCCATAGTCCTCAGCAAATATTTGGTAATCTATCTCTCCAAGAATCAGAGGAAAAATATCCTGTGTTGCACTGTGTGTCATAGGATAAACTGTTAACTTGGCATAAACCAAAGAAGTCCATGATCCAGGACCAGATTAACAAACGAAATCTACTCCTCCATTTAAAAGAAAAGCAATTGGCTGAGGTGGCACCCAACCAGAATGAATAATGAGACATAACACTTCCAACATGCAGAATGAATAATGAGACATAACACTTCCAACATGGATGCCACACATGAGCCACAGTCACCAGCTCCTGAATATTTATATGTTCTATAGTGGTTTCCCGAGCACTAACATGGATAGGATCTCCCATTCAAGCTTGTATTCTTCCCAGCAGAATATTATCCAGCCTATCATATCCAATGTGATAGAAATAGCCTCGAATGATGAACATAATATCTAATCCTGGGATGTCCCCATAGTCCTCAGCAAATATTTGGTAATCTATCTCTCCAAGAATCAGAGGAAAAATATCCTGTGTTGCACTGTGTGTCAGAGGATAAACTGTTAACTTGGCATAAACCAAAGAAGTCCATGATCCAGGATCAGATTAACAAACGAAATCAACTCCTCCATTTAAAAGAAAAGCAATTGGCTGAGGTGGCATCCAACCAGAATGAATAATGAGACATAACACTTCCAACATGCAGAATGAATAATGAGACATAACACTTCCAACATGGGTGCCACACATGAGCCGCAGTCACCAGCTCCTGAATATTTATATGTTCTATAGTAGTTTCCCGAGCACTAACATGGATAGGATCTCCCATTCAAGCTTGTATTCTTCCCAACAGAATATTATCCAGCCTATCATATCCAATGTGATAGAAATAGCCTCTAATGATGAACATAATATCTAATCCTGGGATGTCCTCATAGTCCTCAGCAAATATTTGGTAATCTATCTCTCCGAGAATCAGAGGAAAAATATCCTGCGTTGCACTGTCTGTCATAGGATAAACTGTTAACTTGGCATAAACCAAAGAAGTCCATGATCCAGGACCAGATTAACAAACGAAATCAACTCCTCCATTTACAAGAAAAGCACTTGGCTGAGGTGGCACCCAACCAGAATGAATAATGAGACATAACACTTCCAACATGCAGAATGAATAATGAGACATAACACTTCCAACATGGGTGTCACACATGAGCCACAGTCACCAGCTCCTGAAGAACGGAATGTCAAAACGACCATTGATGAGAACAGCTGGATCATCATTTTTTGCATAAGCTGAAGAAATCTTTACAGGAATATTTGTGTGGTTCGTGTTGAAGGAGCCATTCACAAGTTTTTCATCCACCTCAACACTAACATTTGAATTTGCTCAATGGGAAAACTCCTCCAGCTATCCCTTTATATAGTTTGCAACTTCCAGCAAACCATGGCTTCATGCTTTCTTAACATGGGGTGTCCATTCGTCGTCTATTCCACATACTCAGCGTGCGAAGTAATCATTTTTTTATATTACCACGCGCTTGCGGAGGTTGCTCGATGCCTAGCGTGAGAGATGGCATCTCTGTTGTAATAGCGCGGATAAGACCTTGCAAGCTTGAGTGTGGTAGAGGACGGGATGGTAATTCAGTGTGAATGCGAAATGGGAATTCTCAGTTGGGTTCACGCAGGATGAACAAAACCTATCTAAAAAAAAGTTTCTGGTCCCCCTCCCTCGTCTGAAGGCACCTTTCAAAACTGTCTGAGTTTGGGGATGAACAAAACCTTCCTTCAGGATGTATGCACTAAACGTTTTCCGAACACATTCAGCTAATAAACATAGGCTGCTGAATCGACATAAACAAAAGTGTCCACTTCTGCTGCATCAACGGCTTCATCCGAACTCTGCCCTTAGAGTAAATACAGGGAACCCTTGGATAGAAGAGTCAACTGTTCAAAATCATGTTGGCAAGGTTGGGTTCATGCGAACTCTGCCTTCTGCCCTTAGAGTAAATAGAGGGAACTCTGTATCCTTGGATAGCATAGTCAACTGTTTAAAATCCTGTTGGCAAGGTTGGGTCCATGCGAACTCTGCCGTGAGAGTTGAAAGTAAATATAGGGGCAACAATCTTGCTGGGTCCATGCGAACTCTGCCCTTAGAGAAAATATAGAGGCAACTATTTTGCTAACACTTTAATAAATCTTTATAACTTTACTATCCTATTAGACCTTTTTTAATGAATTTTATATAACTTTACTATCTTATTAGACTCTCTAATGAATCTTATATAACTTTACTATCTTGGGTAATAATAAATCTTCTATAACTTTATAACTTTACTATCCTATTAGACTTTTTTTAATGAATTTTATATAACTTTACTATCTTATTAGACTCTCTAATGAATCTTATATAACTTTACTATCTTGGATAGTAGAGAGAGTAGACTCTCTAATGAATCTTCTATAACTTTGCTATCCCTGAATAGTAGAGTAATCAGAGGGGCAACAATCTTGCTCAAGTCTTTAATGAATCCTCTATAGCGTCTAACATGCCCCAAGAAACTCTTGACATCTCTTTTTTTTGGGGGTGTATTGAGTTTTTTAGAGGGGTAACAATCTTGCTCATGCCTTCAATGAATTTTCTATAGTATCCAATATGCCTCAATAAACTTTTGACATCTCTTTGCTTTTGGTGTATATTGAGTTGTTCGATGATGGTGACTTTTGGGGGGTCTACTTCGATCCCACTGGCCGAAATGTGGTGTCCTGAAACAATCCCTTGGTTCATCATCATAAAACATTTCTCATTGCTTAGGGAAAGACGAGATTATGTACATTGTTCAAGAACTTTTCCTAACTTGGTTAAAGCTTCATCAAAGGTATCACTACATGTTGTGAAGTCATCCATAAGAACGTCAATGTTGTCTTTAATTAAATTGGAAAAAACACTGAGCACAACTTGTTGGAATGTTCCAAGTGCATTGCATGTGCCAAAAGGAAGCACTCAATAGGCGAAGATTCCCGAGGGGCACGTGGATGTTGTCTTATCTTGATCTTTAGGGGCTAATTGTATCGAATTATACCTGCTGAACCTGTTTAGGAAAGAGAAATATTGTTTCCCAACTGATGCAGGGGCATCAAGCTAGCTAGACAGATTTGTTAAGGAAACAAAATTCCTGATCTTTAGGATTAGATATTTACTACAGGAATGGGTTCCTGAAAACTAGGAAGATAGATTAAGATGAATAAATTCGTAGATAGGGATTACCGATGTGTTTATTTTTTATTTATTTTTTATTTTTTATCCGTTTCAGTTGCTTTAGGGATTAATCTAAGAATAGATTTATGTTTCCCTCATATGAGGAAGAGGGTTAAACCCTATTGTATTAAGCTAAAATTCGTAACAATAGTCTGGTTAGACCAGAGAGTATTAGATTCAAAGATTTTAGAATTGTATGTTCAGTTTCAAAGACTAATAGTGAGATCCATTGGTTCAAAGAGATCATCTTCTGTATCCTTGTGAATTTAATTGAGTGTTCTGTGTCTCAATCTCTTGGAAGGAGATCACGGGTTCTGGATAGTTTGTAATTGAACTACGAAATCGTGGCCTGCTATTTCATGAGGAATCGTGGTCCATAGATAAACTCTAGCAGCAAGGCATCATTTGGTATTAGAGCATAAAGTTTGACCCGATAAGTGACATTTCTACAAAAATCTTGAATTTCATATTTTCTTGAAAATTGTGAATTTAAATTCTTGATTAAAAAAAAATAGAATCAAGAAATGGTTGTAAGGCTCGGAGGAGGAAGAGCAGGTCGAAGGGGTAGACCTGTTGCAAATGCTGAGCAAGTAGCGCAGATGAGAGTCATGCGAGCTAGAATGGAGGCCATGGAGTTGGGTAGACACCGAGAACCAGACCTAGGGGATGTGAGTGACCTTGAAGAAGCAAGGAATGAACAAGAAGAAGTAGCCCCTGAAAGTGCTGAGATGAGAATGCTGAGGTCTGTGTTAGGTTCTAGTTGCGTCGAGAGGCGTTCTACAGCCCAGTATGGGGAGATCTTGTAACGTGATGTAACGTTAGTAACGTTTGTAACATGTCGGCAAAAAATAATAGTGATAGTAAATATTATGGGAGAGATCTTGTAACGTGATGTAACGTTAGTAACGTTTGTAACATGTCGGCAAAAAATAATAGTGATAGTGAATATTATGGGAGAGATTTTGTAACACAAAATAAAAAATAATATCACTTTCATACCGTTGTTTTTATTAATAGAAAATAAATTTTCTAATAGGCCAAAATAAAACAATCTAATATGGGGGAGATGTTGTAATATTCCTACCTAACAAAACAATAAAAAAATAAAAAATTAATTATCTGTAAAAAAAATATGTGGGTCAAGAAAAAAACACAATTGAATTATCCCCCAAAAAATGTTGACCTTGCACATGGTTTTAATTGAATTATCCACAAAAAAATGTTGGCCTTGCACATGGTTTTAAAACCATGTGCAAAGCAAGACATTCTAAACAACCCATGGTTTTATTGTACATGGTTTAGGAGGCTTTGCACATGGTTTTTAAACCATGTGCAAGGCCTCATAAACAACACATGGTTTTATTATACATGGTTTAGGAGGGCCTTGCAAATGGTTTTAAGACCATGTGCAAGGCCTCCTAAACAACCCATGGTTGTAGGAGGACCTTGCATATGATTTTAAAATCATGTGTAGGGAAATGATGCAATGTTCGTTCCTAACAAAATAAAAAATAATAAAAAATATTATGTTGGCCATAAATAATATTAAATATTAATAATAAAAATATAATATGTGGACCTTAAATAAAAAGATGTGTCTTTTGGTTTGAATCAAATTAATGGATACCTAAGAAGAGGTTCACACCTCCAGAGATTTGATCCATCTTGGCGCTTGATAGAGCCTAGGATTTGGATCTACGTTGGTTCTAGACCAAGACCTTCCTTGTCCACATACAATGGAAATTTGTCCACAGAAGGTTTGATAGACTGGATAGGAGAACTAAACAGATACTTTGATTATGAAGAGACTAAGGAGGACAAAAATGTAAAGCTAGATGTTACCAGACTAAAAGGCCATGCAGCCTTATGGTGCGATAGTGTACAGTCAGAGAGGAAGAAGAAGAACAAGGCAGTAATAAAGAGTTGGGACAGAATGGTTGCCAAGATGAGAGGCAAATTCTTACCCAAAGATTATCAGCTAGGTCTTTATAGGAAGATGCAGAACCTCAGACAAAGGTTGCTGACTGTGAGAGAGTATTATGAGAGCAGGTTACATAGAAGATACTTCTGAGAAGACAGCTAGATACATCAATGGGTTGAGAATATACATTCAAGAGGAGATGAGTATGTTGTCTCCTAGTGCCATGGAAGAATCTTATCAGTATGCTCTCAGAGCAGAAGAGAAGATAAGCAGGAAGCAAACTTTTGGAAGAGGAAAAGGAGCTGCCAAAGGAGGAGGATAGAGCGCTGGAAGAGGAAAATCTCCAGTGCACAAAGATGAAGCTGGTAGCTTCAATCAACCAGATCAAGCAGGGAAAGGACATGAATCTAGAGGAAGAAGACCCTACCAAAGGCGTAGAGGTAGAGGCAGAGGATCAGTCTATCGATGTTACACTTGTAACAAACTCGGCAATAGATCCTATGACTTCCTCGACAATGATAATGCAGGACAAAGGGGTAATTATGTTGCCCAAGGAGGGAAAACAGGAGCATAAGCACCTAAGGTGAATAATGTGCCTGAGGTTGGGGAAAACCTTCTCATGAACAAAGTGTTGTTGAATCTAGAGAAGGAAGCTGTGAATTTCTCACAGAGAAAAGCTTTGTTTCGAACTGCATGTAGAGTGCAGGGGAAATGCTACAAGGTAGTAATTGATAGTGGAAGCATCGATAACTTAGTGTCCACTGAAATGGTGGAGAAGCTGAACCTTAAAAAGGTTAAGCACCCAATACCCTACAAGGTGTCATGGCTGCATAAGGGACATCAACTATTGGTCACAGAATAGAGTGAAGTTGACTTTAAGACTAGTAATTATAAGGATAAAGTGACTTGTGACATCATGCCTATGGATGTATGTCATGTGTTGCTTGGAAGACCGTGGCAGTTCGATAGGAAATTGATTCATGATGGAGGCAAAAACTGTTACAAGTTTGAAATGGGGGGTATCCACCATACCTTATTACCTTTGCAAGAAGGAAATGGAGTTACAACAAGTGAACCAAAAGCTCTGCTACTTGGAAGAAAAGAATTCTTGCAGCAGATGATGAATGAGGAGGTAAGTTATGCTATCATTTGCAAACCAATAGTTAAATATGTTGGTACTGTTATTACAGATCTTCCCACATAGATCAAGGATATGTTGGGAGATTATCAAGACATCGTGGTTGATGACTTGCTAGATGCCTTACCTCCTAAGAGAAATATCAGTCATCATATAGACTTGATACCTGGAGCAAGCCTACCAAACAAAGCCGCTTATAGAATGACTCCAAGAGAGAATGAATAAATAAAAAATCAGGTTAAAAAATGGTTAGACAAGGGCTTGATTAAAGAGAGTTTAAGCCCATGCGTTGTTCCAACAATGATGAGCCCAAAGAAGGATGGCGAGTGGAGGATGTGTACTGATTCTAGGGCCATCAATAAGATTGCCATCATGTATAGGTTTCCTTTGCTTAGGATGGATGATTTAATGGATTGTCTTAGTGGAGCAAAATATTTCACCAATATTGATATGAAGAGTGGTTACCATCAGATTAGAATCCAGGAAGGTGATGAATGGAAAACAACCTTCAAGACTAATGATGGGTTGTATGAATGGCTGGTCATGCCATTTGGGTTGACAAATTCCTCGAGTACTTTCATGAGGCTCATGAATGAGGTACTTAAAGATTTTGTAGGAAAGTTTGTCATTGTTTACTTAGATGACATTTTGATTTTCAGTCAAACCAAAGAAGAACATTTGAGGCATCTCAAGTATGTCTTAGATAGGTTGAAAAGGGAAAAGCTATTGATAAATATGAAGAAGTGCACCTTTATGCAGAAGAAGTTGGTATACCTAGGGTTTATCGTCTCCGATGAAGGACTAAAGATGGATCCAGAGAAGGTGGAAGCAATCTTAGATTGGCCAACACCTCGGAATACCTTTGAAGTTAGAAGCTTCCATGGATTGTCAATTTTCTACGGGAAGTTTATTAAGAACTTCAGTGGTATTTGTGCACCAATTCTTGAGACTCTTAAGAAAGATAATCGGCCTTTCTGTTGGACAGAAGCAGCTGAGAAAAGTTTCAATTTGTTGAAGAAGAAAGTGACAGAGAATCCTGTGTTGAAGTTGTCAGACTTTGACAATCTCTTCCAGGTGAGATGTGATGCAAGTGGTACAACCATAGGAGCTATGTTGAGTCAAAAAGATAAGCCAGTGGATTATTTCAGTGAGAAGATGAATGAGGCTAGGCATAAGTACTCTTCTTATGAGAAAGAGTTCTATGCTATAGTCCAATCTTTGAAGCATTGGAGGTATTATCTAATGCCTAAGGAGTTCATATTGTTTTCTGAAAATCATGCATTACAGTTTATAATGCATCGGCCCAAGCTAAATCATAAACATGTGAAATGGGTTGAACTTCTACAAGGATTCACTTTTTTCATCAAGCACATAAGTGGAAAAGCAAACAAGGTAGCAGATGCCTTGAGCAGGATAAATTTGATGGTACCAGAAAGTCAAATTCAAGTGTTGGGACTTGATTTTCTTAAGAAATTGTACAAATATGATCTTGATTTTAAGGAATCTTATGAAGTAAGCTTAAGTCCCGCTCAAAGAGATAGAGGACCGTGGAACGACTATACCCTATTGGATGGAATGTTGTTCAAATACAACAAACTTTGTATTCCACAGTGTTCCATAAGAGAAAACTTGATTCAAGAGAAGCATAATGGAGGATTGGCTGGACATTTTGGCATTGACAAAACAGTGGGACAGCCAAGCCATTATTACTTTTGTCCTAGGATGAGGTCAGAGGTGGAGAGGTTTGTGAAGAAATGTAGGATATGCCAACATGCGAAAGGAAGGAGCCAAAACACAAGGATGTACACTCCTTTTCCTATTCCAAGTAGACCATGGGATTCAGTCAGCATGGATTTTATATTGGGTTTTCCAAAGACACAAATATGTAATTATTCTATCTTTGTGTTAGTGGATAAGTTTAGTAAAATGGCACATTTCATTCCTTGTTACAAGTCTAGTGATGCAACACATGTAGCCAAATTATTCTTTGATGAAGTTGTTAGATTACATGGCTTGCCAAGAAGCATTGTTTCAGACAGGGATACCAGATTTACAGGTCACTTCTGGAGGACCTTATGGAAGAAGATGGGTACTAAGCTGAATTTCAGCTCAACTTATCATCCACAAATAGACAGATAGACAAAGGTAGTGAACAAAAGCCTGGGTAATATCCTGAGAAGTTTGACAAGTGAACAACCAAGGCAGTGCGATCATGTACTAGTTCAAGCTGAGTTTGCATACAATGATTTACCAAATCAAAGTACAAGGTTAAGTCCATTCCAAATTCTATATGGAATGCATCCTAGAGGTGTACATGAACTCCAAAATTTGGGAAATATGGAACATAGGAGTGCTGAAGGTGAGAGTTTTGCTATAGAAATCAGCGAAATATATGACCAAGTCAAGCAAAGGCTACAGGATAGCTATAGCAAGTACACGTTAAGAGCAGATGTAAAAAGAAGAGACGTGAACTTTGAAGAAAGAGACTTGGTTCTAGACCATCTCAGAAAGGAGAGGTTTCCAAGAGGGCAGTATAACAAGCTAAAACTCAAAAAGATAGGACCATGCAAGATCCTTTGAAAATTCTCTACGAATGCCTATGAGCTAGAGTTGCCTACAGTATTGGCATCTCTCCAATATTTAATATAGCTGATATGTATCCTTATGCAATTGATGATACAGGGCAAGCTGAAAAAGATAGTGATCCTACAGTACCAGAAGAGGTAGATTGGTTAAAACAAATGCCACCAGCAAGGCCTACAGAAGCAGAGGCTATTCTGGAGAAAAAGGTTGCAAAGAAAAATAGAGGCCAAGAGTACTGGGAGTACTTGGTGAAATGGCAAGGACTTCTTGAAGAAGATGCTACTTGGATGAGTGTAGCAGACTTGGAAAAGAAGGTCCATAATGTAGAAGATTTGATGAGCAGGAGCCCATAAAATTTTGACCCTTGGGAGTCTGATGCAGGGGCATCAAGCTAGCTGGACGGATTTGTTAAGGAAACATAATTCGTGATCTTTAGGATAAGATATTTACTACATGAGTGGGTTCCTGAAAACTAGGAAGATAGATTAGGATGAATAATTTGTAGATAGGGATTGTCGATGTGTGTTTTTTTTTCTTTTGTTTCAGTTGATTTAGGGATTAATCTAAGAATAGATTTTTGTTTCCCTCATATGATGAAGAGGGTTAAACCCTATTGTATAAAGCTAAAATTTGTAACAGTAGTCTGGTTAGACCAGAGAGTATTAGATTCAAGGATTTTAGAATTGTATGTTCAGTTTCAAAGACTAATAGTAAGAGTCATTGGTTCAAAGAGATCATCTTCTGTATCCTTGTGAATTTAATTGAGTGTTCCGTGTCTCAATCTCTTGGAAGGAGATCACGGGTTCTGGATAGTTTGTAATTGAACTACGAAATTGTGGCCTGCTATTTCATGAGGAATCATGGTCCATAGATAAACTCCAGCAGCAAGGCATCACCAACTAAGGAATCTAGAACCTGGCCATTGAAAGGTAGTGGGAAGTGATCCTTATGTGTGGATATGTTTACTTCTCAATAATCTACACATATGCACCATTTTCCCCCCTTTTAAGGCATGGGTAACAAGGGTGAGACCCACTCACTATCGGAAATATGATAAACAAACCTTGTTGTTAGTAATTTTTGTAGCTATGCTTTGATAATGTCTCTGAGAGTGGGATTCATTCTTCTTTATGACTGCCAAATTGGGTGGAACTCGTATGGAATGTAAATGCATTGCATACAAGTTGCAGGGTTAATCATTCCTATGTCTTTGTAATCCCATGAAAATTATGCAACATTCTCAGTCAACAGATTTATTAGCTTCATTTGTTGTTAGGCTATAGGTGGTTATTGATATTGAGGAATTTACTAGACAAAGTGTCAAAAACTATGGCTTTGGAATGATCATTTTCAACTACAAAGCAATACTTGAGGTACATAAAAGGAGCTTGAATGGTTGAGATGGAATAGGTTTTGAATGGATGTGTCCCCCATACATGAGGTCTCAACTACTTCATTTAAAGAATCATCAAGTTCCCTAATTTGGATACTAGAGGGATGCAGTTTCTACTTAATTTATTAGCTTCATTTGTTGTCAGGCTATAGGTGGTTACTGGGAATTTCCTAGACAAAGTCTCAAAAACTATGGATTTGGAATGATCAGTTTCAGCTACAAAGCAATACTTGAGGTACATAAAAGGAACTTGAATGGTTGAGATGGAACAGGTTTTGAATGGATGTGTCCCCCATACATGAGGACTCAACTGCTTCATGTAAAGAATCATCAAGTTCCCTAATTTGTTCATACTAATCATTATGCTATTAAATATCTTATGAACAAACCAATTCTTAATGGTAGAATCATAATATGGTTATTAATACTTCAAGAATTTAATGTGACTATACTTGATAAGCCTGGTCGAGAATATTTGGTTGCATATTTCTTTTCCTGACTAATGCAAGATACTAAGGATGAGAAGTGGATAAATATTTTCTAGACAAGAACCTTTTTGCAACATCTATATCCATCCCATGGTTTGTAGACATTTCCAATTACCTAGTAACATAGTAGTTACCACAACATTTCTCACATAAGGAAAAATGTGCACTGATACAAAAAAGTGGACCTTTCTCATGGATCAATGGATATTTTTTCAAGATAGGATTAGAGCAAATTCTTCATCGTTGTGTTCTTGAGGATGAGGTATATGAAATAATGAATTCCTATCATGATGAGTCTTGTGGAAGTAATTTTGTTGCTAAAGAAATTGCCAAAAATATACTCTCTACCATATATTACTAGCCCACACTCCACAAGGACACTAGAGAATATGTACATTGTTGTGATGCATGTCAATGCACGAGACAACTTATTAATCATAATAAATTCCATCCCAGTCATAGGTATCCTTGGATCCTTTTGAAAAATGAAAGTTGATCCAATTAGCCCTCTTTCCAACCAGTTCAAATGCATACTCATATGTATAGAATACCTTACCAAGTGGGTTAAGGTGTAACCTTTAAAAAATATCAAAGAAAAGAGGGTAGACGAGTCTATCTATGACAACATATTCACAAGTTTCAAGTATTGAGAGAAATGGTTTCCAATCAAGGGACATAATTCACTTCCAAGACAATCACAAATCTAATGCACATCTACAAAATCAAGCACAAAAATACCACACGTAGGACAACGAGCAAGTATAAGTCACTAATAGGGAAATTGAAGGCCTTTTAACCAAGACCATTCAATACCAAAAATCATGAAATGTGATTGAGGACCTTATGGGTCCTAGTTGATTTTGAATACCCACTTCTTTGTTTAAAAAAATTGTGATGAAAACCAACTTTGGCATCACCATTCATGAGGTGTTTTGAAAACTAGCATTGAAAATAACTCCTTGAGAGAGAGAGAGAGAGAGAGAGAGAGAGAGAGAGAGAGAGAGAGAGAGAGAGAGAGATTGTTGAAATGTATTTCACTAGGAATCCACTACATGAATCCTCAAATCCACATAATTTTTTTGACATACCGAGTTAATTTTCTTGCAACAAATCTTCATATCAGTGAGTGAGTGAAAGATGTTGTAGAGTTTTCCTGCAACAATTCTTTATATCAGCAAGCAAGCATGACGTTGAAGAACTTTCATGTAGAAAATCTCTCATCTAATCAAGTGGGCCTAAATGTCATTGCAATTCTAGTAATCTAGACACCACTTCAATAAGTGAGCATACAAATGTTGGAATTGACAAGGCTCAACAAGGACTTGTCAAAATTTGGTAAGGATTCCAATTATAGAGGTAATTCATTTTTTTTATCATTTAAATAGGGATGCATTAATGTTTCCATGTTCAATTTCCACCACATCACCCATTGTGTTTATCCTAATCATAACTATCAAAACCACTTAAATTGTGATTGGTAAATGCCAATAGACAACATGTTAAGTACTGTGAAATTATATGTTAATCATGCGTCAACTACTAGTCTACACCAAATTATACATTATCCATGCATTCATGCATCAAATATGAGTTATCCATTTATCAACCATCTATTATTTTTTATATTCTATTTTTCTCTCTCACACTCTTCTAGTTATCTACCATGAATTGTTGGTTATCCATTCATTAACTACGAGTTATTGATGCATCAAACACAAGTTTTTTTTTGTTGGCAAGTGGAAGAACCCCCTGACTAGTAGGTTTTCCATTGGCTAAGTTACCACGAACCAGGGGCATCTATGTCGGCAAAATCACCCAGGGATCACTCTCAACATGGAAAGCACTAACCCTTAACATGGTTGGATTTTATGGTATCCATGGGATTTGAACATGAAACCTTTCCACCTAGGGGGCATCTTAACCATACCCTGCCACCGACTGTTCTACATCTCACAGATTTAAATGTTAGGAGGACATATGAGAATGCATCAACTACAAGTTATCCATCCATCANATCATTCTTATCCATATATGAAAAATCATAGATGGTAGTCCACCCAAAAATTCTAGCATATTAATGCCTATCGACGTAACAAGTCATCCTAGACACTGTACTTATCATGCCATTACAATGCATGACAAGTCATCCTAGCCATTCTACCCGATGCACCTTTCCATTAGAGACAGGGATTACCAAAATCTAGCTGTCCTCTCTGCAGGGATATAATTGCCACTTTGAAATCATAAAAACATGCATAAACATACCATTATCATATGCCATTTTTTATTACACTCAACCATATTAATTCAATCCACGAATGTCTCTAAATTGTTTCCACCCCACACCAGATACAATCCCAAACAATAACACATCATCAACAAAAAGAAGATGTGTTATCGAGTGGAAATAAGTAACTTTGATACCTGAAATATTACCTTCATGTTTTACCCAGTTAATCATATGGATCAATCCCTCAATGATCAAAATAAAAAGTAAAATCGATAATGGGAAACCCTACCTCAAACCTCTCAAACCTTTGAATAACCTTGAAGGAATCCCATTAACCAATACAACAAAGTTGGTTGATGTAACACAACCCATGATCCATTGGGTGACTTCATGGATTAGACCAACATTAATAAGGATTAGTTGCAAAAAGGACCAAACGACCTTGTCACAGGCCTTCACTAAGTCAATATTCAAAACCATGGAGTTGACACACTTAACTTTTGCAGAATGAATTGTTTCATTTGCAACCCTGATATCATAAAAATTTGGCATTGACGAAGAAATACAAATTGTTCTTTAGAGATACCACGAGATAGGACAAATTTCAATCTATTTACAATCACCTTTGATATTATCTTATAAAATAAATTTATGCATAACAAGATCATGCAACCATTGTACACACCACCCCTCCTCTCTCCCTTCATCGCACCTTCTACCCATTCTACCCACTCTCCCTTTCTCACTATACCCTCCCTCTTACTCCCTTCTTATGCACACTTTTACCCATTCCTTTCTCCAGTGATTTTCCACAACCATCCCTATGCACTCTTCCTAAAGACTCCTTCCACTCCTCCCTCGTCTCTTGAATTGTATACTCTTGAAATCACTATGCTATCCATAGAGGACACTTTTAGGACATTTTCCATAAAGGATACTCTTAGGAGATTTATTGAGTTCTTGCTTAGTTGTTTTCTATTTCCTCAAGTGGAAATAGAAACATTGCATCCTCTACATTGTTGCATTACTAGTCTTAAAATAAGATTTCATCTATTATATTTAGATGAAATTGAAATATACAAACGATTATACCATTTATTACACCTATTTATCTTTCCAAAGTTCCTTCCTCACACCTTTGTTTATCTTTCTTGCAACTTTTCATTGTATGTTATCTGATGGGGAATAATCTATAATAATTGCAAAGTTATTGTCCTAATTCTTTCCGTGAATTAGTATGTCACCTTGTTTTGATTTTTAGTATTTCTTTGAAGCACATTCCTTTCATGGAAGGTGAATTATTGGAGAAATTCTTTGATCTTTGTAAGTATGAATCTAAGTTGAGTTACAAGAATGTAAAATCCTATGCAAGGAAATCAATTTTGTCGATGGTCATTCATAGAATTAATATAGAGGACATCGATGTGGGAGAGGGATTAATAGGGGAAGGTATAGTGTCAAGGACTAATTGTATATATCTATTAGCAAATTTAATGAAACAAGACTCTCTTGGGGATGCGACTCAGATTTATTGCTCATGATTCATAAGGAAGGACACTTGTCAAAATGAAAAGGAGGAGACTGAGCTTGAAGTGATACATGGAGAGATTTTCAATACAAAGGATGACAATCATAATGATGATCTTAAATATTTGGATCTACGAGGAGAAACGGATAATAGTCACGATAAGGTGGGAAAAATAAACACATTCCATCTTCCCGAGGTTATCAGTTTGGGAGAGAAAGGGACTTTGAGTTCTTAGAAGGATATTGCCTTGGAAATATTAGAGAAAGGTTTGACTGAGTATAAAGGGTGCAAGATAAAGGATGGAGAGGAACTATTGTTTATTTAACAAGTATTAATGAAGTGTATAAATTGAGAAAAGAATCGATAGCTCCGGTGTTATGGATTGATGTCAAAATGAATGAGGTTGTGGAATATGGGAAATGGTTTTGGTGGGTCAAGTTATGGGATTTAGAGTAGGTGAAAGAAGTTTAAAATATTGGGTTGAAAAATAGTGGGGATATTTCTTGGGGTATAATCGCGTATCTTTGATTCTCCTAAGGGGATAGGTGGAATTCAATTCCAATTTAGATTTGTGCATCCAGAATCCTAAAGAAAGAAAGGAGATAGAATTCTTGTTTAATATTTCTAAAGCATTGGAATCTATTATTTGATGTAAGAAAAGAAAGGTTGGATTCCATGACAATTTGGGTTAAGATGTTCAATATTCTGTTGGTATTTTGGTCTCTAGATTCTTTCTATGCCTTGGGTAATGTTCTGGGCTCCTATGTGGAGGCAGATTGGTCACATCTAGATTCGAGGGTGTATTGCGTGGCTCACATTCTGGTAAATCTTGACCTTCGGGAGGGATTAGTGGAAAATATCGAGATAATAGTGAGAAGCAAAATTCATGTTAAAGATATAGACTATATAGGTGTACCGTTCAAGTGTAATAGGTGACATACGTATGTTCATAAAGTAGTAGAGTGTACACTTTCTTTTCATAGGATAATATGGAATAAAAGAGAAGGACAGGAGAAGGGAAAGGATAGCAGGGTGGGAAAGGGGTTATTGCAGCTTAAAAAATATGTCGAATCACCTTCAAAAGGATATAGAAGTCCATCAACGAGGAAATCCTAGTAATGTCAACATGAAGAATATTCCAATAAGGTCAGATATCACATATAAGATTATTAAGGAAGGGGGTGTGTTACAGAGAAAATCTTCCTATGGCATGGGGTGGACCACAACAAACAGTATGGCACCATAAATCAAATCCATTCTCAAGTATGCTATATAAATTAAATAAAGTATCCCCTAAGGGAGAAGAATCATACCTAAACTAGATGTTAAAAAAATACCACTATTGAGCTCTCGATCAAAAGATTGTCCCTACAATTTTCCCTCAATAACAAATAGATATACAACCATAATATATTAAGTGTTAGCATTCAATTTAGCATATTCCCTTTAAACATGTATAAATAAATTACACCCATGGATACAAATATACATAATTGCACATTAAATTGGACAAGAAATGGATATTTCTATTAAAATAAAACAGAGATACAATGTGAAAACCTCTATCAGCACCTCGTCAAAACCAAGAAACCGAGTCCCTCCCACGTCCCTCCACCTGGGCCTCAACCACTTCAATCCTCCATAATAAGGAATGCTCACAAAGATAATGGAAATCTTGGGAGATGAGCACAAATGGCTTTATCAACAAGGACAAAGGGATGTCGACTCAAGCACATAAAAATGAGGCAAAATTTTTCTATAGTCTCTTTACTCTCCAAGTTTCTCCTCCTCCAATGCTTCCTAGTGGCTCAATATATAATCCCTCAATGGGAAGTGGCAGGTTGAATCAAAGTGTTTCCCGACATATGGAAGGCTAAGGATCAAGGCATTCGTTACTTGATGGGGAAAACTCCAAATTTTATTTTTTTTAGCATAAAACTCGATGTACACGGGTGACAATGGTGCAATATGTGTATACGCGAGATGTATAACTGGTGACCCACACAGTGTCTTCAAAATGTTTTTTAAAGGGTTATACTAGAGCGTTAGGGCTATAGTGAGTCTGTATAGGGACAAGGGAAGTCCATCAAGGCATGTTGCATGAGGTGTGGAAAATCACGCTATAACATATGCCCTCTAATGTGTGAGGTCAAAGGGGTACATGATGGCTAAAATAAATTATATTATTACCAGGATTGGAGTAGTGAAGATCCATGTGGAAGAACTATCCATTTGTCAGCATAATACAATGATAACTCTCTACATATGTCTGCATATATGGAGTATATATAGAAGTCGTAGATACATATTAGTACAATGGCCATGAATAGGCATAATAGACATATGTCATAACTGTTCAAAGCCACATACAATACACAATGGAGTATGGTCTCTATAATGAATGAAGCCATCTAGTACATAACAAGGTACATTGCTCTAGTATGAGAGCATAAATCCCATAAGTATTTTTGCAATCAAGTTAGTAGCACATATTAAATTCCACCATACTATGAGGTCTTCTACACAAACCGACAATGGTACATGTCCCATCATGTGAATGAAGGTGTTGAGGTTGAACATGATGAAACATCGTCTGATTACCAGTCATTGATTTATACCATTAACATATGCAAGACATCCCACTGATGATGAAAATGGGTGTCAAGGTACTGAGTGCATTCAAAAAGTGTGAATAGAGGTGTTGAGGTCAAACACTTGAAGAATCCATCTATAAGGGGACATTGATGTATTCCCAAGTCTGTTGATGGCAAGAGAATCTGCCACTGATGGCTGCAATTCTCAAGGAACCCAACAGAATATAGATCCCAATTCCAGAATAAATGATATGAAGTTGATGCAATGGAATCCGCCAGAAGGAAGAAATTAGGGCAACCCCCATCAACCAAAATGAGGTAAACTTCAAGGCTAGATAGTTTGGAAGAACTCGAGACGAACAAGATGTACACGAAACAGTAACCATGTGTGTCTCTCGCACATACTGGATGCAAGTAGCATGTGAAAGAGACCTTCTAGATAACATGCAAGGATGAAAACTACTAAAAAAGGAAAAGAAACCACCAATAGGTTCGAATGGAATCTAAGAGACGACACAAATCCCTATGCGTGAATAGATTTATTGTTGTTGAACACAAGGGAAACCACTTAGTCATTGATCGATGATGAGATGTCATCTGTTGAGTTCAAGGTCACCTACCAATGATGAAAGTAGTATTAGGGTGCCAGGTACGACCACATTATTGTGGTGTATCAGGAATGGCTAACATGTAGAGTCAACATAACTGAGGAATGGCTGACTTAGGATAAATAATTCCTTCAAACAAGAGCATGAGGCAGATGGAGACACTTAGGAAACATAGACTCAATATGCAATCTAGTACAAGTATGTGGCACAAGAGTATTCAACAGAGGCTCCATAATGATTGAAAGCTTAACCAATCGGCGGAGAAATCTCTATAATGAGCACAACTCCTAAGGTCATGCTAGAAACTCAACCCATGATGAATAGACTCATGAACCGTGCTCTGTTCGAAGGTGAAACAATATTTTCCAATATAAAAATATCATTTCCCATCCGACTTTTTATGTGTTTTGAGTTTTTTGTTCTTTTTCATATTATAAAGCTTGAAAAATAATAAAATATGATTATTGTACAATAAAGAGGAAATGAGTGTCACGGGAAAGAAAACTAGTTTCAAGCAGTGGGACATACCTATGCTCAATGCAAGGAAGCACATGCAGGATAAGGACACTCGGGGGAATGTTTCCTTTCAAGTATACGATAATCAAGTTGTAAACAATAAACAAAAGGCGCTGCTTGGATAGAATTGAGAAAATATCAGGCTATATGGCTTATAAAAGTGAAGCATAGAGCCGACTTTAAGCTCAATAAGGCAAGCAGACACATGCAATGCATTTACAACTTGATGTAAAACAAGAGTGAGTATGGGATATTACCAACATAAAAGATAAAAAAGAACATGATGTTTTTGTTTGACGGCATGGAGGGACTACAAGGGACTCTCAGACATAAGGAGGAGACTCATCACGGGAACTAGATGGAAAAACAAGATCTAACTAGGGTATTCGTGATCAAGGAAGCTGTACCGCTTACATAATGACACTTCTAGTAACAATAGGATGCTTCCGTGACATTAATAAGCGGGTTTGTACCTATGGTTTATGACTTATGGTCTTCGGATAATGCAATAATTAAAGCGGAGTGAAATCTAATCCTATATGACATAGATGATACATACATGCCAAAGGCATGATCATACTAGGCACAAACCCATACCACTTGAAGAAATTGTTCCATTAAAAATCGCCACATTGTAACATTAGTCCATAAAGCTAAAAAATTATATAGAAATGGATAAATGACTAGAGTAAAGCTACAAAATTTCGGTAGGTAAAACCAAAATATATGCACTAATCTACAAAGTTCTAGCCGAGGCTAGGGGTTAAAAAATAGTT
Organism: Pseudotsuga menziesii; assembly: GCA_001517045.1. Taxonomy (NCBI): domain Eukaryota; kingdom Viridiplantae; phylum Streptophyta; class Pinopsida; order Pinales; family Pinaceae; genus Pseudotsuga; species Pseudotsuga menziesii. The sequence goes on from LPNX010169282.1 coordinate 107,389, forward strand.
CATCGAATGTGATGGAAGCAACTGGAGTATTGCATCAACCTTTAAATGGTCGACGAAGATTTGACCATCGAAACGATGAATCGAAATAGATGTTCGTCTCTTTCAAACACAAGTATAAAGTGTGATGGATAATTACTCTCTTGCGAGAGTGCATAATGAGGCTATCAAGATAAGTATCAACTTCAACGATAAGAGGCTCTTGAGGATTCAGCATATAGACTATCCTTGTTTAAAGGGAGCACGGGGTGATCAATTTCGTCACCTATTCCAACCAAGACTCATCATGCTCGACCCTTTCAAGCTCTTGTAGGGAAAAAGGTATATAATGTAGGTCCTCCAAAGGCCTTTTAGGACAACTCGTGGTCTCGACAATCACTACATCCAAGGGAAAAGTATTATCAAGACAACCATGTGAGCAAGTTGAGTGAACTACCAAAGTGGGTAGGAGTACGAGATCTCCCTCCTCTATCCATGAAGAGGAAAGAGCAAGGTCTACAATAGTTTTATATGAATCTTGACAAATGACGTTTGCTGCATACAATGGCATAACCATTCCAACAGATGGGTTCCCTTCACCAGATTCAATTGGAGAAGAGAGAGTCCTAGGATCACTCAAATATGAAGTATGAAATGGGACCAGAATCAACGATGATAGAGTACCATCGGAAGTGGAATCAATAGAAAAAATTGGAGCTATAAATTTAAATGTTCCCATAAGCGATAGATACTTCTAGACACCAACATTCTCAGATGTCGGCTGAGAATTCACCATAGGTCCCGACGATGCAGAGGAACGAGAATTAGTGAATGATAATTGATCGATTGTCACAATTCTATCTTCATGAGGAAATGATACACCACAGAACACTGACGATACGATAACCTTCATGGAATAAATCCAATTCCAACCCAGTAAAAGGTTATAGTCAAGGGGTGCATCAGCCACCTCAACCTCAGACGACGTAGTATTCCCTCCCAACTGAACCTAAAGAGAATGAATGATGTCATGTGGTCTAAATGAACATCCATCAAACACTGTCAACATTGTCATATATTGAGAGTTAACAAGGGGTGGATCCAAGATCCTTCCAACAAGATAATGAGATGACTGATGTCGAAGCACCTTCATCAATAACCATTTGTTTGATGGTTTTGTTTAGACACTCCACATGGACTTGAAAATCCACATGGTAAGGTAGGCGAGGATGGACATCGACTGTCTCAAACTTAATCGTACATGGGCTATTCAAATCACGAGTTCCCAAAGCAACCAACAAGGCGTTCTTCTGTGAGGGACGAGTCTGAAGCTCCTCGAAATACGACATCACACAGGGATTTTGGCCCAAATACTCAATGATAGGATAGTGTTGGGTGGCTTGGGAATTGGGATTGTGACCCAAAATATTTAGGACCCCTTTAGGAATACATGGTATAGTCTCAGGCCCATCAATTTGCAAAGGAATCTCTGGAGTTGGGGGTTCCTTACCCATTGTCGGTTGAGATGAACCAAAATCGCATGAACGGGTCGCAACATGAACAACTGACATCATGTTGATGAAACCATGACCACCTTTCATGTCTAGTGGGTTTTGACTCCCACTAAAACTACTTCTGGTGTTTGAGGTCCTCAAAGGCCATGTTTTGATGGTGTGGAAGGGGATCAATCAACACATCTAGGTTCTACACAATAAAATTCAAGGATCCATCGATTCTAGGGAACAAGTACATAAGTTGGTCTCCCCCACAAAGCTTATAATTGAATTTGACCTTCTTTTTAGTGTTCTTGTCCCCTTCATCATTTTCTTAATTCTTGTCATTGTTAGTGTTCTCCTTTCTATTCCCACCCTTCTAATTATTTATCCCTGTCTTCCTATTCCATCCGGATTGTTGGTTACCCTTATGGTTCGTTGATTGCACAAAATGTACATCCACCGATTGAATGGGTTTGGATGAATCTGTAGCCTGTCTAGTCGCTGACTGGTTAATAGAAAAACTCTTCATTTGATTCATAACCTGGTCTATAGCTCTCGCACTTACAGAGCCTTCAATACCATCAACATGTGGCTCGAGTTTAAACTTGGGATCATGATTTGGATGCACAGGGTCAGGGATAATGTCGTAAATGAGCCTAAACTGAGCATAAATCAGGTCTAATTAATAAGCTCTGAAAATAGCATGTTCTTTGGTTGTCACTCCATAGGTCGAAACATACTTTGCGATATAAGGCAGTAAGGATTTAAGGAACCATTCTTGTAAGAATTATAGTGGAATGTTGTCCTTAATCAATCGCTTTCGTCTATTCCACTCTTGAATGTGGTTAAAAATATGGGTGGTTTTGTCCTACCGAAACGTCGACAACATAGCACACCAGCAACTGAAAGTGATTGAGGAACATCAAGCCCAAGTTATTAAAGGTTTGATACATGTCCCCATGCAACTCTATATACTATTTTGTAGTTGAACCTGTGAGGGTGTGTTGAAAAATTCCTAGTCGAACGAAATTGTGATTCAACAAATTATAAGAGCACCAATGAAAAGTAGTAACATGATCACCCTGATCCTCACCATTCTTAACCTCAAACTTCGGAACATCGAAAGGAAGCTTGGTAGGAATGAGGTGCCACGTCAAATCATGACACATAGATTTGTTCGCGAGTTTGGATACGTCAGGAAAGTTCAATGTAGCTAAAAACAAGAGTCTAGGTTGTACAATTTGATTCCATGCTCCCTAGAAAGATTGGTTCTGGTAAGGATGATTCTGGTAAAGGCCATGAACTTGACCAGTGGGATAGTAACCTCCTCCCATATGATCCATGTAAGGATACACATGTATTTGGAAGTGGGTTATTTCTTGAGAAGGGGGAACCATATAACCATAATTATTCATCCGGTATACTGGATGACCCCCTGACACTTGGGGAGGTACATAACCTCTAGACTCGAGTGCACCAGATGACGAGGGAAAAATGTAACTAAATGGATCATACGTTCTCAAGGGACCATTTGGGATATAGGGAGTATTTTTCACGAGAAATGCATTTGATGGAATAGGTGCAATGGGAAATCGGGTGGAAGAAGGAATGTAAGCCATAGACCCAATGTTCATGTATCCACAACCACCCCCACTGGAATGAACACTAGTATGAAGAACGAACGAAAGAGGTGGACATCCCCCAACAAACAGAGTAAAAGGAGGAATATGACCACTTCCAAAATAATGTGTAATGTAAGGGGTTGAAGTTCCCCCCCTAGTCCAACACTAGGGTCCGGACTGAGACCTTGGATGGATGAATAAATAATAGTGGATATATTTTTCATGCTGAACGTAAAGGGGCATGAAATAAAGGGAACTAACTATGTCTTAATACTCGACCTTCCTTAGGAAAAGTTTGGGTTAAATCTTGTAAAGTATGAAAAATTTGGTCGTACTAGGTGGGAAGGACCAGCCCCACAAGACTCGGTATAAATTTGAGTCCCGATAAACCATAAATTAGATGAAAGAGTAACCTTAAGGGCTCTTCTGTAATTTCCCTTTTTGGAGATTTGGAGAAAAGAGCAATTCAGACAAAATTCGAGCTTAACTAGTCATGACTCTATAGGGTTTCAACTTTCACTAAACGATCCCGAATTTGAAAGGACATGGTATGGTGAGTATTAAGACATACAAAGGTGGTTTATGGATACTTTTTATCAGTCTTTATACCTCTGCAAACTTGTTTTTGGCTAATGACAAAAAGACCAAAATTACTAGGAAATTGTTTTCAAATCCCCCCAAGGGTGATGGCCAGACTAGCTCTCCATATCAAGTACGAACCTACCAAATTTAAGAAAATAATATGGGAATGAGTATCAGACATTAGTTACTGTCCTTAATCATATTTATTAAGTTATTCAAATGGATTATCGTCTGCAACATTTGTAGGGTAACTTTCAGTGAAATTGCTTATGGGGAAATTGCATAACTAACTCGATTTTCACATATGAAAGGTGGAGTTAAAGGTTCATATAAGGATGTGAAATATAGGGACCATATAAATAATACCAATGGATTCCCTAAAAGTATTAAACACCATATAAATCCCTTCAAAGAAGTATGGTATACAACTCATTTAGTATGGGGGTCAAATACATGAAAACTAGTGAATTAGTAGCATGGAATTGCAAGAGTTTCACATATGGATTTCTTGTATTTCGACCCACAGAGCATAGGGAAATGAAATAAAAAAGTAAAAAATCATATATTGCTGTCACAAAATAATCAAAATCAAATAACATCCCTCATACAAATATCATACAATACTCCTTCAAGATTGAAGCTACAGACATGAAAACTAGTGATTCAATGGCATGGGAATGCAATCTTTTCACACATGAGTTTATTGGATTTATACCCAAAGAGGATATGTAAATTAAATTACAGAGTAATACATCATATATTTATTTCTCAACATCATCACCCAACTCATATAATATCCCTAATACAAATCTGGTATAAAACTACTTCAAGGTTGAAGCCAAATCAATGAAGACTAGTGATACAAGGGCATGCATATGCAAGCTTTTCATACATGTATCTTTGATATTTCGACTTACAGATAATGTGTACATAATATTACATATCCATACACAATATATTGATTCCCAATCATCATAAAAATCATATAAATGCCCTCATACAAATTTGATATAAAGCTACTTCAATATTGAAGCCAAATCCATGAAAACTAGTTATTCAAGAGCATGGGAAATGCGAGCCTTTCATACATGTATTTCTGAGATTTAAACTTATATAGTATATTAATATGATCATATAGATCCATACATCATAAATCAAATCTTTTTCATCAACCATCCTCAGCAAGGAGCAAGAATCACTCCAACAAGTGTGCCATCAATTGTGAGTGTGGGGAAATGGAGAAGAAGGAATGAGAGAATGGGGATATAGATGAGAATTAGAATGTAGGACATTCAAACTAAAAAAAAATTCCTTCATTAATATCCCATGATATTTATCAATGGCCTCTCCATCAACCAACTTGGAAAGGAATCCAACTCCTTCAAAATTGGTTCACTAGCAAGGTAAGTGTGCACTCACCGTGCAATGGACAAGCAAAAACTCTCCAAAAACGTCAAAGTCCAATTAAAAAATGATAAAAAGATATTATAATTCCTCATGACATCCTTTTATTAACTTCATGATGCCTCATAAGGTCTAATTTCCCTCCATGAGCTTCCTCCAACTCATCTTAGTGGTTTAATAACTCTCATGACACGTGTCTTCCTCTTCATGCTCCAATTCTTTCCCCAATTCAAATGGATTCCTCTAACTCCGAAATTCAACCTCTTGGTGCCTATTTTTATCCCTAACATGTCATATTTTTCATATGTCAGCAATCATGTCTGACTTTTTCATACTTGTCATAGAATCTTCCATCATTTGCTGTCATAGAGTTCCTAGAATCTCCTTCCAAGTGGCACACCTTGTATTCTAGTCTCTTCCTATTCCATGGGAGTTACCCCCTTTTAAAAATTCGAATTCCTTGGCTCATTATATAATATTTGACACCACATTACCATCCAATAATTTTACAGTACCCATGTGTTCTAATTTGGATGAATATCATGCCAAGTGTGCATGGAATCTAGTCACCCAAAGTCTTCACAAGCTTCCAAGTGTCTTCATGAGCTCATGCCACCTTATTTTCTTAGAATTTATCATTTATGTGACCCAATTAAAAGTGAATATGGTAAACTAAAGTCCTTTTGGGTCCCATAGCCCCTTATTACAAAATTTATGTCTCCATCTCAACCTAGGGAACTAGTAGGTTGGTGAAACATTATTTNCAGAAATTATTTAATTGGGGACATGCCATCTTCCCCACAATCCAGATGACGAGGATGGAGGGAAGTTCAGGGTCTAAAAAGTGGTACTCATGGTAAAAAAGATATGGGGACCTCAATGGAAAATAGGCCACCTAGAATGTATATCCCTCTTATAAAGGTGTGAAGGGTCACAAGGTTGTAATCCTTCTAAATGACAAGAATGTTGGAGTGATGAAACTCTATCCATAGTGACTCCACAGAGAAAGAGACTCAAGTAAATATGATCCCTAAAGAAAACAACCGAACACAAAGCACACCCCTAAGTAATCTAGGACATATGTAAACAATACAAGAGTGAGGACAAGTGAGCTCCCGAATGTAGTTGGTATGTCTCGCCTAGAAAAGGCCTGAGAATCCCATACACTACAAGCAAAGGTGTATAACCTACTATAGTGTCCCTCAACTTCAATGCATAAAGTGACTGTGTTGTCCGAACGCTACATGGCCATGTCACTCACAAAATAACCTCTATAAGTACCCCTATGATACATAGGAAAAGAAACTAAGATCACCTCAATATAATCAATGCTTGGGTGGACAGTTGCATGCGGGATCCACCATATGCAAAGGGTAACTAAGCCTGAAGATTGAAATAACCAGGTACCTCAAGAGCCCCTAAATATGAATAAAATCCTGGAAATATTTCTGGTGCTCACAGAAGGTAGTGGAGGGATATCCCCACCATCAACATGCGCACTAGCTCATGATTAACTCATGTGTGGGAGGATATTCTTGAGAACACCAATTATAGAAAGGATTTCTCCTCTCCCTAGCTAGACACCTAATTGTTTTTGTTTTAAAGTCTTGGAGAAATTTACTCACATAATCCTATTCCAAGACTCTAAAACCTAAGCTTGTTGGTGCACCCTATAAAATAAAATTGTTCTAATCAATTTTAAGTTAAGAGTTCTTTTTAGGAGGTTGTGCTTACTCAGGGGATATGATCGTGAAACTAGTGAAGTTATGACTCAGCAATAAAAGCAAATATGCACAACTAAAAACAATTCCAAGTGCAACTTTGTTTTCCAAATGAAAAGAATGATGGTATGCCACTAAATGAAATGCACAATAATTCTTGTTCTTTTGAATGAAAATGAAATCTTTCCTTAATGGAATCCTAGACACTAATATAATCGTAAGCAAACCAACGCAAGTACTTACTTTCATGCACATGCAAAATACAAGTGAATATGCAACTATGCAATTATTTTTGTATTTTAAAAATAAATCATTGAAAATACAATAAAAACCATTAAATTCTCGGTCTCTGTAGCAAGAAGAAAACAAAATCCAAGAAAGAAATTGAGACTTAAGGACTAGTGCACTAATAACAAAATGAAAATAAAATAGATTGACAAGAACAACTTTCTAAAAACTATTAATAAAAATATCTTTCTAGTCACAATAGGAGCAGTCAACATACATCATAAGAACCCACGAAGACCCAACAACACTTACAACCCACCCAGTAATTTCTCACATCAAGATATAAAAAAGGGATATGTATGCAATTATTCAAATAAAAACAACATATGTACGCGAATTTATACATTACAACTCGCGTATATACACAACTGTATGTACTGTGACTCACATATACAAAAAAAAAGGTGGTAAAAAAAAGGAAAGGGCCAAACCACTCTATGAGACTGTGAATTAATGAACACACTACCAAATGCGACACATAAACACAAAGAAAACAAAGAGAAATTTGAGCAAAAAATGCACCCAAAAACCCCTGTTAGTTTTTCTTAAGATATGATTATATTATCTAGGATCTTTATTTGAAAGAATAACAAGTAAAACAAGATGCATAAGATATAAAAGACACATGAGACACAAATATTTTCACCAGGGAAACCATAAAGGAGAAAACCCCACAAACTTCTTCATAATAGTAAGATTATCAAAAACATTAATAAGAACTATTCAACATCTATTTATCTCTCCTCCTCTGACTGTACCTCTCTCTCATGCGAACTTGAGAGTGTGAGGTGTGTATAAATGAGGGAGAGGGCCTCCTTATTTATACCCTTTCAAGTCACCGACCAAACATAATACTTAAGCCTACATGTCTTCTCACATGGTACCAACTTCTCCTAGAGAGACTACAAGTAGATATTACATGATGTTACACTGGGGACTATTTTCTCGACTTACAACGGAGGTTGTACCTCAAGGTCTAGACACAATTTAGACATCCTGTAAAGGGGTAACACACATCCCTAATGGGGGTAAAACAACATACAATGATAATATACATCAGAACATCTTCCGAAGTTACAAATACATCAACACTCCCTCTTAACTTAGAAGGTATTCTCTCTCTACACAGTCATCAACACATCTGGTCAAGTCTTCATTGCATCATCATCATCATGGAGTCATAGAGTCTTCATCATAGATGTTGTCATCATCTTATTATAATTTGATCATTGTACCATACTATCTGTCATCATAATTTTCTAGATAGCCAACGCTTTTTCATGTTGTATGTAAGCCTAGTCCTCTTCTAGGTCTTCATCATATCTCTAGCAAGACTTCATGTAGAAATTCTCTAGGATCTTCTTTACATTGCCATGTAAATAGCCTGCATCCTCTACCTTCATCTCGTCATATCTATATCATCTCTTTTGTCCCACACAAGACAAAACAATAAACAAACAAACAAAGCATATATGGTTGACCCGTGTTCTATCAAAGAATCACCTAACTGTACCTCTTGTGCTTCAAGACCTTATCATCTCAACATAGGAACACATATATCTCATATATATGTAAGGACAAATTACGACCCAACAACCAACTACACTAGGACATTTTACGTTCTTTTGGTCAATCTCAAGGGATTAGATCTAAACAACATGTGTCCAGGGTATTTTTTGTTTAGATAACCTTCGGGACATATTACGTCCGAGTAACTTGCGTACCATGCCAGGGCTCATTATTTACACTCAAAAAACCCATGGGGCGTATTGCATTCAAATAACTTGCGTACCATGCCAAAAATCATTCTTTACATTTAGATAACCCATCACAGGACCAATTACATCCGAGCAACTTGCTACACTAGGATTTTTCCCACTTGGACAACCTATCTCATTTTCCACGTGAGATAATATGATTTGTAACATATCATGAATGATTACATCTGAGCAACCTATGAAATTTTCCAGGATGTTACTCTCAGACAACCTGTATTTCTAGCTATATTAGAACACATCACTCCCTATTTCGAGGGATCTTGATCTGGATCACACCAAGTCTTTCTTTGAAGTACTCTAAATTCACTCTCGCAAGAGGCTTGGTCAACACATTGGCTATCTTCTCCTCTATTTCCACATACTGGAGCTTCACTGCTCCTCTATGCACCATAAACCTGATATAGTGAAACTTGATCTCGATGTGCTTTGACATGTCATGGAACATTGGGTTTTTCAGCAGCTTCATGCCACTCTGATTGCCACAGAATATGCAAGTCACATCCAACTGGACATCAAATAAATCAGACAGTAGCTTCCACATCCATACTACCTCGCAACTAGTGGAGCAAGAGGAAACATACTCTTCCTCGACTGTACTCAACGCCACACATGATTGCTTCCTGCTGAACCAGGAGATCATGCCAGATCCCAAACGGAAGAAGCAACCTGAGGTTCTCTTCCTATTAGTGGTTCTACCTTCCCAGTATGAATCAAAATAATCGTGTAGTTTATTATTCTGATTCGCATCATACTTGAGCCCATAATCCATTGTACCTTTAGCTACGTCAGAACATGTTTTACCGCTATTAGGTGAACATGTCTCAGATCTGTCAGGAACTGGCTCAAGGTGTTCACCGCAAAGAATATGTATGGTCTCTTATTCGTCATATACATCAATGAGCCAATCATCTGATGATACATCAAGGAATCAACCTTCTTGGATGAAGCATCACTTAGAATATTCAATTTAGATGCCATGGGTGTGGCCATAGCCTTGCATTACAACATTCAGAATATCCACTGCATAAGTCCCTTTCCCAAGGAAGATTCCATCTGTACTCTGGCACACTTGTTGGGCTTTCGATAGAAGGGAAAAATTCATATAGAATTCTTCCTAAGTAAGGAGGGAAGAGTACAAGGAAGAAGAGGAAGGACTTACGACATAGGAAACAACATCAAAGAAGAAGAGAAGGATGCTATGAAAGAAGAGGGAAGATAAGGATAGAGGTAAAGGGAAGGCATGGGACGAGGAATCTGCGTCAGTTTTGTAAGCTACGATGAAAGTACAGAGCAAGAGATGTGATGACATGGAAAAATATTCACGGAAGCAGGCTTGTAGATAAGGTAATGTCCAGAAAGTGACACTAAGGCATGATGTTGAGGAAGCAATAGCCCTTAGCGATCATGGGCACAAGCTCGACTGGAGTTGGAGGAAACCACACGCATAAAGGATTTTTTTAATTCAGGTCAATAGCGCATTTTTGGTCATATATTGATAGATTAGGAAAGATAGTCTATGGGTTGAGGATAGTAAGTCGACTGGGATAGCTACTGAAGATGAGTCTGTTAGATTCTGTATTGAGTCATTATTGAGTCTATAACAAGAATGTATGGGAATATATCGAGTCTGTGATAAGGATATAAAAGGAGAAACCCAAGCTGTAAATGGGTTATCCGGTCAACTAGTTATCCTGTTAGCTAGTTCTTGTTTAGACACTTTTGAGCTGATTAGTTGATACAACAGTTTTGAGCAATTGTCTAGGCTTTGGGAGAGGTGCTGAAGCTAGACTAGAGGTATGCATTTTTAGTCACTGAATCTGGATCGATGTGTGCGTTAGAGTAGTGGTTCTACAACTGAGTGCGTAGACAAGTAGATAAGGTTGACTCAATCCAGGCTATGTATAGATCACTGAGTAGGAGTAGAGTAAAGTGAAAAATATAGAGAAGAACATACAACATGAGATGGGAGGAGAAGTCTATAGAGATAGAAGAGAATATCTTGAACAGAGTCTGTAGCTTTATGTATAGACAAAAGGTGCATCTATTTCCTCATGCCAATTTCAGATGAAGAGCACCTTGTGGTTTTTGCCCGGATGGGTTTCCATGTTACATGCTGTGTATATGTGTGAATGTTGAATAGCTTAGACAAGTGCATATTACTATGTTTAATGATTGACTAGTTATTGTGATTTAAAGGGTTAACTGTATGAATGTTGTAGTTCGAGTAATGAATATGTCTGCAATATCTGTTCACTGCACATTTGCATAAAATTGCATAGAGAAGGGAACTTACTATCTTGTGTTGACATAGAAGATGTAAACCACCAACCCACTTCTTGGTCTTCATTGGAAAACCTTGGTCCAGAGACAAGGACTTAAAACACCCTCCCACACAAACTACAAAAAAGTGGTTATGGCAGTTACCCATAAGTATTGAGATATATTGGGTGAGACGACATTTGTGTCGTAGGTGTTGTCATCTAGGCTCTGCTCTATCAAGCCGATATCTTGGGATTTTTTGAGCTGACCAAAAAGGAGGGCTGAACCTAGGTCGAAGGGGAAGAAAATAAAACAACACCTCCATTCCTAAGAATTAGTGCATCATAATAGGGATTTCATCTTGAACTCTGTAGCAAGTCTCCTCCTTGCATCTGCGATGAGTTCCTCATCGCCTGTTAGAAACAAGTCATCAACATATAGTAGGAGTATCACTCGTATTCCATCTTCCACCTTAAAGTAGAGGTTGGAATTTGCTTTACACTTGGTAGATCCCAAGCTCATCAGTAATCCATCCATCCTGTCGTACCATTTCCTCAGTGATTGTTTCAATCCATACAAAGCCTTCTTTAATTTGCACACATGGGTCTTCCTATCATGTGTCTTGAATCCCAGTGGTTGTTCCACGTACACTTCCTCCTAGACTACACCATTCAAGAAAGCTATCTTGACATCCATCTAGTGTACTTTCCATTTCAAAACTGTCACCAAAGAAAGTATGGTCCTTATGGAAGTGTATCTTGCCAAAGGTGCAAATGTATCTTCATATTCTATGCCTTCTTTCAGTGAGAAGCCTCGTGCTACGAACCTTTCCTTGTGTTTCTTGATGCTACCATATGAAACATGTTTGGTATTATATATCCATTTTGAAGTCACGACAAATTTCTTCTCTGGTCTTGGAACAACCTCCTAGACATCATTCTTCATGATCAACAAATATTCCTTGATCATCGCATCCTTCCATTCTCTATTTTATGTATCCTCTTCATAGGTGGAAGGTTCTTTATCAATGGTGTCACACAACAGGGCCACATAGCTATTGTAGGGATTTTCCCTCTTTCTCTCTCTATGTATTCCCTTTGGAGCATCATACCTTTCAGCTTCTCATATGAGCTCTCGTGCCCATGCAGGTTTCCTCTTGTGGGAGTCCTACTCAAGCATATTTTATACTGGCTCTTGTGGTTCTGTCATGTCGTGATATTCATGGTACTATGGAATTGTCTCTCCAATTTCCATGTCTCAGAATCTCATCTCTTTAGGTTCCTCAACTTCCTGGATAGGAGTCCTCCTGGATCTAAAGTATGTCAAGTCTTCATCAAAGGTTACTTATCTACTGATGTCTATATTCTTGAATCCTAGGGTGTATATTCGGTATGCCTTTGATGTATCAATGTATCCTACGAATACACCCTTCCTCCGAGAAGGATCGATATTGGTCCTTTTCTCCTTTGGGACATGTATGTACACCGAGAAACCAAATATTATCAGATGGTTGATTTCTCATTTCACTCCTGACAAATCCTCTTCAAGAGTCTTGTTGTCAATTACTCGATGAGGAGTATGGTTCTGTACATACACAACTGTTCTTGCTGCCTCCACCCAAAGGTTCATCGGAAGATCCTGGTCAAGAAACATTGCTTGTGCTGATCCCATTATGGTTTAGTTCTTTCATTCTGCAACCCCATTCTATTGTGGATTTTATGGAGTGCTCAACTCCCTCTTATTTCTGAATTCTTTGCAGAGTTCCTTGAATTCTTCTAAAGTGAAATCACCGTGATTATTTGACCGTAGAATCTTGATCTTCCTATTTGTCTGGTTCTCGACCAAGGCTTTATATTCCTTGAACTTGCTGAAAACTTCACTTTTCTCTTTCAATAAATATATCCAAGTCTTACGTGAGAATCATATATAAAGGAAACATAGTACACATATCCACTTAATAATCTAGAAGACATGGGTCCACATACATCCTAGTGTACCAATATTCATTTATCCTTGCTCTCACTGCTAGCAAATTTCTTCTTTGCATTCTTTCCTTTTGCACATCTTTTTCAAATTCCTTCATGCTTTGCCTGGATCTCTAGTAGTCCTGAGACTGCTTTGCTTGCCATTGGTAGTACTCTGTAGTGCACATGTGCAAGCCTTCTATTCCATAGTTCATTTGGTTCAATCGACTCATGAACCAATGCTTTTTCAGGTTGTCCCTTCAACTTGTGCAAGACTCCGTCTTCTTCTCCAATCAATGTTGCATCCTCTATTGTCCTTCTTATGGGACACATTAGAACTTGACCATCGATAAATGAAACCCCAATTCCCTTTGCATCTAATGAATATATGGAGAGAATATTCTTCTTCAATCCTAGAACATATAACACATCTTTCATATTTAAGGATTCCCCGGATTCAAGCTTCTATGAAGCTTTGACATTCCCTTTTATGGGGTATTGATAATCATCCCCAAGTTTCACTTTGTGAGGTGGCTCATGTTCAGACATATTGAAAAATGATTCCTTGTATCTTGTCATGTGTTTAGAAGCTCCACTATCCACGAGCTAATTATTCCTTCCGTGTGTGATAGTTCCAGTAAGTGCTGATATTAGCACATACTCTTCATTCGAATCATCCTTCTCTAGTTTGAATATTTTGTTTGTTGGTTCATCATCTTCGACAATATGAGCATGGTGTCTCCTTTTCTAGATGGGACAATCTCTTTCCAAGCGCCCCTTTTCATCACAAGTATAACATCGAACATTTTAAATATATATTTTGGTCTTCTTAGGTTTCTTGTCCTTCTTCTTGTTGTGATGAAATTTATCCTTCTTCTCCTTCTTCTTGAAGTTATTCCTGGTGTAAACTATGAGAGATCGATCGTTAGTTGATCCCATATTTTCTGCTCTTGTCACATGTCTAGATTATTCTTGTGCAAAATATTCTCAAAGTCTGCTGAAAGAGATCAGCTTCCTTATTGCAAAAATCCCTTGAATGAATGAGTCCCATGATCTAGGGAGACCATTCAGTGTAGTCATTACAATTTCTCCTTCTTCAAAATTATTTTCAACTGCTTCAAGCTATTCTTTGATTTGAGAAACCCTTTTGAAGTAAGACTATATAGTCTTGGAGTTTTGTATCTTCACATTCTTCAGTTGGTTCCTCAAAGTCATCTTCTGGTTGATTTTCTCCCCTTCAAACATCTTTGCCAAAGCATCATATACTTCCTTCGATGTCTTGAATGTAGAAATGATGGGGGACAAGGTGATCATTGATCGAATCTGCAAGGATTCTCTTAGCCTTAGCCATGCTTCTCTTATGAGAAGCCTTACCCTCATCTCCCTCTGGTTCTGGAATTTCTTTAGTGATGAACTAATCCAAGTCATTCTCTCCAAGGATCAGAGAGATTCTGTACTTCCATGCCTAGAAGTTATCATCCCATCCAAGCTTGTCCTCAAGCTATAGTATGGTAACTCATATTTTCAAAATGATAACCTCAAATGGTAATAGTAAATATTTGGATCTTATCGATTTGAGGTGTCTGACCAGGTTTCGGACCAGGCTGAACTAGGGTTTGTTAGAGAAACCCTAATTTTCCAAACTTGGAGTTTGGGGATTTTTTTTGGATAGAAAGATGCACCTCCTTAAGGTGAGTTTCTCAGCTAGATCACTTTCTGAAAACTGAGGTGGGAATCCTCTGATACTTAATGCCCTAGTTCCTCCCAGCACTAATGACAAGGTAAAAAATGAATCTTCTCTGATTCAAAAACCGTCTCTACCAAAAGATGCACCCTATTGACGTGAGTTAGACTAGCCCTCTTCATTGATGATCTATGGAGAAAACACGTTCAACTAGGAATCCCTAGTTCCCATAGCTGCACAGTGCCTTCTTAGAGAGACTACAAGTACATATTGCATGATGTTAAATTCAAGACTATTTCCCCAACTTACAATGAAGGTTGTACCTCAAGGTTTATACACAATTTAGACATCTTGTAAAGGGGCAACACACATCCCCAATGGGGGTACAACAACATACAATGATAATATACATGATAATGTCTTTCGAAGAAATAAATACATCAACAACCCAAACAAAAGGAACTTCCCCAACAGAGTCGCCAATTCTGTTATTGAGAAAATATTCCTATGGCATGGGGTGGACCACAATAGACAGTATGACACCAGAAATAAAATTCATTCTCAAGCATGCTAGATGAATTAAAGAAACTAACCACCAAGGGATAAGAATCGTACCTCAACTGAATGTTCGAAGACAACCATCGTTGAGCTCTCGATCAAAATCTTGTCCCTACAATTTTCCCTTGACAACAAATATATATACAAGAATAATACATTAAGTGTTAACATTCAATCTATCATATTCCATTCAAACATTTATAAAGTAATTACACCTATGGACACAAATATACATAATTAGACATGAAATTGGATGAGAAATGGATATTTCTATTAAGATAAAACAGAGATACAATGTGAAAACCTCTGTCGCCAAGTCCTCAAAACTGATAAAACGAGTCCGTCCACCACTTCAATCCTCAATAATAAGGAAATCTCACAAAGACAATGGAAAGATTGGGACATGAGCACAAATGGCTTTATCAACAAGTACAAAGGGATGCAGACTTAAGCACATAACAACGGGGAAAACATTTTCTACAGTGTCTTTACTCTCCAAGTTTCTCCTCCTCTAATGCTTTGCAATGGCTCAATATATATCCCCTCAATGGGAAATTGAGGGTCAAATCAGAGCATTTCCTGGCATATGAAAGACCAAGGATCAAGGAATTTGTTACTTGATGGGGAAAATTCCAAATATTTTTTGTTTTTGAGCATAAAATCCAATGTAGATGGGTGAGAATGGTGCAAGATGTGTATATGCGAGATGTATAACTAGTGACCCACATATGTCTTCAAAAACGTTTTTCAAAGGGTTATACTAGAGCATTAGGGATATAGTGAGTCTGCATAGGGACAAGGGAAGTCCATTAAGGAATGCTGCATGAGGTGTGGAAAATCAAGCTATAATAGACTAATCACTTGTTTGTTGTAAAAGAGACGTAGAAAGGAATTTATGTTTTTTCCAATCCAGAAGAGGAGGTTAAGATAGACCCGGGTATGATACTAAAATACTTGGTCCGTTTACAATTAAAAATATATGTAGGGAAGAATTTATCATCTGATGTTCTTTCTTTAGAATATCCCTTTAATGAAAATGATTCATTTGGGAAGTGCAAGATAAATGGTAAGAATCTAGGCTTCTTTCGAGACATTTTTTAAGAAAATCTTTGGAGCTTCCTTTTCAAAAAGGTAGTCCATCAAACACATTTCTCTCTGGGGTTAATTTCAAGATTCTTAGGTGGAGAATCAACCCTTTGTTTCTCCTAATGAGAAGGATGTCTTTTTTAGGAAAGGGGCATTGGATAGGAAGGGTGGTATTTCCTTCAGTGTCAAAAGAAAGGCTTTGAGGGGCTTTTTGGTGAAGCCTCAAGCAGGTTGGGTAAGAATGTGAAAAAATATAAAATAGGTAAAGGAATGGAATATTTTACCCAGTTAGATCAAGAAAAGGATTTTTGGCATGTAGATTCATGAAAACAACGATCTATCAATGGGGTGCTTAGAGCATGAGGGATTCACCGTGTTGACTAGTATATTATCGCATTCATTCATAAGGGGGGTTAATTGTGAAAAATAAGGTCAAGATATTGTAGGTATTGGAGGTAGGGTGGAGTGGGGTATAGGGGGTTTATAGTTATTGGGGAGTATAAAAAGGGGTATCCAATAAAAATAGGGGATATCTTCTACAAATATGGTATATTTAATTAGAAATATGTATTAGGAGGGGGACTCAAAAAAATGATTGTGGTAGGTATTTATCAATATGTAGTACTGAAATTAGGGGTATTCTCTAATATTCCTTATGATTGTTGTTTCCTTGAATTTCCTTAATGCCTCAAAAGGTAGCACTTAGGATTTTAGTTAGTAACTTGAATCCAGATGTGATCTTTTTGTAGGAAACAATGAATGAGGGTAAGAAACTTGTGAAGGTATTGGATGTTTTGCTCAATGGATGGGAATTTGATTATGTAAATGATAAAGGAAAATATGGAGGTCTAATTTCAGGT
Organism: Pseudotsuga menziesii; assembly: GCA_001517045.1. Taxonomy (NCBI): domain Eukaryota; kingdom Viridiplantae; phylum Streptophyta; class Pinopsida; order Pinales; family Pinaceae; genus Pseudotsuga; species Pseudotsuga menziesii. Next base: position 124,667 of record LPNX010169282.1, read on the forward strand.
TGGAGTAGTCAAAGTATGAAACTTATAAATTATTGGGCCTTTGAATTAGGAATATGAGTGACTTTACATTTTCTCAAACTAAGGAACTAATGTTTCTGAATATAACATGTTGAATAGTGATCAAATTTCTTTTAAGGAAATTGTGATGGATAAAACCTATTTTAGGGAGTGTAATCTGATTTTTGGAGGAGATTTAAATTTTTCTATGGGTATGTTAGATACTTGGTGCTAGAAGGGGAATCCATATTAACTTTTAGCATATTTATTCTTGGGAATGATGGAATGTAATGGGATAAACAATAAACTTAAAACCAACTTAGTTTAACAAAAGAGGAGGAAACGACTTCATAATGAAGAAGCACCTAAATCATTTTCTTGTTTTAGAGGGTCTTTTAGAGATTCTAAGGCATATTCAACATTTGATTAGGAGGGGAGGGGATTTAGACGACCATTGAGTGGTGATCAAACTGGTAGGAGACTTGGAAAAATCTTCTTGTCCCCTAAAACTTAATCCATCATGTTTAGAAGATGAATATTGTGATTAGATATTGAAAATAATTAGAATCCATTTGACATAAATTTCAGGGAGTGTAAATCTATACAGTTCTAAAATAATTTGAAGATTACAAAAAAATCAATCACTTCTTGGGATTGAAATAAGAAATGGGGAGAGGACATAGCTTTATTAGCCATTAAGTTAAGGATGGTGATTCTATACTAGGTATATGTACTTAGGGATCCTCGAGGAGGACATAAGGGATGAAGTGAAATACGTGGAATTGAAAAAAAAGGAAATTTCTAGAAAATAAAGAATTTGAACGGAGAATCAAATTAGGGCATTGTGACTATCTAGGGGGGTGAGAATACAAAATATTTCCATAATTTCACCAATCATTGGAAATATATGAATACAAGTTGGAAGTTAAGAATGAAGATAATGAGGTGGTTTCCAAGTTTGAATATTTGGAAAAAGTGGGGTTGGATCATTTCAGAAAACTCTTCAAAGAGAATGAAAAGGTTTCTAAGGCACAAACAATAAACTTAGTCCAATTATATCCTAATCTTGAGAATAATGAGGATAAAAATGAACGAATGAAAGAAGTATCTAAGGAAGAATTAGAGAAGACTCTTCATACCTTAAAAAGACAAAATACCAGGTACTAATGGCATGTCAATTGAGTACTTCTTAAACACTCTAGATACAGTGGAGGAGGATTTGTTAAGAGTAGTTGAGGTTTCTAGAAAGCAAGAGAATATGTTTGGGGATTTCAATGGAACATTAATCTCTCTCATACCAAAAAGGGATGATACATATTGTCTAGATGACTACAATCCAATTTCATTATGCACTAAAATTTACAAGATGGTCACAAAGATAACACCTAATATGATAAAAGGATATTATCAGCTAGTTTGACTAATGAACAATTTGGGTTTCTATCAGGTAGACAGATCCACAAGGATATATGAATAGCTTAGAAAGGCCTTCATTCAATAAGGCTAGAAAATGTAAAGGCAATTGTGATATATATTAATCTTGGAAAGGCATATGATAATGTAAGTTGGGTATTCCTTTGGATGCTTTTATTTCAAGTCAGGTTCTGCGTTCCATTTATATGGTGGATTATGCCATGCATTATGATGGTATCCTCTTTAGTTATGATAAATGGAGCAACATCAACATTTTTCATACCTAAAAGATGGAACCTCATGCAGACATGATCTCAAGTTTGGGATACTTCAGCCCCTCGTGTAAACATACCACCACCTTCCCACTCCATTTTTGAACATGATCGATGGTCTACAAGGAATTATGAATCTACTCGCTCGTAGTTGAATCTTCGTCCAACTGAAGGACACCCAAGCTCACCCCGATAGCTTCAACACTCGGCCTAAGTTCCTATTCATTATGGAAAATTTCCATGGGGGTGAGCTTCAAAGCTCCTATAATATCCAAATTTATTGCAATATCAGAGGACTAGCTATTGGTACTACCATGGTTAGAAGCAAGAGAACAAAATGCAAGCACTTTGTCGACCTGAGTCGTTCTCATATGTTGTTCATCATGTCCAAGCAAGAGAAAGCCAGTGCAAGATTCTTTGGTGTAGTTCATCCTAAAGGTATTTTTCGACTTAGCACAATGGAGGATCGAATGCAAAATAACCGTCAATGTGTTGAGTCAAAGGAGCCCATGCAATATCTAGGGCATCTCATGGAGGATTTGGGCTTCATTTGCACCTATTGGATCCGATACACCAAGATGCATACTTCACTATGGTATACAAAGGATCCCCTGAGCCAATCTATCTATGAAAGTGTCACAGTAATGCTTGAAGCTAACAATGACATAATGATTTTGGTTGAAAGACTAGACTACCCGGAAGATTAGATTAGACACCTAGCGAAGGGGCAGATGAATTTTGATGGGAAATGGAATGCCCTAGCGAAAGAGCTCACTGGAAAGGTCTTGAATAAACTTGATTCCTCCATGCTACAAGCTAGCCTCATCTACTGCAAGAACTCAGACTTCCCTCCTTAAGGAGAACGCTTGGGGGTGAAAGGAGAAAGAGGCATAAAAGTGGACTGCAAGGCTCAACCCATTGAAATTCTAGACTCATATTAGCCTTTTAATGATCATGTTGGTGGGGGTAGTCTTCAATATTTGACCATTATGAACATGGGGGTCACTAGTCAAGCCAACCATGAGGAGGATAGAGTGTTGGGGGAGAGTACATAATTTACTCACTGAAAACTTTACTTTTGGACTAAAAAAAGTACATACTATTCAATTCAAGTGTTTTCTTAAAAAATGACAAGGAAAAAAGAACATAATATTCAATGTCCATAATATTTGATTGATATCTATCCTTAACAAGTGAAATGTCATTTAGATCTTTACATGACTAAAATATTTTTGCATTTGGGTATTGAGGGAGTTTTCACTAGGAAAACCCCTCAATACTTCAATAAATGGGGTCATAAGAGGTTTGGGAAGGGTGACCTAGCCATTCAACCATAACCAGTTTTTAATAAATATAAAATATAAAAAAAATTGTGGCATAGGCATTCAACCATAGCCATGCAAAAGCAATTAATGCTAATTCCAAAAATGGTATATCACATTTTTACATTTCAAAATTTATAAAAAAACAAATTATTTTGTAAATATTATTATAAAGCTAATCAAATTTATATATAAAAAATATTTTTTATTTTGTAAGTATAATTATGAAGCTAATCAAATTCAGATATTAATATAAATTATGTATTTCCTAGAATTTATACATATTTACATTCCAATATGTATTAATATGTTTATAAGATATTATAATCTTCTCCACACAATTTAAAAGTATGTTATTGTGAAATTGATAAACTATAAATTATGAAGGCTTATTATTTGAGCATATAATTTCTTACTTATAGACATACATGAAGTGTTTAATTTTGAATTGTTTATGATTAAATATTAAAATACCATTTTATAGCAAAATATATAAAATTTTAGTTTTCATTATTTTATATAATATTATTATAAAATTTTATGTAAATATTTATATATTATTATATTAGTATGAAAAATAAAAAAAGGTTATTTTGTAAAATTATTCAAATTTTATACACAAAGCTTTATATTATTATATCTCAAAATCGATTAAAAAAATCATATTATTTTATTATTTTATAACATATATAGTTTTGAAATTAATCAATATCAAATTATTCAAAATCACATATAAAAAATCAAATTATTCAAAATCACATATAAAAAAGATTATTTTTTTCATTTTACAAATTTTAAAATTAATTACACTTACTTTTTTCAATAGAAAAAAATTGCTTCTTAAATAATGTGAATCAAATAAAACACTAAGAACATAATAGCCAAAATGACAACTTTACCTAAAAAATGTCAAAAAATAATGTTGAAACATAACATAAATGAGGATAATCATACCCCAATACTATGATTAAAAATAACACGTGATATGGTTAGACCCCATTCCACCAATATCCATATCCTCTTCACTACAAATTTGCTATCAATTAATACAACAAGTATTTACAAAGTGTACAAAAACTCTTCCAATGAGCTTAAATGTTACTAAAGGAAAAATGCAAAAGGATAGACGAACTACATATGTTGCATATGTTGACTTCTAGTATGCTTGAATGGATCCCCTCAAAATCAGTTGGTTATGCTAGAAGTCTTCAAAGTGTATCAAGCCTTTAATAATCCAATGGTTTTTTGGGACAGGTAATCCACTTTTTTATTTAAATTCCTATAAACATGAAAAAAAACTAATAGAGAAATATTATTATATAATAACAATAAAAATAATACATAGTATTGAACTTTCATACGATTTTATTAATATCTATCCTTACCATATGGAATGGCATTTACATCATCTCAAAATCTAAGACATAATCTAATTATGTTTCATTACTTCATAAAATTATATGTAAATATTTAGAACAATTATATATTATTACACAAAAATTAAATTAATTTTATTATTATATAAAATGGAAAGTATTCAAATTTAAATATCAAAGCTATATATTATTAGAATTTTCAAATAAAAAAAAAGTTATATATTATTAAATTGTAAATTTTTCAAAAAAATAAATTTATTTTGTTATTTTATATAAATATATTTGTAAAATTAATTAATCTCATATTATTCTAAATTATTTTAAGTAGTTATAAAACTAATCAATTTCATATTATTCAAAATCACATATCAAAATTCTTTTCATTTTGAATAAATCACATATAATAAAATGTAGTTATAAAACTTATTAATTTCAAATTATTCAAAATCACAAATCAAAACTCTTCTCATTTTTTGAAGAACCATTTCTTTTGTTATATGCATTGTATGTAAGAAATTTAATATGTAATTATTTTTAATGGGTGTAATAATTTAAGTTGAAAAATATTTTAAAAAATACATTAATATTTAAAAGGTAATAAGAATCCTCCACGAAGGGTGAGGAACATGCATACCACACATACTTAAAAGGTAATAAGAATCCTCCACGAAGAGTTCTAGAAGGAACATGCATACCACACATGAAGTCTGACAAGCAACCATGCAAATCATGCCAAACTCCACCTAATGGCCGCCATGACCACGTCGTCTTCTAGATTTAAGAGAACCTCATGTAGACATGATCTCAAGCTTGAGATACTTAAACCCCCTCATACAAACATACCACTCATAGTCGAATTTGAACATGATCAATCGTCCAAAAGGCATTATGAATCTACCTGTCGAGTCTTCGTCCAGCTGGAGCACACCCAAGCACATCCCATTATGAATTAGTCGAATGAAGCTCTTCACCCCAATATCTTCAACACTCGGCCTAAGTCCTTTATCATTATGGAAAATTGGGTGAGCTTCGAGGCTATTATAATATCTAAATTGATTGCAATATTAGAGGACTAGCTATTAATACTACCATCGTTGGAAGCAAGAGAACAAAGCGTAAAAACCCTGTCGACATGAGTCGTTCACATGTGTTATGCATCATGTCCAACCAAGAGAAATCCAGTGCAAGCTTCTCTGGTGTAGTTCAAGCTGGCAGATTAAATGTTCATTGGCACGTGGTGGGATTCGCAACACACCTGTGACATACGCCGAGTTGTCTTCCATGTGGAGTACGCCATTATGGAAATGGGGAGGGTGCACCACTACTGGTGTCCCTCCCCTATAGGAAAGGTTTGGAACTGCTAAGCCTGAGGCAATATGAATTTGCTTGAACTTCATCCAATGTGTACTCTTCCAGAAGATCTTGTACTTTCACTGCTATATATAGATCTTGTCGTTTCACTGGTGTATATTCTTAGTGGGCAGTGAACCATAAGAGTGTTAATAATCCTATCGTATTAATAATATTTAGCACAAGATGCTGAGATATAAGGTTGTTTATGATATATGGCAGGTAAGAATTTTTTCATGAATTTACTTGTTTTGGTTCGAGTCTACGAGTTTCATTAAGATATAAAATATCTTAAATTCCATGTAACACAATAATTTATAACCCAAATTCTTAGAGAAAACCAAGTTGACGTCAACCCAATTTTAATCGAAATTCTCCTAGAAAACCTGAGGTAAATCGAATCGATTAAAGTATAGTATAAAATTCTGAAACTTCATCAACAAGCCTACGAGGTAGTAGTACTTTTATTTCTATGATAATATCACCGAATCATATAGTCTTGTATCGTTCATATCCATTTCTAGCATTCTTCACATCCTCTGCACTTGTACTTGACAGAGAGCTTTTCAAAATCACGATTTCAAAACTGTAATAACATTTCAATTCTAATAAATAATATATTTCTAAGTTGCGGAGTTGTTAAACTTGTTGGTGCAGAGAGTAAGATCCTCTTCGTACATGGGAGACTATAATATATTTCTAATTGAAACCCATGCAATAGCAATTGGGTAACCAGTAGCCTTAGAGGATTCCGTCATCGATCGCTGAGATGGCTGTGTGTGAGTGAGGGAGAAACGTCTTGCTGTAATAGTATTCGGCGAGTTCTCCACTTGCACACGGAACGCTCAAAGGCGGACTCCATTCCTCCTTCGCAGGGAAGAGTGTCACACCTCTGTAAGGTTCGAACCATCGAACAACGGCCCCAGATCGCAAGCCCAGGGAGTGCCACTTGGCAGCCATCAGATGACCAGATGGCAGGGCCCAGAGAGCACCACTTGGCATTCATTTAATGGCCAGATCGCATGGCCTTTATTACGCCACGTGGCATTCATCGGACGGCCAAATCACATGGCCCTCACCGTGCCACTTGGCGTCCATCAGACGACCAGATCGCAGGGCCCAGAAAATGCCACTTGGCGAGCACCGGATGGCCAGATCCGAAGGTTCTCCTCACGCCACTTGGCAGCCATCCAACGGCTCTCCAAAGCTTTCCGTACGCCCATATTCATCCAATCTTGGCTTTTCGTACACCACTTGTGATCTTTCCGTACGCCACTTGGCGACACTCCCGGGCTCTCCGTATGCCACTCGCCCAACTTGGTTTATAGTGCCATGTGGAGGCTAAGGCTGAGTGTTTTCGGCCCGTTCTGCTTGTTGGCGAGGGGAGGCGGATTGGTTTCGGCCCGTTGGACGGCCATCGATTCTTCCAAACGTAATGCCATCGATCGAGTGCACTGTGATTTCTGTAATGGCACCGTATCTGATTTCCTGATTTGATAAGGTAAGCATATTGTTTCATTATTTCTTCTTTTTGGACGTTGGTGTCTGTCTGATTCGACGTTCTTGCAGCTTATTTATGGTCAATGTTGAAGACTCCCTCGGCTAGGCCAGGCCATGCCATGCCATGCCGTGATAGGTAAAAGAAAAGTCTGTTGTAATTTCCGTATTGCATTTCTAGTATTTGAATAACGTTGCCGGGATACTGAACATACACGATGTCTTTTTATAACGTTTCCCGAGGGAACAACTCAGAAATTAGATATCTTAAGAACCCCTAATTAAGCACGTTCGATCTTAGGGATCCGAAATAGAAAATAGAAAATAATTGGTTTTTCCGTGTGAGACGAGAGATGGAGAAAACCTAGCCTGGTGATTACAATAAATCAAGTAATGAATTGTAATCAATCAAGCAGCCCGCCTCCTACACCTGCACCGCCTTATCCTCATCCTCATCTAGACTCTTACAAAGAATTATTATTTATTTCTTTCTTTGCTGGTCTCATCTAGACTCTTACAAAGAATTTATGTGTTCTTACAGAGAATGTTGTTTTGCACTGAATGTTGTTTTGCTCGAAGGCTGTGTTGGAGCAAAGAATGTTGATTTACTGGAAGGTTGCCTTGCCCATTATAAAGTATGTACCATTCTGTGCAAACGGTCTTGTTGTGCTACCTATGTATAGTAGTTTCAATTCTACAATTTACCTAGTAAATAATTCAATATTTTTTGTGCAGATAACAAACTAGAAGTGAACCAATTCATTCCCAGTTACTAGAGGGAGCTAGGGAGCTATTGAGACATCGAGTCATTGGCATTAATTTGGTGATAGTTTATCACCTTCATTGACAATACAGTCTCAGCTCAGATTGGCATGGGCATTATTGGGAGTGGACACACGGGCTAAGAAAAAGAGACAACAGTTAGAGAGAAAGATTCAAATGGAATGACGTTCTAGTTTTGCTCACAGGTCGACCAACATAGTTTGTCAACCAACATAGTTTGATAGATTGGTAAGGGAAAACCTAGTTTTTCCATCTAACCATTAGAAAAATATATAATTATAAAGGCAAATTGAAATACAGATGCTATAGTAAAATTGGTCATACAACTCAATTTATCAATTTTAAAATGGAAATTTATGAATTTCAAAGGAAAATTTAGTATACTATTAATACTTGCAAACTTTTGAGAATATCTTAAATTAAGAACTTACTTAAGCCAAGGACAGTGCCAAATCCACATGGTTGATTCTGTGGTTCTCTAACTTTGCAACCTTTTGTTTTATCCATTTACTCACACACTTTCCCTCAGTGATATATCTCAATTTAATTGCTTTACATTGCTTCTGCACTGCTTGTACAACAGACTGTTCTGCTAAAAAATGTTCTTGCTTTCTGCCAACAATGGGGATTGAAGAAAACAACCAATATTAATTCCAATTTTACACAAAATTATTCTTCTAACAAGGCATATGAAAAACTTGTAGCATTTATGGTCCTGGACAATTCCCAAGCCCCTGCAAGAAGGCCAGTCCCAGTGGATTCACCTTCTCATTGATGCGCCCATTGAAACTACATAGCAAAAAAGAACTCCATTAACTTTGTTGTAAGAACACATGACACTTGCAACATGACCGTCGATCACACATCTCTTAAACAGCGGGTTATAAGTGTCCTCAAAGTCTTGTTGTGTTGTTCCAGCTTTGAGATCAAAATCACCACCCAGGAGCATATATTATATAACAAATGGATTTATGAAATTCGAATTAGCAATCTTACATAATCTAAATAAGCTAATAGTATACCTTGGCATCCAAATGGAAGCGATCACTCTCTTAAGATTTCAACCATCTGTTGACTGCAATCCTCTTACATAGTAAGTAGCATATTTACTAGCAACCAAAGGATCATCTCTTGGAGTCTTTGACCTCGTCTCCATCTGGGATATTCTGGAAATATATTCACCTTAGGGCTCCAATATGCCAATCCTGGCGCATTATACATTGCATGAGCCAACTCTATTGATACTGCCTACACATGAAATACCAGTATTCTTTATTATACTCATTCCATGATATAATGGATTGGTTATAACATGACAAATAGCCAAAAATTGAAAATCCCAACTACAAATCTAGGGGACTATGGCAAATCATATAAATATTTCATAAATTGATTCATCAAAAGTATGTAACAATCTCTAAAACTTAGTCCCAAGCAGAATTATTAAAATCGACAAAGTTATGGAAGAAATTATAACATGCACCCTCTTTGCATACATGATATCCAAAATCAAAACAAAATGGAAGGGATTTTTTCAGCGTATTGATCAATATGGAAAGGAATTCAAATAAAATTGATAAATTCATTATGAGCCTGTTTGAGCATCTCTATAACATCGATCTTGGAAAGAAATTCAAAGAAAATTGATCAATATGAAAGGCAGAGAGAAGAAGACAATTCAGTGATAAGTTTTGCAATTCTGAACACTTGAATGGGAACATTAAGTCACTGCATAGTGGTTGAGCTGTAATTCAATCTGCAAAGTTCCCATTTTTTTTTAAGGAAAAATCTCTAGCCTAATTTTTAAATGCTTTTGCTAGGCATTTTGTTGGACGCATTGCATTTATTTGATTGTTCATGTCTGCAATGTGCTTTGACAAAACAACCCATTTAATGAATTTAACACATTTGCATACATTTTGCCAGCGGATTATTCATCTGTCATTGTTCTAATATGGGCAGTATCAATGTCAATGAGACAATATTGGCAACCATGACCGTTCTTTGCTCGGAATCCTCCCCGTGCATACTGGCAACGCAATACCCAGTTAGGAAAACCCTGGGCCCATTGGCTAGACACGTTGTGAATGGCTGGGACGACAGATTGCATGGCATTCATGTGGCAAGGAGTGTTAGTTGCTTTTGCAAAATGGATGCCATGCATAGAGATGATTGTAATTCCAATTTTGCATGATGGATGCCATGGGTGGCTACTTTTGCTTGGTTTGGTTACAATCATGGTTGACAAGTGTGCATATTATGTCCATTGTCCACCTTCCCAAATGAAGTGAGGACCCACCGCACCGCAGGCTCATTACTCTAATGACCCAGCGACCCAGGGTAACAAGTGTGCATATTATGTCCATTGTCCACCTTCCCAAATGAAGTGAGGACCCACCGCACCGCAGGCTCATTACTCTAATGACTCAGCGACCCCGGGTAACCTCCAGCCGGCATACACCACTTCCTTTCCATCCCTGCCCGGACTGGACCAGCAAATCAAACCGGATCAAACTAGATTTATACCCGTCCTTCCTTTGATATTAGTCAAGTAGAAGGGGACGCAACACCCCATCCCGAAGTAACCGGAGCACAAAAGAAGGGAGCACCAACAATTGGAAGGTACTGAAATGTGGGTACCCTTGTTATTGGATATTTAACTTACAGATATGTAGCAAATTATGCTAATGATGTGTTAATTATTTTATGTATGATAACGATAAGATTCATCCATCAATCAAGTGCATTTGGTTCAAGTAGTAAATCAATTGCCATATATTTTGCATTTTTTTGGGTCACATTAATACTAAAACAGTTGTTAAACATCAAAATTAACTAGAGCCTTTTACACAAAGGGTACAAGAAAACAGTTTAATTGAAAATGAATCAAGAGGCAACTATCCAGAAGCCCCTCATTAAAGCATATTCAAGCAGCTCTGTTAACGTCCAACCGATCATCAATTAAACAACGTCAAGCAAATTTCTCAACATCCAACCGTCCATCAATTAAACAGCTTCAAGCCTTGGTGTTTTGAGTCTATGTGCCATTCCACACAACTAGTTGTAACTAGATTTCAATACAACATATGACTATGCATATAGTTGTCCAAAAAGCCCTTGCTGTAAAAAAAGCTCTACGTCCATCATTTAATGGCTCGTATTGACGGGTGAAGTAGGAAATACCAGTCGAAGAGAAAAAAAAGCGATGAAAGGGACATTGATCTTAGTTTCTATTTTGTTTCATATCATGAGCATTTAATGGCTCGTATTGACGGTTGAAGTAGGAAATACCAGTCGAAGAGAAAAAAAAGCGATGAAAGGGACATTGATCTTAGTTTCTATTTTGTTTCATATCATGAGCAATAAGCATCAACTCATATTACTTTTACAACGAGTAAGAGCTTAATATTGGCAATGCATTTGCAATAAGTGTCATTCAACAACATGCTCAAATAACAACATATGGGTGATTCCATGAAGATGGGTAACACTTTTTGGCCAAATTTGGCGATGAAAACCTGATTTTTTACTCATGTGCTAAATAGAAGCCCTCAAAACGCATATATGCCATGTGAATTTTGACTTGCAGTAAGAAAACAAATTGTAGAATATTATGTTGGCTTCATAGTGATATTTTTTAAAAAATACTCCCATGTCATTTAATGTCTTAATTTTTGCATTTAATGAACTGTGTGACCTTAAAAATTTGAAGAAGCTAACAAGTGGCTCGTGTCCACGTAGAGTAATTTAATCTTGCATTAATAATTCTAAAAAAATAAATATATGAGCATGATCTACATAAAATGCAGTGTGATGTGC
>LPNX010169286.1:6173-57604 GCA_001517045.1 Pseudotsuga menziesii
ATTCATAGTCAATTCCTTCCTTCTATGCATAGCCTTTTGCTACAAGCCTCGCTTTGTGCTTGTCAAGTGAGCCATCTAATCTGTATTTGTTCTTGTACACCCACTTGCAGCCAATTGGTTTGGTTCCAACTGGAGGGTCAACCAACTTCCAAGTTCCATTCTTCATGAGTGCATCATACTCATTCTGCATAGCTTCTTTCCACTCAACTTGAGTAGAAGCTTCTTCAAAGGAAGTTGGTTCAAAGTTAGCAGATAAATTAAATTCACAATCAAATGATACATCCATGTCATCACCTGAATTATCTACTTCCCCTCCATCTTCATGTCTTTTTGAACTTCTCGTTCCCATCTTTCCAACTTCATCCGGATGGACACTTTCAAGTGTCTTTGTAGCCCATTTAGGAATCTTTCGTGATGGTCCTGGTTGATCAGCTGGTGGTGCTTCATCATTGATTGAGAGTCTTCCAATTCTCTCAATCACATCATCCAGTTGAACCTCTTGTTCAGGTGAAGTAGCAGGAACTTCTTCATGCGGGGGAGTTGGTGCTTCATATGGAAATTCCAAAGGTTGATCCAGAATAGGAATCCCCCCTTCAAGGTTTGGAATTTCATATTCATTTTGAGAATATTTCTTTGGATGAGGATATTTTTCCAAATGATCAAGCTGTCTCTCAATGGACTGGTCATTTTTATTAGTCTCAAGAAAAATGACATCTCTGGAAATAAAAAACTTCTTGTTTACCTCATCATATAGATGGTATGCCTTGGAGTTTTCTTTGTACCCCAGGAAAATGCATTTTCTGCTTCGAGCACCAAGCTTGTTTCTTTGCTCCTTTGGAATCAAGGCATAACAGGTGGAACCAAAAACTCTGAGATGCCCGACTGAAGGGAGATGTCCAAACCACATTTCATGTGGAGTCTTGTTATCAAGAGCATTTGAAGGAATTCTGTTTCTCAAATAGGCTGCACATTTCACTGCATCACCCCAAAACATTAGTTTTACATTCTTAAAAAACATCATTGAGCGTACCATATTCATTATGGTTCTGTTCATTCTTTCTGCTACACTGTTTTGTTGAGGATTGTAGGGAACTGTAGTTTGATGTGCAATTCCATGTTGGCGAAGATAATCTTCAAAAGCATTTGAAGTGTGTTCTTTCCCATTGTCAGTATGAAGTGTACCAATTTTAGATTGTGCTTGTTTTTCTATCAATGCATGAAAGTCCTTGAATGTTTGAAATGCTTCTGATTTTGTCTTTAATGAGTAAATCCAGCACATTCTTGAGTAGTCATCAACGAAGGTCATAAAATACTTATTCCCATTGGTAGAAGGAGTTGGCATTGGGCCACATAAATCAGAATGCACTAATTCTAATTTCCTACTTGCTCTGAAATTAGATTCATGGAATGGAAGCTTACTGTGTTTCCCTAATATACATGCATCACATTTGCTCTTCTCTTTGGGAATGGTGGGCAAACCAAATACACCATTCTTTCTCAACAAACGAAGACTATTATAATTCATATGACCAAATCTTGCATGCCACAATAAACTTGATGACAAATTACCTTCTCCATGCTGAGAGAGGTAGGCATAGTTCTGAACCCTTGCAGCTGAACCCTTTAGCTTCAGCAGCTTCCCATCTTCGTATCCAGTCATGATGACTTGGTTGTCAGAGGACTTTCTTATTTCTACGATTCCATCAAACATGTGGATGGAATGGCCTTGCTGTCGAATCTGCACCAAGGACAACAGGCTTCTCTATAACTCTGGAAGATAAAGAACATTCTTCAACAAGAAATCAGGGAATCCAGGCATCTTCAGCCGAATGGTGCCCATTCCCTTTGGTTTAAGACTTGACTTATCTGCAAAGTAAACTATGCCATTTATTGTTTCATTAAGTTCTTCAAAACAGTCTTTTCTAAAAGTCATGTGTGATGTTGCACCGGTATCAAGTAGCCAACAATCTGTGAAAGATGAAAGTGAAGTCATTTCATTAATACCAAGATTACAATGTGCAACAATACAATGAGAAGAATCTGAATATTTACTAGCATCTTGGTTCTTATTGACATCTTTCTTCTGGTTATGTTTGTCTTTGATGGAGTCCCACAAAGCCCAACACTGATCTGCTGTGTGTCCAATCTTTCCACAATGCTTGCACTTCAAATCTGATCTTTTCCTGGAGTTGTTTCTGCCTCCTCTACTTCTGAAGTCTCTTCTTCCTCTGCCTCTCTTGCTGATTTCTCCTTTGGGATGATCTTTGGATTGGTCTTTGGTGTGGTTCTTTGCTTTTTGAGCAAAGCAAAGTGATTCTCCAGAATGCATCTTCTGTGATTGAATCTTGCAACTAAAACAATAGGAGAAAAAGAGGAAAGAATAAAGGTGCAGGTCTAAGTCTCTGCCACCTTCCTCAAGCTTTACAACAATGCCAATGATAATCAGTCTTCAAAGCGATCACAACAAACACCAACAATCTTCTCCTATACTGGTCACAATTTCGAGCTCAAAGCACAGCTTTAAATCGAAAGGAGAAAATACAACAATTCCATGTTATAACATTCATAGCAGCACTTCGTAGAATATAAAACTCTTCATGCAACAGTCACGGTTCCAATATAGAAATCACGAGGCTCTTCACTCAATGAAAATAAACAAATTCTTGCAGAAGTTTCTAAATAGACTTCACGCAAAAATCTAGGGTTTATGAATCAATTGCAACATATAATATGAATTGCTTTTACCTCCACGCAAATGTATGAGAGTATGAGTCTCCACCATGTTCACTCATCAACATTTGCAAATTCTTACAAATACTCAATTCAAGTTTCCAGCAGAATTCAAGTTTCCAGCAGACACAGACTCATCAACACAGTTCCACTTCATGCAGTTGTATGAGGACGGAGTTTACCTATGGAAGGCAGCTCACACTCAAAATTTGTAGCACACAATATTATTACTCCTCGCGATGGATCGAAGGTATATGGAGTCTCAATACATACAACGGCTGAGTGGAGACACAATGGGTAAACATGGAACGGTAAGAAGAGAGAGCGTGGTTACATATTAGGGTTAGGTATAGCAGTCTTCTGAGCAACTATAGACTTATATTCTTCAATACATATGTCTTGAAATCATACGTAGCATATTATTTCTCCATAATTCAAATACACATCGATCATGCCGCATCATATACACAGTAGAGTCGTCATATTAAACTTCATGCATAAAACTAGGGCAAAATTTAGGGTTTTTGTATTCCCAACGGTCACAAGTAATACAACACCAAAGTTTTACCTCCATGCTCTTGAAAAAGGCTCTGAATATACACTTCAACGTAGTCTGTAGACACTCTTTCACACAGCAGCATATATCATTCAATGGAGTCTCCACGCAACTGAATGAGGGCGTGAATATTCACCAATGATAATCAGTCTTCAAAGCAAATAAATATGCGTGAGTTGTGTTCATCGCACAGTATTCTCACTGGTATTCAACAAACATTCAACACCAATGTGTCTTCATGAATCTATGGTGGTCGTAGATGTGAGGAGGGAGTGGCAGATTGCACAACCCTCTCCAGGCAGATTGCAAGTAGTCACAAAAATGTCGAATAGAGTGGTCGCAGACAGTCACAAAAATGTTTCAGGATTGAGGGAGTGACGATATGCAGATAATCATAAAAAAAACACAGAGAATTGAGGGAGTGACGGGAGGTGGAGGCCGTAGTTCCAAATGAGAGCGCAACTTCTATCTCACTCTAAAAATTGTTCCTCAACATAGGTCTGTATCCGACCAGAGAATAATGACTATAATGATGCCAAGCAAGCTGGCAGGAGGGAAGAGCAGAGGGCAGACTGGCGAGCAGAATGCCAATACTGAGACACAACAGCCAGGAGTTATGACAGGCAGCTCTGATAACTATAACACATACAATGAATGCACGCAGGCTAGCTCTGATACCACTGTTAGGTAAAATAACTCCCGAATTTATTTATTCCATTGCAAAATCATTTATTTATACATTACATATGATGGTTGAGTTTCATTTTTCGACCAGCCTTTTCAACTTCCTACATAACTATTCATTTTCCTTTATTTATTTACAAAATATAATCCCGACGGATTATATTCCAACATAAACAACGTATCGGAGCCATGTTTCCTTAGGGAGCCTCCGTTGCAGAAGCTGAACGATGAGCATTCCGTAGGATAGTCTTTGACTTCTCTGATGTCGTGTTGTATTGTTTAACTTGTTTGCATTATTGAAGGTTGATCAAATTTTGAGTCGGGGTTGTTTGATTTTGTGAAGCCACGGCGTTGGAAATGAGACAAGCTTTTTGGGTCGCTGCACGATCTTAGGTTTTTCGAACACTTAACGTTTCATGATGATTTCTATGCCTTATTGAAAAGTTTATGGTTTTGATCAAAGGCTATAGTCTGCTTGCTTTTCGCCATTGCGGCTCCCGAGTGAACTAAGTGTCTGCCATATAATTGCTCCGCTCGCCGATGCTTTGTCTGGGTTTCACCGTTTTCGTCTTTTGACCGCGGGGCCCATAGTATTTTCATCTTCCGCTATTAATGCAGCTGCGTAATGCGCTAACCTTTCGACGTTGATGTCGTTTTGTTCACTGACAGGGAACTTTACCGCCCGATTCTTTGGCATTTAGTTCTTTCGACTCCGATAGGATTAATAGTCCTGCAGAACTCGTTTTCCATCTGAGACCCACCGTTGTGGCTATAAGTAAGACTGTTCGGTCGATGTCTCAGTGTTTCAGGCCGCCGATAAGGTTTTTCCCGCCATCTTGTGAATTTTTAAACCTTGTTCGGATGTTGATTGGTTTTTTATTCCTGTTAGGGCTTCCGCAACAAGAGTACAGTACAAAGTCTCATTTTGATGATCAGTTTTTGTTTTTAGTGTGGTTTAAGTTTATTGAAAAGATGCAATCCTAATTAATGATGAAATGTTGTTTAACTACAGGCGAACTCAGAAGATTCTTCAGATTGCTGTTGCAAGAAGATGTAGCTAAAGGACAAAGCTGAGGAAAGTTGGCTAAAAGTGATAAGCAAAGTTTGTTCTGAAATCAACAGATTTAAAAAAGGGACAAATAAAAGACAAAGCGGGATCAATAGCAATAGAGGCCTGGTTTTGGAAAAGGTTCAGCAGTTACTATCCTGGTCCCGTTTTATGAAGTCCTCATAAGTTGAAATCCGAAAATGTAATGCATTATACGAATCATGAGCACTCACAAAATGACAAAACTGTGAGATTAAAACGGTCTGGGAAGCCGAAAGGTCAAGGGGCAGGGCAACCCAAAGTTTTTGGGGTTTTTTGTATAAAGATAGGGAATTTAGAGGGAATGACGGGGCTTTTTCCCTGGTAAAACTTGTGAACTATTGTTTGTAAGAGGAACTACTTCGTTTTAAAATAAGAAATTGCAAATTTTGCCTGTTGGAGAAGGTGCTATGTGGAATGTTCAAATGTAATAAAATGAACAATGTTGAAGGGGAACTATTTCGTTTTCGACTGTGTTTCATCAACTGTGAGAGCATTCTAACTTTCTAAACCTAAGTTCTTGTCTGAATGTTCTCTGGTATATTCTGTGATAATTTCCACTATGAGTAATGGAGGTTTTAACTCTTGATGAGCTATCTTGTCGTGTATATCTTAATTCATGTTTGTGTGTTTGGTTCTAAGAACAACTACCTATGATTTACCTTAACATGTGAACAGTATTACATTACTCATGAATTAATATTTTTCTCTCTAGAGACAGCTTAGTTAGTATGTATTTCCTAGTTGTGTGTGATTGAGATGCGAGAGAGTCTAAGACGAGAGGTAAGAACCTGCGCATCACATTGTGACCGCTCCTCGCATCCTTAATCAATCTACATCTTAGGTAGGCACGTGTATATCATACTTAAAGTTGAAATTACAAAAATATATACTATGGACCAGGCCGCAACCGGTAAAACCTTTTATTTTTGTTACTTGACCTATGGTAGCCGGACCGCAAACCGGACGAATTCCCTACACCAAACAGTCATGGGCTAGTTGGGAACGTTGACTGGGGAGAACCCCTTGCTGTTGTTGCCTACGAATTTCCAAGCCTCAACAACTCTCTAACCTAAAACATCACCTCATACTTTACTAAGCTTTTTTTAGGAGACAACAAAATATTTTGTTCCCTTGGCCAAGGTTGGCCAATCTACCTCTCTTCTTGTATAAAAGTAGGAACTAGAAACCTCAGAAATATGAGATTTCTTACCTTTATAATTTGCAATAGCGATGGTAGAATAAGCTCCACCAGCCACTTCCATGTTTTTCCCCATGAAACTCCCACAAACATGTCTCCACTAAGCCAATCAATTCCCCTCGGATTACAATTTAATCCTTGTGCCAAGGATCGATTTGAACCTGGGTGCAAAGAAATTATAACAAGAACATGGTATTCACCCTTTGAACCCTTATTCTTAATCCTTATGTGTCCCTCCATTTTGGTGTTTCCCATCTAAGAAAAGTCATGACCAAAATACTTTAACCACATATACTTTCTAAAACACAATTGAATATTAAAAAAGATTTCCATATATATGACATGAGATGCACCAAAATGGCACATTTGAATAGTCCAAGACCTGGGTATAGCTTTTATCACCATAAAGTATATATATATGATCTCATAGATCCCTCTCCTGATATCAATCTCAACTATAAAATGGACTATCGTCCTTATGCATTCCTCCTTGAATGAGTTATCAACCATTATTATCTTTCTAGTTTGTTACCAATTGAATATATATACCCTTCGTTGACCATAAATCCATGGAGAGGTTTGAAAGTTTGACCCATATCAACAGGATTGTGACCACCTCATCCTTGGCATCAAAATATAGGTGTTATGGTTTGAGGTTTACGTAACCTTGACCCTAAAACCATCATCCTTTGATAATCTTGTGGGTGTCTTCATTTGACTGAAAGATGAAAACAATATAACCACAAGGAAGTACATGGATGATGGGTTTGTAAGATAGCATATAAAACCATATATTCTGGACCTATTCCTTAAGGTGAGGCCATAGAAACTTCTCCACAATAGTCTTACCTAAAAAATCCAAAACCTAATTAACCTCAATATCCTCCCTCACCACCATACTAACCTTATATTTTCTCCTCCTAAGAATCTTCCTAGTTTTTTTTAGGTGGCATTGTTTATATAGCCTTTGACACACCTAAACCTCCTCTCCTCAGAGTTTCAAAATTCATTTTTCTACCAAACAAATGCTACCTTCGTAACCCCAAGCCTTCATAGTCTCTTCATCATTCTTATCAAAATTACTGTTTATAAATTAATGATTACGTAAGCTATATGTCTCATACTCTTTGCTCTAAAAAAGTATTGGAAGCTTGGAAAACATTGAATATCACATGGAATTTATGGATCGAAATCCCAAGCGATTAACTCTTACCTTGGGTGAAGGAAAATACCTCTTCGCTACCTCGGTATATTTTTCCATAACTAAGGTCAATATGACAGGATAACCTTGCCACCTTGGTATGCTGATTAACTTCACATAAAGAGTTTTGACAATTATCCTCATGTGATCTTGATAGCTCATTAAATCTATTAAATGAAAATTACCCAAGCCCCATTGGCACTATATGTTTGGAATCAATCAATTGTGATGAAAATTCAAGTTCCAAAAGCCTCTCATGGGACCCTAAACCAAAATGCTAAAAAGCATTTATTCTCTCTATTGAGTCATCAAAATAATCCACTAATTGGACATGGCGATCTTCATTGGTTAGGGTTTCCATTGTTAAAACCCTATCTTTAGCCTTCAAAATCTTTCATCATTCTCAAACTCAATTTGAACATCATCAATATCATTTACTTATGCACATACAATTTTCACATTAATTTTTTTAATATTGTCTACTACTTAATCTTCATAAGTATTCTTTAATATAATACATGTTTGTTTAGATGATTTTGCGACATAAATCCTTGAAAATATCGGTTCATAAAATGCACTATTTATGAGAGAAAATGCTTCATTATATTTCTATATAATTTCTTTAAAGGATTGCTTCCCATTATCATTCAATACTTTTTATTATTGATTAGAATGAAAACCATAGCTTCTAGTCACAAGATTCTATAAATCTTTAGTGATAAATATGGGTTGCATTGTTTTACTCCAATAGAAATAATGTGTGCCAATGGGTTTAGAAAACATAATATTGCTCATCTGAATTCTAAAATGAGCAAGAAAGAAATGCATGATGCAAAATCACTACAACTTATCCCACTCCAAATTGGCACAAAAGCATCTATCCTCAAAACAAGACTTAACCCACACATACTTGCATAATAAAAGCATATTTTTTAATCTCTCAAAACATAAGTTTAACCTAAAAAAGTGTAAACATCCAATAAACTTTTTTGGTACTAAAATAAGCCTATATTAAACCCTTATGCAAAACTTTCTTTTTTTTAACCATTTACAAACTTTACAAAACATTTCCAATCTTTTTAATCTCTCTCTCTCTCTATGTAACCACACACTAAATATATATTTTTAAATAATAACCAATCATATATATTTTAATGATAACCACTCAAAATAATAACCACCCATTAAATTAAAATATATTTTTTAAATGAAAACCAATCATATATATTTTAATGATAACCACTACAAACAAATGTTGCACTTGGATAAATGGAGCGTGGTTGAAACGTATACTGTCATTTGCAAAGTTTTTCATATAGCCCAAACAATATTTTATTTTCTTAATTGATTAGTAGAAATTCATTATTGCATTGCTATTATATCCTATATAATACCCAAAATAGTAAGTGTTATGTATGAAACTAGTGTGCATAAATGGCTACTCCTTTGTCTATCTAGTTTTCATTGCAGTTTTTTTACAGTTTTTTTTACCATAAAATTGTTTGTTTTGTGCATATATATTTAATATTTTTGTGTATATATATTAAATATATTTAAAAAACTAAGTTGAAAAATTTAAGGATGTCATAAACTAATAAAAATGTCAATTCTTTACCATAAAATTGTACTGCTGCATAACACGGTTAAGTTGTTTTTGTTTTGTACATATATATATTAAACTAAGTTGGAAAATTTAAGGGTTGCATAAAATAATAAAAAAACCATTGTCCATCTAGTTTTTATGGCAATTCTTTACCGCAAAATTGTACTGCACAACATAATGAAATAATGTAAGGGTTGCATAAATTTATTAAAAAATCATTGGCCATCCATTTTTCATGACAGTTCTTTTCCGTAAAATTGTACTACATAACACAATGAAGTAGATTTTTTTTGTGTGTATATATATACTAAATATATTTTAAAATACTAACTTGAAAAATTAAAGGATTGCATAAACTAATAAAAAAACCATTTTCCATCCAGTTTTCATGGTAGTTCTTTACTGTAAAATTGAACTACATAATACCTTGAAGTAGTTTTTGTTTTGTGCATATATATACTAAATATATTTGAAAAAAAACCAAGTTGGAAAATTTAAGGGTTGCATATACTAATAAAATTTCCATTGTCCATCTAGGTTTTATGGCAGTTCTTTTGTAGTGCATAACATAGTGAAGTAGTTTTTGTTGTGTATATCTACTAAATATATTTAAAAAAAATGTAGTTGAAAATTTTAATTGTTGCATAAACTAATAAAAAATCCATTCTTCCTTTAGGTTTTATGGTAGAACACCATGAAGTATTTTCTGTTTTGTGCATTTATACTAACTATATATATATATATTTTAAATAAAATGCAAAATTTATGGGTTGCATACACTAATAAAAAACGTCATTGTCCATCTAGTTTTCATGGAAGTTTGTTTACGCTAAAATTGTAATGCATAGAATAACACGATGAGGTAGTTTTTTGTTTTATACTACATAGCATAACACTGTGAAGTAGTTTTTTTTCTTTATACTGCATAGCATAACACAACATACCAAGGTGAAGTAGTTTTTGTTTTGTGCATATATATTCGAAATATATTTTAAAAAAACTAAGTTTTCAATGGTACCATAGAAAAATTAGATGGCACTGGTCGGAGAGAAAGAAGTTCACAAATTGAGGATATGTTTCTTGGTCAACAACAGGTTTTTCATAAAAAAAATGGGTTATGCAACTCACTCTAGAACCGGAGAGTTCCCTACATGGTCCCCTAATGGCGGAGGATCAAGATCTCAATAAAATGCATCTAGATTTGGTCAAAATGTTGCTCGAACTAGATAGGACACTAACTTTGCTCGTGGAACTCAATGAAAGGGATCCACTCATGCATTTTTCCTTCGCTGATGGGAGCAACATAATAAACTGCTTAAATTTGATCTGATCTGTTACTGGTGCTAGATCAATAGTTCCAGAAAATTTAAGTGTTGTATAAACTAATAAAAAAATCCATGGATTTTATCATGTTGGGTTTAAACTTAAATTTTTTAAATATGTATATATTATTCAAAATAATAAAAATGATTGGATTTTTTTTAATATTATAATAAAAAATGTGTTGTGCGCATATACGTATACGTATACGTATACAAGGGTTGAACCTGTTAGGGAGAAGCAAGGGTTGAACCTGTTAGGGAGAAGCAACAACGTAAATACCCTTGAAGCAGGAATACGTGAAAAAATAACACATGGTATTAAATTTCGGGGGAGTGAATTACTATTAATGATGATGTATAGGGTTGTGATGAATTCACTAGGTGGGTCGTTAATGGCCTAGGAGGCGTAATACAACCACTTAATTAGGCAGACAATTCTAGTCTAGGGTGAGGGGGTGGGATTTGCTCAATTGGGTGTGCATCATTTGAAACTCATGTGCTCATGAACTTGATAATATCTTTTTATCTGCTTTCTTTAATTCACAAGAAGAAGAGCCCATTGATTCAATTATACAAATCCCATGGTAAAATACCTCTCATGAATTGATATGATTCTGCAATAGAGGTTAAGGCATCCACAATAAAAAATTAATTTTACATTATTACTATGAAAACACAAATAAAAATAAAGAAAAGGTTGAATTCTTACTATCATGGCCTAATGTCTTTGGTTGTTGGATAGAATTTGAGGTGTTTCAATAAAGCTACATCATCCATGCAGGAATGATTTTGATACACGAATTATTTTGACATACAAATCATGTACTCCTTGCAACCACATCAAGGAATATTCCTTGAAGATAGAGCTGTGGTGATTCAAGAAGTAGTTGTAGAGAGTAGAAGGAACCTAAATTGTATAGGGCATCCAAGATGCAAAGGATACATAACCTATAGAGACCACTTGACACATAGAACTGGGTTGTGGAGATGCAACACCCAATGGTTGCAGAGTCTAATGAAGCATGACATACAATGTCAATGTAGCCTCCCAAAATGTAGCTACATGATCCATAATACCATAAATGTAGACCCAAAGGAATCCTTAAAATCATGAGGGACACCAAACTCATTTTCATAGTAGCCTCATACACAACATCAAATAAAGCAATAATGATGTTAGTTATTTTAAGAGCACCTGAGTGGGACTAATGGTTAAGAACATGTGTTATCTCCATGGAGGTCACAGGTTCAAAACCGGAGGGGGGTAGGGTTGCTCATTTTGGCTTGTTGTGACAAGGACTGAAGGGTAAGCGATCCCATCAGGATGTCTTGGCCCCTGCTGCTAAGTCACAAGTTATTGGTATATCTGGCTTGCAGGCTGTTGGATATACTCTTGGAAGGTTGTTGTTCCCATGGTTAAAAAAATAAATGATGGTGAATGCACAAAATATGCATCCAATTAACAAGATATGTCTTCCTTCCATATAATGTTTCAATCCTCATAGTCATTTAAGGTGCATAAATATTAAAGGTCGTATTCACAACAAGCCTCATATGCATCTAGTTGAAAACTCATGAGATTAGCATATAGGGTAGAGTAAATCAAGGTGTTGCATCTACAATTTACATAACCCCAAAATAGATCCAAATGATGACATTGAATAGAGTCCCATAAATCTTGTTGATGTAGCAACACAAACACTAGTGGAGAATCATTCACCACAAAATTCATGGATGCAACACATCATGCAAATTGAAAGCATATGTAACCATATGATGCATGCAATCCACAAAACTATTTGCATGTCCATTAAAACACAAAAATCTCTACGTACACAACCAAAAACCTCCATGTAACATAAATAATAACCCAGAGTTTGGGGCATCAACATCATCATCACTAGGATCCATGCAACATCATTACCCTTAACTCTAAATCAAACATCCATATCATAAAACACGTAGTGGGTTGGACCATGGGAAACATGTATGTGGAAGTAATGAAGTAAATACAAATGCATTCAAAGACAATATAAAGACAACCACATTTTCCACCTCTTATTAGCCTTCCCTTGCAATTGAACCAATTCTAATACCAACACAGTTAACTAATTACATATAGATGTTTGCATAACTAATTATGAATATAACGTGGTTATTCTCTTCATGGTTTGTTTCTATATGTTTTAAAAATAAGTGACAATGATGCACAATAATGATAAGATAATAGTAGAAACAACAAAACATATAAGTATAGATCTCGGGGATCATTGCAAGAAACATATACAATATGTAGAAAACAATTACTATCAATAACTATAAAAATTGTAAAACATAATACAAAAAATTAATGGTATGTTTATAGCCTCTAGATCACTTTAACAGTAGCCTTTCAAGTCAACGCCCAACTCAACAAATAGTGAATGTTGAATCACAAATATTATTACATTTCTAAAGGACCACACCACACAACTTTTAGAAGTTGACTATGTCCCTATAGGAAACAATAGCTACATATTTTCTCTATGGAGTGACATGCTAAATTATTATGTGTTCTATTTCTCACACTTTGTGACCTTACATTTATAGATTAGTTTGATTATTTAATCATCAAATAATTTGACTTGGTCTTAATTACTCTAAACGAATTTATTCCACAAGGTATACTAAGGATGACTAACTTTGTCTCTCAATGAACATGCTCAACCCGATGATTAATTTTGACTTGATATTCATTTCTTATGTGATGCACCTTATTGAAAATCCGTTTTTTAAACATGATATTTCATGTTTGAGAATGTCCATGCTAACACTAAGGTTCAACATGCCATTGTGCAAAGTTAATCTCAAGTTTCTTTCTAGAATTACAACAACTCTTTTCTTTCTTGAATGATGATGTCTCCACACAATAATATTTTATAGTACATTGAAATACAAAATAGTGACACTATCACTAATAATAGAGAAAACATTTGAAAATATAGCATAAAAGTATTTAACATGAAAAGAATGGAAATATAAATATATTGAAGAAATATGCATAGATCATAAAAAGGGTCTAAGGCACTTATTTTCATGCCCTTTAGTGTATGTATGTTTCACTTTAGTACTCACATACATCTACCCACTAGAGGTGTTGTCGTGTGTCCTACTTTCGTGCCATGTCCATGCATGATCCACACATTGATGACTTAGTTACACCTCATCCTTCATTACAAAGGCTCTTATATTATGGACTAGGATACCTTGAGTCACCTTGTATTAGTATAGATGCACAACCTTTTGGGATGTTTAGTGCTTAGCTAAGGTCCCCCCTCTTGGATATGCTCTTGTTTTTGGCTCAAGGTCACCAATTTGGATTTATTAGACCCTTTAAGTCATTTGTTTGAGGTATGTTCCACTTCTTGGGTTTTATTTGGGACTCCAACCCCCTTATTTATCCCATAGTTGGTTCACATGCTTCATGGTGAGTCCTCTACAACCTAAATTTATTTTTGGGTTGCTTAACTAGTGGTCCACTAGGTCAAACCTTCTTTCACCTTGCATGCTTTCTTGTTTCCAATTGAACCTTAAATGTTTAGGAATGTACCACCATTGTAAGTTGTGGATCATAAAATAAAGTGTTTATCTAGAGGGAAATACCTATAGTATGGACCAGAAACTAGTGTTATGTGGTCAAAACTCATGGTATGCCTTTTTCAAATGAACACTTAGCCTAACAACTAGTCTAATGTTCACTTACATGTTAAGTGATTTTTTTCCTATTTATATGTCTTATGCTATTTATATATTCACTTCAAATCATGATCTAGCTTGTTGACTACTCTTCAATGATCTTGGGTTGCTTGGTCATGTCACCTCCATCGCCTTTATAGGTATCCTTTTATTTGGGTTTTTTTTCTCCTATGAAAGGTTATTGATTTGTCCTAGGGAATCTACACTATTTTAATCTCATACACGTATCACCTTGGATGATTCAACCCTAAAACCCTCAAGGGAGGTTCTAATAAAATCAAGGAAGAATAGGTACAACTATTTTGAGGAAAATTTGGGTCACCATACAATATTTAATTGTCTAATCATTTATATGGTAGATTGAGGTTTTATTACTATATTGCATTCGAAATCAAGATCAAGTCTATTTTGCAGGAAGTTGTAGTAGCTTGTGCAAGTTTGAAGTGTTTGACAAATCTACATTGCAATAAAATCAATACCAATAGAATCTAAAACATAAAAAATAACAATGACACACACATAGTACACATAGATTTACACTAGAAAGCCTTAATAATGGAAAAAAACTTAACCAAGAGGTTTTCCTCTCTCCATCTCATTATATTATCTTCACCATTTACAATACACTATTATAGCATCCAAAATCCTAATCTACTAACCTAGATATATTACAACAAGGATTCCTTAACCAAAATTATTTTACAATGGGTCGAAAAACCATTGGATGAAAAAACAAATGGACCCAAAATTTTATTTTGAGGGATATGCCCCCAAATTCACTGTGAGGATCCTATTGGTCCCCCACCTCCACCCCCCCCGCAAAAAAAACAAAAAAAACTGGGGGAGTGATCAAATCCTCATACCCCCATTTCTATGGGAACCTACAAAGAGTAGAATATATGTCCAACATTCTCCCACTTGTTATACTCTCTAAGACAAGGGGACAAAGGGAAATAATTCATGTCGTCAACTGGGGTAATCAATGCCCATTGATTCTCTACACCATGAGAAAATTTTGGTACTAATAGACTTTGTCAATGAATCTACAACATTCTTCAAGGACGTATCAATCTTATGCAACAATCATTTTATTTTTTTCATTCATGTCTCTAATAAAATAGTATTGTACATAAATATGCTTTGACTTGGAATAATAAGCATGATTATTTTCCATAAAAAAATGCACTTGAGCTATCAAACATACTCTCACCACTTTCTAAACAAAACCAATACTAATGATAATTTCAACCATATCGATTCCTTACTTCGATGAGTGGAAAAATTAAAATTTGTGTGTTATCACTAAAAATTGAAACATAATCATGACAACACATTCCATTTCCATCATTATTGTCGGGAAAAATGTTGAAAATATGAATTTTGGCATAGGTAATGATTTCCTTTTTGACCTAACTTCTCTCTATATGGAGAAAAGTTCCAAGTGTATTTTCAATTAATTCCTAAACTTCAGAAACTCATAGAAGGAGAAGGGGATTCAATCATTTAACCCATGTTGGAGTTGCTTCAATGGTTATGATAGTTGGGTTGAAATCCTAGACCTCCATATAATGAAGAGGTTGGCAAAACATTTCTATGATATTCAAGAATTATAAAATGATAATATAAATAATCCTTGGTATAGATATTTACTAAACGTTAAGTCATCTAATTGGAATTAATACATTAACAAAGAGTTGTTATTGATTATTATGACTCGTTGAATTGACAAATTAAGGCATGATATTTATAACTAGGGATTAACTGATTAATATATGGCATTGGCATATGTGACAATCATTGTCACCTATGCCAATGTTGGATATATATATGTGACAATGATACACACACACACACACACCATTAGAGGCTAATGGGAATGATCATCTATTTTGAATAACCCGATTAAGGAGCAACCATTCAATGATTTTTTATTTTCAATGTGTTGTGTGCATTTACGTTGTTGCTTCTCCCTAACGTTGATATGTGTGTGTGTGTGTGTGTGTGTGTGTGTGTGTATGTATTAATTTTTTTGGTTGTGTACTTTTTATGTTGAATTTTCTTTGAACTCCTTCAAAATTGTGGACAAGGTTTTTAAGTGTATGTTTTAAAAGAAAATATAAATAGATATGATACAAACTAACAAACGTGTAAACTATATTCTAGTGGATAGATAATTCATTGATGAATCCACTAGCATCAAGGTCCACCACTTAAGGTGCTATTAATGATAGGGTTTATGCCTTTTAAAGAGACTAGTAAAATTAAATCTACATAAAAAGGGGCTAGAGGCCTATTTTTAAAGCCCCTGATCAAGGTATTAAAAATACTCGATCGAGATTTTGATCAGTTTTTTAAATACCTCAATCGATGGTTTACCCATGGTTAAGAAAATAGCTTGATCGAGCAATTTCCTACATCAATCTTTCTTCACAAATTTCCTAAGTTTATTTTTTTATTTTGAAAGTTTCAAATCAACTAGATGAACATTCAAATGTATGCTTTAAGTAATTATAATTTCAAAATTTTTATAATAATTCTATTATTTGACTCCATTAAATAACACTTAACTTAACCGCATATTTGTTATTTAAAGGATTGCAGGACACCATTGCAAAATGCCTTCGGAATCCTCCTCTTTGGTTGTTAGTAATTAACTTAATGCATGTTTGTTATCAGTGATTTATGGCCCATTGTTTTGGTAACCCGTGGTAAATGTTCCATGGTATTTGATGTTATGAATTATATTAATTATTTTATTTTTGCATCCCAAAATTTAAATGTTAATATCCTCAACCATTACACGCTTCCATTTAAAATAACTCTTTGTAATGTAAAATAACTATTAATTATCGATTCCCCCAAATGGGGTACTTTCCACTTAATTTAGACATGACATGTCTGATGGAAGGTTAGGACAAGCAGCAACTTACGCCTCCTTACATCAATGTGGTGAGTATTATAAATCATTCTTGCCTCCTTCGAATTTATTGTTCCTTCTTCAGTTATTCGATGTCCGGGATAGTTTGCAGGATTTGGAACAATGACGATGTGATGGATATCAATGTTGTGATAAGATTGCAATTGATGGATTGTATAACACATCCATTGTGGTGTACCTGGTTCATTCCTATGGTGAGAGACTAGTATTGTTTTTCCAATAGTCGAGACTCTCCTTTTCAACTTCATATTTTCTTCGCCTCCTCTTGGTTTACCATTAGCAATTCCATCTTTTTGGTTTTCATCCTTGTTTCTTTGGTTTCCTTGCCTTACATCCACCTTAGAGGCCTCCCTTGGCTTGTTTGAGGCCCTTATCTCTAGTTTTCCAGCTAGTCTGATGAATTTACGTTGGCTATTTGGTCCTCAATCCTATACTCTACAACCTCCTTAGTTTGTATAGGTGAATATACTAGTTCAAAGGCAATGCATCCGGACACTATTCATTGGGGATGTTTTATGGAATGGTTTGAAAAAGATGGTAATTCTATGGGATACAAAGAATGACCTATTTTTTTATCAAGAAACCTTGTAGATAGAGAAGAATTGAAACCACGATGATGGTAATCACACTTCTTCCAATCCTCCTTTAGCAAAACCATCTTGCATGGATCTGACCAACCCATCCATCAAGGATAAATTGAATGCAGAGCTTCTTAACTTGGTATTCGAGACCTATCAGGAGGTTGTGGCCCTTAAGTTAAAAATTGAGCAATTGGACCAAAGGATTTCCATGCTCGCTTCGCTAGAGAAATTTGAAAGGTGTCCTTTCGAATAGATCAAAATCCAGTCCTCTTATGTTCTCCTATTCCTATGGAAGGATGTAACTCTAATACTCGTCTAGTTGACTACTATGGTTGATTAATCTTGTTTTAATTGATGTTTTGGTAGATAGGTTTGCTAGTTTTGACAATATTTTAGATAGTGTTACAATTCTGGTTATAGTTTTGGACAATGGCTCATTAGAGCTCAACTTGGTTATTTTTCTCTCTAGGTATCTATACTTTCTCAGTTTATCTAGAGTTAGGTTGATTTTCCTTCCAAGGTAACCTTGTTGCTAGTCTTTGTACATCCTCTCTGTATTTTTGAATTAATATAATGTTTGCTTACTGACAAAAAAAACTTTTAGCTATCGAGTAAAAAAATAACTATTAGCTAAGTAGAATAGCTCTTTAATTAGGTAATAGTTATTTTATGTTAAAAAATAACTCGAATGAGGGTTTATGTAAGCTAATATTTTTTCAATATCTCTATTAGAGGGTTAGTTAAACCTCAAGGGTTAGTTAAACCTGATTGAGCTATTGGAAAAATATCGATCAAGATCTTATTTAAACCTCGATCAAGCTCACGTTTTTGGGAAATCTACACTTGCGCTTTGCCGAAAAGTGTTACCCATGTTCATGGTAACACTCACTAATATAAGTAAATGAACTTGGAGAAGGGGGGAAACACCAACAATGTAATTATCCCTCTCATTTGATCTTTATTGTCTACATTCTTTGATAATTAAGCCATGATTTATGTGGAATGAATAAAGAACAATGTTGTTGTTAGAGAAATGACAACTCTAGTTTGCTAATCCACATTCAAGTATTTGATAATCCACCTTGAAAATACTTGGAATCCCTTCCAGTATTGATCTTACCCTTCAATTGCACAATTAAATATTGTGAGAGATATTTCCTTATAGTTGAATGTGAGAAAATACAATGAAAACACCTTTTTTAGAGCACTGGCCAGTCTCTTTTTCATAAACGTATGCCAAACACATGTAAGGAACACATCTCATACATGTCCTAGTGGTATGATGTTTGATATGTGGGATATAGAAATGGGCCCCCATTTGGAGATGTATTATTTCTTATAATGTTTCCTATTTTTCTTATTCACCCTTGCACTCCTTGGGGAATGTAACATTCTTTCTTTCTTTTCTGACTCTCCTTTTTTCCACCTTTCTCAAATCAAGTCCCACTTATTTTCCTGCACCCCTCTAGTGTTGATGTTTGGGGAAACTGCAGGGAGATGTCCTCCTAGACGTAGCCATGTTGCTTGGCCTCAGGGATGATTTTAGGGGCGAATTTTAGCCCAGTGGGCTATTTTTCCATGTTTTTCTCCCAAAAAAGATTCGCCCTTTTGCATTTTTTGAAGCCCTGTTTCGCCCAATTTTGATGGGGTAAAAAATTTTCACCCTAAAAATCAAGAAATTATTATATAAACGATATTAAATCCTTGGATTTTTTTTTTTTGAAAAATATCGCCAATCATTTTATAGTTGGAATTTTAAGAATTGGTAATATTCGCCAACATTTATACTCTTTTAAATAAGTATGGTTCCTTAAAATCATCCCTGCTTGGCTTGATGGGTCATGGTGGTTTTACCTATGGAGGATGCTGATGTTTCACTCACCGGTGTATGTGAGGCCCATGGATGTATCCTTTCTTGGTCATGGTACTTGTCCAAGTGGTAGAAGGCTTGAATGCTTGTAGATATACTCCATGGTTCTCAGAGGCTCTGTTATAATCCTTCTTTCTCATGGTACTTGATTAAGTGGTATAGGACTTGGGTTTCCCATCACATGCCTACCTAGATCTGGTATTCCTTGTCATAATAGAGTGGTTTTGACTAACTTGTTCTTAGGGATTAGCTACCCCTATTGGAATGGTCAAGTCCATAGTTACATATATCGTGTCGGTAAATATATTGTCAGGGGTCTGGAATGAAACTTATCAGCAACAATGATGAAAATATTGGCAAATTTCATAAAGCATAAAAAATACAAAAATAAACATTTTTTTTTTTAATTTTTTTAACATCTAAAGCAACAACAACATCAAATAAACAAATTTCCACATAAATATTGAAATACAACTCATATATAAGATGCATAATATGTAAAATGGTGGATCATGATCAAATATTGACTATAAATTGAAAATACTAAAACGCGTTCTTGATGGAATGATAGAAAACCACATCAAATGATCAAAATAAATGTCTCTCAAGAGATGAATCATCATGACTCATGAGGCATGTCGATAGTGTATATAGTCTAGACATAGGACACAAACATGGTATGATAGTACAATTATAAATAATAGGATTCAAGTCATCGAAACCTTGAGGATGACCCTCTAATCAATCTACCCTTTTTACAGGTAAATGGCACTACTCTTCCTCTAGAAGCAACAGGTGGTCCAGATGAGCCTCGGGTGGAACTAGAAGCTCCAACTACTCAAGCAGATAATGTGGATGAGGGGGAGGCCAATGTGAGTTGTCTCCTCCAAGTACCAACTGTATGACTCTATGGAGGTGGTGGCACTGGAATTGGTCGGTGCTGCATTTGAATATCAACCTCCTCAATTTCCTCATTTTCTGGAAGTGGAACATCAACATCCTCCTCTTCCCACTTGTCCTCCGATAGATTTGCATCATCATCATCCTTTCTCTTGTCCATCATAGGATCCCATGTCTCCACCCTCCATTTGCTTGTAGTGTCAATGTCATACAATGAAATAACATATGAGTTGGCTACTTTCTCAATTTGTTTCACATGCATCCATAGATTGTAGTAGACATAAACCATGTCATTAAGGCACTGGAAAAGTGACTTGCGTTAGTATGATATCCGTAGTTAGGGGGTAATAAATGATGATAGATTAAAATTCAAAATTGTAATAAATATTATAAATTTAAATTTTCATTGTTTAACATTTCTAAATTCTAACCTTCTGTGCTTCTTAGAGTGTATCTTCTCAAAGAAACTCTAATTGCGCTCACACCCTGATGGGTTGCAAGTTTGACTTAGCACTCTAATAGAAAGTTTTTACAACTCTGGGACTCTGCAACCATAGTTAGTCCACCACACATATACAAATAAAACAAGGAAGGAAAGACAAATTACAAATTACAATGTATTAAATTTCTACCAAGTAAAAAAACTAGAAATGAAAGAGTAAATAATTAAGAATATAAGAGATAAAAATTTGAAAGTTTTAAATAAATTGTAACTAGAATCCTTGTGGTTCTATCCTGGATATCCATGTCATAGCCAAAAGTGGAACCTAACATCCTATAAATATCCTTTTGTCTAGAAATCTATGTGCGCTCAGAGGGAGTTAACACCATCCTCTGAACACACTGGAGAAAGCCATCAATGACCTCAACATCAAATTGAAATCCACATGCATAAGAGAAAGTAGGGTTGAGGTAGATCCCTGCTGCATGAATGGGATGAGAGAGTATTATTCCATCATTCATCAATCACACTCCATATTTCAGCTCATCTTGTGAGTCCCACCTCCCCCTTGTCCTCATAGTAGCGATGGATAGCTTCCTTGGCCCTATTCATGGCCTCATACAAGGATCCCATTGCAGGATTTTCACCATCAACCAAATGAAGAAACTTTTCCAAAGTTTCACTGATGGCACATACCTCCTCCAATCCTTCCCAAAAATTCAAATCAAATTGCACCATTCAAGTAATGGCTTGCCCATCTTGTTTGGTGCTATAGACACAAGCAGCCCACTCATCATAAATAAACATCTTCTACAACTCCATCATAACCTTATGCATAGACTGAAGATAAATGAAGGAAGTGGTGAATCGTGTGACTGCAGGCCGAATCAACTCCTTGTTCCCTGTGAAGTGTCTCATGAGTGAAAGAACATATGTATGATTGTATATGTATTTTGTCAAATTCCGAGCTGAATCAATGACTTCCTTGATCCAAGGAAGTTTTCCCTTGTCCTCCATCATCAAATCAATGCAATGGGTGGCACAAGGAGTCTAATACAAGCTTGCATACCTCTCCATAAGAATCCTCCCAACAACAATATAATTGGAAGCGTTGTCTGTAATGACTTGGACAACATATTATGGACCTATCTCTTAGATAAACTTATCCAACAAATCACATAATAAGTGTGCATATTTAGCATATGGAGATGCATCGATATATTTGATAAAAAATGTCCCCATGGCACAATTAACAAAGAAATTGATAATGGATCTTCCCTCCCATCAGTCCATCCATCTGACATAAAAATGAAACCAGTGGCCTCCCATGAATTTTTGAGCTCATCTAATCTCCGAGTGTAATCAAACTTCTCCTCATCAAGGAGTCTCCCTCTCAAATCATTATAGGAAGGTCCCCTATAATCTGGACCAATAGTACGAACAAATTGAAACATGGCATGATAGTAGGGGTTGTTTTTGGAAATATTGAAAGGAACGTCACCCCATAGAAAACATTTTGTCTCAATTCTATCAGCCTCTTCCTTATCCTTTTTTATTATTATTATGGTTCGAACAGAGGGTTGCCTCGATGCCAAGTAAGGTGAGTTTGAAGAAGACATAGTGGGATGTAGGGGTCGTGTATATGAGGAGAAGGAATGCATGTCACTTGTGGCTCCCATGTTTTGTGATTGTGTTTTGGATGCAAGTTCATTTATGAATTCCTCCTTCTCATACCTATTCCTAGCCATATCAAGAAGGGATTGGTTTGCAATACACATCACTTATGGGGTAACAACAGGACAGGAATCCACTTCATGCCCAAAAACTTTGGCAAGGTGGTACTTCAAGCGGCTAATTCCACCACAAAGATCCTCCCCACATAGTTTACAATTCAAACTTTGTCGATTTTTAGGGTCAATTGGTTGCCCATAATCCCACATTAGATCCAATGGCTTTGGAATTGTGTTACTACTTAGTTGAAACTTGAAACTTGATAATGGGTATTAAACCTATGCCACAAAAAAAAATGAATAAAATGCTTAATGGACTCACTTGGATATTTTAAATTTTGAAAAAAATGAAAATTTTAATTTAAAATTTTAAAACATTCAAAGGAATGGAGGATGACCAACCTAAAACCCTATGACTGTAATGGCCATTGGCCAACCAACCTAATTCCTAAATCCTACACTAAATCTACATTAAACAACAAATATCAAGCAAAAAGAAAGAAAAACAAATTAATACATACCTGAATAGAAACAAAGATGTAGTAGATGCCAAGATGGAACCCGACTCCACAAACAATCCGCTAATGGCAATTGAAGAGTTGTTTTTTCCCAAATGCCAAGTGAACCCAAAAAAGTGATCCGTGACCATTTTATTTGTCATTTTGGCATTTTTTCATCAACAGGACAACACTTTCCATTGACTCACGATATTTACTGAATTTATCGCGAGTTATTGAATGTGTCACGATATTTTCAAATATCGGAAAATATCGCGATTTTTTCTCGGCGATATATCGCCGACCGCTTTGACTTGAAATATATTGTGATACAACTGATATATTGGCGATATATGTAACTATGGTCAAGTATACTCTAGTGTGGGTGCACACACACTAGATCTCTTCTGACATGGACAGACGTGTATGTGAAGCAAGCTCATGGTAATCCTTCTAGATCTTGTTAAGACTAAGTTTCTAGACCTTGTTACGTACATTAAAGAATAGTTGAGGGTATGTGTAAATAAATAAATATAAATAAGATAAATAAGATAAAATAATGAATTAAACATTAAAGTAAAAAAATAAAATACCATGACAAATACCATGATTTTATGAAACCACAGGAGAAGTGCTAATAAAAATATGATATAATTAATGTAATTAAGCATCTAAATAAGGACATTCCTTTTACATTTGAAAAGGCATGACGAGACCTATTTAATGGTCCATGTATTTCATTGTATTCATTAATTTTCTCATCAATATTTCATTTTATTTGAAGTATAGAATATGGTTGAATCTTATAGTGTATAATTATCTTATGAAGAATTTGTTGCATACAATTCAGAAGGGAAATAATTACCAAATTTGAAAGAAGGAAAACCAACATGGGATCAAAGATTGGTCTTTCTATCATATCTCCTCTGATTATGTCTCTTAACTTTTGCATATTCTTTCTTCTTGGTATATTATCTTATGTTCCACCTCTATGCTCCACCATTTTATCTCAGGTCTGCGCCTCGCTACCAACTCCCGGTTCTTATAGGTTCGTTTCATTTGTCTCTCAGACCTATAAACAATATTCTGCCTATGCATTGCTTAGTTTGCATTTTACCTCTATGTGTTGTTTCATACTAATCATTCATGCCAAAATAAATTTGAAACCATATTAGGGATCTACCTCTACATGTAAGTTTTCTTATGCAGTTTCTATTACCCAAACTCTAATGTGTGAATGATACCACCATGCCAGCATCTCATATCCATTTAAGGTATCTTTTCCATGAATGTATATCATGCATGCATTTGTACTTGTGTCCTTTGTGTAATGTTGGCACCCAAGTTATATTCATTTACGCTTATAATATGTGTATCAACTATGAACTTACTTTTGAGTCTTCACCTTGATGCCAAGTTTCCCATTCGATACCTAGAGGCATTGTCCCATCAAAATCATTAAAGGACAGGGGCGAGTTGAGCAGAACTATTGAAATTAGATGGTTCGATGATGATGATGATATGGGACTTTGTTGGAGATCTAAAGTGCTCATAGGAAACCATTCCTTGATGAAATTATATGCTCATCGTCGTCTCCTTCATAATCATTAATATTTCCTCCAACCTGCATGAATGGAGATGTGACTTCACTCCAGTTTGCTTATGTTGTTGTCCTTTTATTAAACCTATGACCTACATGTAGATATATCAATTTACCTATGAATGGAGACTTAGATACTACGTTCGATCCACATGTATATTTATGCCCAAGTTTACCTCCCATGGAATTAAAGAATGTGAGAAGGATATGCCTCTCTCTATGGGAAGGCTACATAGGATTTTGGAATTCTGTAACATAGTTTTCTAGTTAGTGGACCTGGTCTTTACTCCAACCTCTCTATGTCTCTTAGACTCTACCTCTGGTGGCCCAAATTTCTTTGTGGGCATGGATGGTGTGATCATAAATATGGAAATTGTTCTGGTGGATATTGTTACAAATCCCTTCAATACTGTTTTTTTCAAGGAAATGGTGCTACAACTATGGAGTGCGTGATGTTTGTGTGGGATTTGATAGCTATTATTTCTCCTCCTCACTAGAGTATTATGGAATCATCTCTCAGTTTGTTCAGTTATGCACATGAATTCTCCAAATCAAAATCAAAACCTTCGCAGTCCACAAGTGCTTCAAAGCATAATTGTGCACCTTTTGTTTTTGTTTTTTTGGACTGTAGCTTCTTTTTAGGATCGTGGAAGGGTCAAATTTTGGATTAAAATGAGCTTGCATCCAAATCACTTAGTTCGAGTTGGTCTAAATAGGCATTACTTTTTCTTTGGTACTAATCTCTGATAATATCAGAGATGCCAGGTTTCAAATCTCAGTTCTAAAGACATACGAGGCTGATGAGTCCTAGGTCTCTCTCTCTCTCTCTCTCTCTCTCTCTCTCTCTCTCTCTCTATATATATATATATATATATATATATATATATATAATGTGAATTTTTGGTAATCTCTCTCTCTCTCTCTCTCTCTCTCTCTATATATATATATATAATGTGAATTTTTGCTTACCAAAGGAATGGAGAGGGTGTGGCCCTTGTAGATCTATGAAAATTTTTGCATATAGTATTATGTGGTTTCTTGTAATTTAAGGGAATGGGGAGCATAGCCACTAGGGGCGCATACTAGCCCTCAACGCAACTCCCACTTATTTACCCTATTATATTATTGTTACTTTTTGCAAATGAATTGGGAGGGCACAACCCCCTTCCATATTTGAAACTGATACATTTTTTTATACGAGTTGTTGTATTTTATATATATTTAATATATTGTTGGTTTTCCAAAGAGAAGAGAGGGTGATCCCTCTTGAGCACACCACTCTTTGTAATAATAATAAATTGCTTGCTTTCCATAGATATGATAGGGCGATCCCTCTTGGAGGATAACACTCCTTATATGATTATAATGTTTCTATTGCAAATATATTAAGGAGGGTGTTCCCTCATGGAGAAGGGCGATCCCCATCTCTTTGTACTGCACACACACACACACACATATGTGTGTGTGTGTGTGTGTGTGTGTGGAGAAGGATAGAGAAAGGACGCAACCCTATACTGGTGTTGCATTGCATTTCACACACACACACATATTCATTTGTTAATGTGTGGTGCTTGGGAAGAATTCCCTGAATTGTGATATAGATATTACTTATTGTTAATTCATTGTTGATTGCACATTTTGTACGTTACATTGGGGGGTATGTTGCATAATTATTATGAGTTGGTAATTACACATTTTGTGCGTTACATTGGTTGGAAATTGCATAATTCTTATGGATGGGCAATCGCATATTCTATGCATGGCATTAGTTGGTTAAATGCATATTTACTATGCATTGGATTGATTTACTATGCGTTGGAATGAGTTATCTTGAGTTGCATTGAGGCTATATATAAATTTGCACATATTTTATGATTTTGCATTGATTGAAATGGATTGCATAATTGTTATGTGGTCTAAGATGCTTACTTGGAATGAAATAAAGACATGCTCCATCCCATGAACATAAAACAACGAATTTTTATCATATCAAGTTCTATAACTGTCAAAATATTGGCCATTTTTCTAGAAAATGTCCTGAGAAGGAAAGGAAGGGAAATCAACTTGCATCAATAGCTGATATTGAAGAAATCCCACAACAAAAGAAGGCAAGAGAAGATAAGTGTAATGAAGTTGATGTAGACTGAATAAAAGGGTATTTCTTCTAGCATATACGATAGTAAGAATCCTTGGATATATCTAACTTCTCTCTCTAAGAACACTCCCTGAATATATATCCAAATGGAGAAGAACACTTTCCCCTTGGAGGAAGGTTGCAAGGGAGCTTGGTGAATGCTAAACAAGAGGGAAATTATGAGCTATGAGGGAGCTCAAACACAATTCCAACAACATAACCTTGCTCTAATTTCTTCCTTACAATTAGCATGCCCATGGATTTCTTTTATAGTGCAAGAGGTGGCCAAGAAATAACAAGATCCAAATGTGAACCTAATGATCCATGATCTAGCTCTAAGGTACACAAAAGATGCCATTTAAGGATATCAATTGTGTGAAGAACCAAAATTAGAATTCTTGGAGGTAATGGAGCTTTCATGAGCCTTTAATGCACCAATGGTGGGTGAGATCACATCGTTTTTGGCAGTCACATGGATCTCGAAGGGAAATTTGCATTGGTCATGTGGGATTTGAACTGATAACACATGTTCTAGCGCATATAAACATATTATTGGTTGTGTAGTATTGGATTTTTCCTGCTTTTAGGCATTTTTGGACTCATGTTGTTTTTTGGGTCTTCTGAAGATGTATTTAGTTGGATATGTGTTGTATTTTGATGATGGTTTACCATGCAAATTGTGGAAATGTCGCATGTGTGATATTTCCACGATAATAGATGCCCCCTAATGTATGAGGTTCAAAGGGTACTGTAGATTTGATAATGCACCATCATTTATTTTGTGTTCTCTCTATTTCTCTTGAAAGAATTGGAAACATACGTGGACAAATAGACCCTTTTTGTGTGGGAAGGATTCTAGTGGAGTGATAATTGAAAGTTTTATTTTTATACAAATGAGGCAGGCATTCCTATACTCATGAATATGGATAGAATGACTATAAAATGAAGAGACTGAGGGTTCCATCACAAACTACTAAGGCATGGATGAAGGCGGATTCAAACCATGTGAGAGTACATGAATGTCTTGGAATAGATGTCTGTTGGTTCCAGAGAAGAGGAACTATCGAGAATTTGAATAAGCTCATGGGGGTGGGTGTCCAGAATACTGGTGAAGTGATAGAGTGGGGACTTTCTTGTACTAGATATGTTGCTACCATGATTTTCAAATGTGAACACTGCTATCTTCGAAACACATGACTCCCCCTGATGCGATAAATGTGTTGACATCAAGCATAGGGGAGACCACTAAGTTAGGGATCACTAATGACTCTCCTACTCAGTTTGAGGTGGTTCCTTATACTAATTGAAAGGGATCCCAAGGTACTATTGTAACTGATCCAACTCTCAAAATATGAGGATTTACATCACCGATAAGGAGGTATTGAGGAGCTTAATGGAAAATGTGTCCTCGGTCATCTCGAGAAAGGCGGGGTCCAAATTTTTGAGTTCTGAGGTAAGTCAATATATCACCATACTAGGGATCATCACTAGTTATATTGAAAAGGTGCTTATTAGGGAGCTAGTCATTAATTGGTTCTCTCGACGTAGTAGTGGAAAGATTTGTAATGAGCTCAGCTAGGGATAAGGCCATTTTTATTTTAGGGGTGACAAACTCGAGATCAAATTTCTGTAGGATAATGATTCATTGTGCAAAATTACTGTTGATGAGTCAACAATTGAATATCTATTGCATAGGATTAAAGTCTGCAATGACGGTAGTTTTTTGGGGGAGAATGTTGTGGCGTAGTTTCTATACATAGATGATCATGATGGGTGAAAATCTAATCATGAGGGGGAAGAATCTGATCATAAGGGGTGATTAGCAGCTTGGGTGTCGTAATTGTTGTTGATAGCTGTGGTGAGTGGTAGGCGATGCCAACATGGACAACATGAAGGTTTTCATCATCGCTACTATAGGTAGATGTATCATCTTCTTCCATAACAATGGGAAAGGTGATTCTAGTAGGGGTAAGGTTTTCAAAGAGTCAAATTTTCTCTACTTCAAGGGTGCAATATGCCATTGTCAAAGGGCACTAAAATGTACAATGGGACATCAATTTGCAATGTTGACAAGGGAGATTAGCATGTGCCTGATTCAATATATATTGAGAGGGGCTCTGAACATGTGGAGGAGAGGCACTTGTGACAATGTTGGATTTATCGGTGTCCTTTGGAGGGGGGTGTATGTTCTTCCAAAGGATGAGTGAGACAAATAGTCATAGATGCATTTTAGAATCAAGGGAGTTCAGGGCAATGGCATGTTTAGTTCCCAAACTGATATCAAATCGAACATGGTTTTTTGGTGCGTAACGATTTGTTCTTAGGAGAGGAAGAGGTTGATGTGCCCCCAGTTGTAGTGGGGGATTCATGCAAGACACTGATGAGTGTGTTTAGTGAATTCCTGAGCTTTGGAAAGATAGGGAATAGGTTTGTTGCATGTCCTTATTGACCACAAAGAGAACATGGAGGGGTGACTCACGTTGTGAGTGTATCATGCATGATAGGGGTTTTGAATGTGTGTTGAAGTATGCCCATTGCTTTGGGATTAGTGACATCCAACGAGGATGCAATATCTTGGTTATGCATTAGGACATTAAACTTGGGTTTGTTAATGCTCCTGTTAGCAGGGAAGTTTAAACTTGGGTTGAATGCTACCACCATTTTGATTTTCTGTGATAGTTGGTGATAGCTTGGTCACATGTGGCATTGGATCTACACATGGTGTTGATGGTGTGACAGAGAGTATATACATGAACTCATAGTGTGCTAGGGGTTTTGAGGCCATATCAAGATATGGTGGCATAACATACCACAATGGGATTCCCAAAGTCATTCTGATAAGATTTAACTAATCCATGACCATAGTTCCTTGCACTCTGGTGGGAGGGTACAAGAATGGTATCTGTAACATGGGAGGTACTAAGGGGATCAATGTTTTTTCTACTTTGTGACCAGTTTGGGGAGTTGACGGTGGTTTTGTTGGGTGGGGAGACTCATTCTCAGAGGTGAA
The DNA here is from genome assembly GCA_001517045.1 of Pseudotsuga menziesii. Lineage (NCBI taxonomy): Eukaryota > Viridiplantae > Streptophyta > Pinopsida > Pinales > Pinaceae > Pseudotsuga > Pseudotsuga menziesii. Next base: position 35,995 of record LPNX010169286.1, read on the forward strand.
AATGGTGCACATGAGATTGTCCATCAAGGTGGGGATTTCAGGTGGAGGGATTGAATAAGCCCCTATGAGGTTAGAATATTTATATACACTTGGGACAATGTGATCGTAAGGGGGTTGGTTTAATTCACCTACTTGTTATATTGTGAAATGGAACTTATCTGTCCGAGTAATGACATCAAACATGTCATTACATAAAAGGACATTGGGCATTGAAGTATCCATAACCCTATAGGTGACTTGGATCCTTAATACACCTTGTTCAATCCAACATTAACCATTTTTGCTCATGAACTCATCATGTATTCCCGAATTCCATTTGAGCAACTCGTGCACCACTCATGGGTCTTCCATATGCAACTGACGCGTTATCCCTAAATACTGAAATTCATGAGTTTCCTTAAGGAAACCCACGAGTCATTCACGAGATGTTGCACATGAACCCGTGAAATTCGTTAAGAATACTTAAAAAATAAAATGATGATTAACTAGGGGAAGTTGGGATCGGTTTGGAAACTTCCCCAAATTCCCCAACCCTCCTAATCCTTGAATTCCTTCCTCACAAGAAGCTATAAAAAGAGGGGAAGGGTATGAGGAAAAGGGACCAACTTTGGAGGCAAAGTTATGTTGGAGGAGTCCATTAAGGAGAGGAGCAAGAGGACTCGTGTATTGGTTTGTAGAGGAGCTTGGTCATAAAGGATGCTATGTAATGTTTCCAAATATCTGTTAATAAAGAATGTTTTTCCTTCCATCAATGTCTAGATGTATGCTTCTAATGTTTTGAGTTTTGATCTAGGTTGTCATTTGATTTGAATTCAATCAATATATGTCATATCTCATCTTGTATAACAGTAGAATATACTTTGAGGAAGGGAAAATCTTTGTTGTAAGTACTGAAGATTGGAAGAAAAGGAGCATTGGAGAAGAAGAACTAAGCTAGGATCAACCGTTTTAAATAAGGTACACATACTCTTTCTCTCATTCTATAATCTATGCTTGTAAAACCCTAGTTGTCTGCAAGTAGAAAATTCAGTAAGTAGGTGGCCTCTAAACCCCCATCCATAAGGTATATTATCCCTAACAACATAATTGGCGACTCTGTTGGGGAGTCTATTTTTTTTTGGGTCTCCTAAGTTGAAGTCTTTTTCTAGTTTTTTGTCCTTCCTGGTCCTTCTTTAGGTTTGCAGTAGTCTATTTTTTATTCTGCCTCTTTGAAACCTTGTTGCATTAGGTGCCCCATTTTCTTTTTCTCTTGAGAACATTTTGAGGCATTCATAGGTTTCCTATACTTATAGTCGTGTTTTCCTAGAGAGTTCATGGGTTTCCTGAAGTACAGTTGTGAGTGGCATGTAGGACTGTCACTACATAATTGCGTTTTCCTATAAATAAATGTCTAGAAGCTTAGGGTTTTCTTTCTCTGAGTTTGATTTGGATGTATGACTGCTTCTAAGGATTCATCCTTAAGGTTCATTGGTCTGTGATTTGTTGCAAGTATTTATTGGTTTTCTTTCGGAAGCATTCCTTGGAGTAAGTTAGGTTGAGTTAATGTTTAAGGATTTTAGGTCTCCCCTCTTGTCACTTTTGGTTGGAGTATGAGTAGTGCCAGAGCTTTTAACTTTTGTTTATGCTTGCTTCTACTTGTTTCCATATTTCTTAAGTAGTTTATCTATTTTTACTTCTCCCAATATTTTGAACAACTTCATTTTTGAAAATAGGATAGTTCAATCCAAGTAGGACTTTGTCAAGATTTGTAAAGTCTTCAGAGTTTGTAATTGTGAGTTCTGATTTTGAGTCTTGCTGCTACATATGTTGATAAACCTAGATTATATATATGCATAAGTTGAATTTGTCATTTTATTTTTTGAAAAAAAAAAAATCATTGTAGGTGCATCTTTAGTCTTAAGTAGGCATATTGTACATTGCTTTGATTTTTTCAAAAAGGAAAGAAAAATTTCTTTCATTTGATTTGCAAAGTTCAATAGTTAAAGTTTCATTATGTTTTAAAAAGGAAAAGAGAAAATGAAATGGGAATCTTAATTTAATTCAATTTACACCACATTTTTTTCTTTCTAGTCAAGTCCAAAAACATCATAAGTTGTACGACCATCACCCTGAGTAAAAATTAGCCTTAAAAAGAACGATAATATTTAAAATTAATTAGCAACATTTTTGTTTTTAGGGACATCACCAACTAGCTTAGGCTAGGGTTTCAGAATAGGGATATATATAGCTCTCGATTTTTTTTTAAATTCAAACATAGTGGCATGTCGCTTAGGAAACCCATTTCTATAGGAAGGAAAACCAGAAAGCTCCTCTAACACATGATTTAAGAAGGAGATCATTTGAAGCTTGAGTTTTCGAGATACCCCTCCAATACTCAATGAATCATACACCAATATTGTTGTGTGTACGAGGGTTCATTTAGTACCACCTCTTGGCCTTGTGTGGTTCCTGGTGCTGCTTGAATTTTGGGCTTGTTTCCCTGCCCATGCACATCACTTAGACCAATGACTGCTCCATTGAAACTTTCCTGTAGATTTGGTAACCATAGTATATTGACCTAGGGTTTCTACACAGGTTATGGTGGAAGGATATTTCCACTGTACCTAGGGAAGACATGGGATGAAACCCCGTGCAATAATTTGGGAGTGTGGTTGGTGATTCAATTGCTTGCACCCATAAAACTTATATCAGAACCCTGGGTAACTACTCTTCAGTTCTTCACTGGTCTGCTATAGGCCCTCATCATCCTAGACGTTCCTTTGGCAGACATATATTTATCCACCTGAATGTGTTACTTAGAGAATTTTTTAGTGGTGTGATTTTTGGATTTCTTGTGATATAGTATGACCTCTCAGGTGCATGTTTTAAAAAAATATTTGGATGTGGAGAATCAACATCCTATTAGATCTCGAAGGTTACAAATCCATCCTCCACTTATAGCTATGGAGCCTCCACCACAACCTAGAAGGCAAAGAATCAACACAAGAGGTTCTTTTGGATTGATTGGTACTAGTGAGAGTCCAGGGAAACCTAAACTTATGCATAGTCAACTTGATCATCCACCAGTAGAAATTGAATGCTTGCGGGATGAAGAGTTTGCAAGGAACTATAATTCACCTCTTACTAATTTGTGAGATCCTGTGCTTGTCCAAGTTAGGCCTTTCAGTCAACTAGGTATTGGTGTTTCATCATTTCTTGTCATGTTGAATACTAGAGATGGATCTGGGGATATCCATACCCCTACTTCAGCCATGTCAACCAGTGGAGCATATCCTTTGCATGTGAGTGTTCCACTGTCGAACATACCTGATGCACTGGTAGTATCTTTAAATTTTACTCCATTTACTTGTTTATCTCCGAGTGCTAGAGTGGTTGGCCCCTCAGTTCCCACGAGTCATACTACCAGCTTTGCTAATGTGGTGGTTACTGGCATACCAAGTATTCCTTTTACATCCTCTCCCCTATTCCAAAATTTTTAGAAAAAACCTAGTGGTTCCACTCCTCTCGTTTAAGGGTATCCCTGGTATGGAGGACACATTCCTCCATCCTTTCCATATGTAGGCCCCATACCTACTTTAGCAGGTATGTCTTATGGAAGCTCAAATCCTCTATCAGGATTCAATTTTCAAACCTCAAGATAGGCCTTGATGGAACCGATTGGAATCTCTAGCTTTTCACTATTTAGTCGAAGGTCATTAGCTCCATTATAAATTACACTTATCTCGGTTGAAACCAAGAAAAATCAGTACAACACACCTCAATTCAATAACCCCTTAGCTTTTGGATGGAATCCTTTTCAGAACATTGTCACTTCTTTACAGCGGGGGGTTGGGAAAAACCCTATCCAAACTTATAGGAATGTTGGTGCAGGAACCTCTTCACACCAAGCTCCTCGATATCAATCCCTGCCTCGACTTCAAATTCCTTTTTTGGAAACTATGAACTTGCCATACCTCTCAAAATTAATGAATGACCATGTGTGCCTTGATCTAACTTGGCCACCAGTACCTATCAAACTGACCTTATATATCCTAAAATTTGAACAGAAAACCGGAGAGGACCTTGGTGACCATGTCACAACTTTCCACTTATGGTGCTCTTCAAATTATTTGAACGATGGTTCAATTTGGTTGAGGATTTTTCAAAGAACACTGACAAGTGTAGCATATAAATGGTAAATTGAACTTCCGTCTACTGCCTACAATAGTTTTCTTGACTTAGCCATTTTTTTCCTCAACCACTTTCAACTTCGGGTCAAGTATCATGTCGGTACTGAGAAGAAAGAGGTTGATCAAGGCTAATATTCCTCCCGAATTCCTATTCAAATGGTTCTTGAAATCCTCATTTTTATATATTTCAAAGGACGTTTCAACTTCAGGAGTAATGATCGAAGAAGAGGCCATTCTTAGAGCCCAGCATCTTGATATGATCTACACTCAGTCTGGTATTCTCTGTGAGATCATACCCGATGCGCAAAGATCTATGTCAGACTTTGAAAAACCAAAATTTGGACCGCATGCCGATGGCATCGTTGTTTCAGTCCAGTCACCCATTGTAGAATCATTGTCAAAATAAATACATGAATTATCAATGAAGTAGTATGCAATGGAAGAAACCAAGGTTGGAACCTCCTCTTCTTAGAATGTAGAATTATTTAATGAAAAATCCACCCTGAAGGGCACTCAGCAGCCTGGTGGTAAGAAAAAAGGGAAGAAATGGGAGGTAAACCAAAACAAACAAAATACCACAAATAATGTTGAGGGGGGAAGAAAGAGAAGAAAAAAGTAAAGTTCCCCTACAAACTTTATCAGGAGGACCAATTGACCTATTAATTCCCTTTAATGGAACAAGCTTAGAAGTTGTTGAAGAAGCAACCTTCTGTCCCGAATGATCCTTTTCCAAAAGGACAAAATGCAACTTCGAGTGATATGAAGAATGTTAAGGGAACCCAGAATACTCCACCTTCCAATACAACTTATATTAACATGGTCTGATCCCAAATGTTTCTATAAACCCAAGCCAAGAATTATGAGTGAGAGTCTTCACAGAAAGACAAAAAACCTGTCAAAACATCATCCCCACTTTCATTTGAAAAACTAGCTAAACCTATGTCAAAGATACCGAAGGTTGTCTTCAAGAAGGTGTACCACAACCCTAATGTGAGGGATGCTCCTAACTACTCGGTTGTGGAATATCTAGCCCAAAATAATTGTGCTATGTCTGCTTTAGAAGTGTTGCAAAGCTGTCCATCTCAGCGTAACACACTTCTGACAACTATCGGTGGTACTTATTTCATGAATCTAACAACCAATTTTGACTTGTCTGATTTCAAGCCACACTTTACCTATCACGTGGCTTTCCAAATAGAAGTAATCCATGGTGGTAAAACCATTGGACAAATTGTTATAGATGAGGTTGCATCTACATGCATGATGGTTGTTTCGTTTTGGAAATATTTGGGCTCCCATGGGTTGGTCCCGTCAAATACCTTATGGACTGATTTCGACGGAAGGTATTTCCTTCCTCATGGTATACTGACTTCTTTCGATATTTTATTGGTTGGAAAAATGGTTTTAGTAGAATTAGAGGTTGTTGAACCCCTGTTGGACTACAATTTACTCTTGGGTGGGAGTTGGACATATTCCATGTTTGCTATTTCTTAGTCTTTTTTCTGTGTTCTTATTTCCCTCGATGAAGGGAAGCTAGTGACTATTGACCAATTGTCTTATACACAGAAAATTCGTACATACACATAGAAAACTAATGTTCCTTTGATCGATCAATCACTTTCAACAAATGAAATCTTAGGAGATGGGATGTATACATCATTGATGGGCACTTTTGATTTGCCCACTCCTATCAACTTTTTAGAAACTACCAGTGTAGGGAAAATTGTTTGTACAATTGTAGATATGACTGGTCCATGGGTTATCCCTTCACAAACTGAGGCTGATGTGCCCTTGTCAGTAGCAGAAATATCCTACCAAGAGTCAATTGATGCTATTGTTGATCCCCTCCCGACTCCTTCCATCTTAGAGGAGTCAGAGGAAGCCTATGTACCAACATGGGTGGTGAACTCAAACTATTCATACAATTTATTAGACATGGTTTTTCCTTCTAATGAAGCTAATTTTGAGGCAATGATAGGACCATATAAAGTATATGAAGACCTACATAAAAAGTCTTATTTCCTACCAGAGCTGAGCAGAATTGAAAGTTCTGATTTCCACGTGATATTGAGTGAAGGTGTTGATCAATCCATAAATCCTTTGCCCAAGGAAGGAGTGTTTGTTGAAGGAAATATGGAAAACATATCCGTAACTATAACTATCAACATCTCCACTAAACCAGATGTCATGGAAAATGTTTTCATCAGAGAAAATTCTTCACCTGAAGAAATTACCACTTATACATCCTTTTTTAAGGAGTTCTGCGATGTCTTTTCCAGGTCTTATGAGGAGGTGCGAGGCATCAAACCATATGTAGTAGAGAGTGAAATACAAACATACCCTAATGTCAAATTTGTTCGACAAAATCTATGCCCAGTGAATCCATGGAAAGCGAAAACCGTTAAGGATGATGTGGAAAAACTATTAAAAGTTGGTTTCATATATCCCATCTTGTTAACAGAATTGGTATCTAACCCAGTCCCGGTGGAAAAGAAGCAAGGAAATATATGTGTATGCATGAATTTTAGGGATCTAAATAAGTCATGTCCTAAATATAGATACCCCACACATTTCATAGATCAAATAATTGATATGTGTGCTGGTGGCGAAGTATTTTCCTTTATGGATGGTTTCTCAGGATATAATCAAATCCAAATTAAACTCGAGGACCAACATAAGATCACCTTCATATTCCTTGTGAGTACTTTCGTGTATAAGAAAATGTCATTTGGATTGAAGAACACCGGGGCCACCTTACAAAGAGCTATGAATTTTTATTTCCACGCTATAAAGCATATTGTTGAACCTTACTTAGATGACCTTCCGACTCATTCTAGAAAAAAGAAAATACCATTCAAAACATCTACATTTGGTGTTTGAAAGATGCCAACATTATAAGATTCGCTTAAATCCCCATAAGTGTCTATTTTGTGTCGATTCAGGGTGATAGTTAGGTTTTATAGTCTCCAATAATGGTATTAGGGTTGATCCGTTAAAAGTTGAGGCAGTTATCAATCTGCCTCCTCCTCAAAATGTCTGATAGCTTCAAAGTCTACATAGAAATTCTAACTTTCTTAGACCGTTCATAGTGAACTATGCCAAGATAACAAAGGGTTTCATGCTCTTGCTTAAGAAGGATGCTTTGTTTATATGGGATGAAGCCGATCAACAATATTTTGAGGCATTGAAGAAAGCATTACTATCATCCCCATTTTTATGTCCACCAGATTACACAAAGGATTTTATATTGTATCTGGCCACATCAGACTCCATGATTGGAGTAGTGTTGGTTCAGGAAGATGAAAAACTACAAGAACGTGTCATCTATTATCTCAGTTGATCTTTGGCTAGACTTGAAATAAGATATTCACATGTAGAGAAGTTGGACTTGGAAGCAGTATATGTCGTTCAGAGATTGTGTCACTACATATTACTTAAGGCAACTACCATAGTAGCAAATGTAAATCCATTTCAATCTATCCTGTCCCAACGGATTATTGGAGGAAAGTTTAACAAATGGATTGTCATACTCTAGGAGTTTGATTTGAATTTCCAGTTTGCTAAATTGAAAAATTATTTAGTATTCGTGGAACTTATCTCTAAGTTCCCTAGTGATGAAATTAAAAAGACGGAGGATGAATTGTTTCTTGACAAAGACATCTTCCTAATTTCAACCGATGATCCCTGGTATGGAGATATTTTGATATATCTCTAGACTTTGAAATGTCTAGTGACCTTGTCATGAGAAGGGTGATGAAATTTATGACTAAATGCTAAAAAATACCTCATTATTGCAGATACCTTGTATAGAAGAGGGGTAGATTATATTCTACGTCGTTTTCTCACTCACGAGGAGGCAGAGTTTGTCCTAAATGATTCTCACAGTGGATAATGTGGGGGTCATTTATCGAGGTTAGCAATGACCCAAAAAATTCTATGTGCTGGTTATTTCTCTCCCACCATACTAAGGATTGTGTGGAATATTTGAAATGTTGTCATCTATGTCACATTTAAACCAAAAATATATGGTCAAATCCTGCTCCTTTACATCCCATCATCGTGGTAAGACCCTTAACCAAGTGGGGGGTGGATTTCATGACGTGCAACCCAGTATCTATTGGGGGGCATAAATACATCATTGTCTCTATAGAATACTTTACCAAGTGGGCAGATGCAACCTACCTTTAAAGCCAATGGTGAGACGACATCACATTTTGTGTTTAACCAAATTATTGCTAGATTTTGTATCCCAAATAAAATTGTCATGGATCATGGAAGACACTTTCAAAATAAAATGATGACCAAGTTAACTACTTTGCTAGGGTTTAAGCAGGACCACTCATCTTCCGTTTACTCACAGGAGAATCGACAAGTAGAAGCTATTAACAAAACATTAAAGACCATTCTGAAGCAGACTATTAATGCAAGTAGTTCAAATTGGAATATTATGTTTTATCATGCACTTTGGGCTTATAGAATGACAATCAAGACTTCCGCGAGGGTTCTCCCCTTTCAAACTTGTCCATGGAGTAGAAGCAGTCACCCCAATTGAATGCGAGATATCGTCTTTAATGATTGCAATACATGTGTTACCTAATACTTCAGACATAGAGGAACATTTGTTGCATCTATAACACCTAGATGAACAACGTAGTGATTCGTTAACATCAAACGAAGCACACAAAGCATGGGTCAAAAATCAATACGACAAAGCTATCAAACCTAGGGTTTTTTTTTTGAAGGAGAACTTGTTTTCATTTATGACCAAGAGAAGGAATCCCTGGCGGCAGGGAAGTTCAAATCAACGTGGTTATGTCTGTATGTTGTTTCTAAGGTATTAAAGCAGGGTGCATATGAAATGATTGATTACAATGGTAACAAGTTTCCTAAGCCCTGAAATAGGATCTACCTAAAAAAGTAATAAGCCTAATGCTTACACTTTTTCTTGTACTATAGTTGTATAAATTTTGTAAATAATAATCACTTGATTACTACGTAGGTCTAGTTTTATTTCAAATGTTTGTGGAATGGTTTGTAGGATTCGCTGACGGTGCAAGTCGTCACACTTGCAATATGGATTCAGTCGCTTGGGTCATTCATGCACCCACAAGACAACTAGTTGCCTCAAGAGGCGCTTGTTTAGGTCCTGCAACTAACAATTTGGCCAATTATAGTGTTGTTATTGAGCTATTGAGGGATCCTATTACGCATGGTATTACATGTTTGTAGGTTAGACTTGACTCCTAGTTAGTGGTCTCTCAGCTTAATGGAGTCTATGAGGTGAGGCATCCTACTCTATTATGTCGGTTTTTATGAATCAAGTTACTTGAAAGACACTATGAACACATTACATACAATCACATTCAAAGGAATCAAAATATAATCACTGATGCATATTCTAATTACATCTTAAATTGGCATTTGTATATATATAAGTAAAATATCTCAAAATATGATTAAATTCCATCATGATGCTAGAAACTACAGAGACTCTGCGACCTTGACTGCCTCCGCCACATACTCTCGGTAACATAAAACAACCTTAGACACCCTCTACAAGATTCATAGACATGAAGGGGGCACTCCCACTACATGCTCCTGCATGGCCATGGGGAGCCTCTCCATCCTTAGAGTAGGAAAATCATGGGTAAGCCTAGATATCTTTCCCTCCACTACTCGAAGCATGTCTTCTCCATCATATTCATCTCTTGGTCGCCTATAGGTTCTGGGGTGATCATTTGGCCGAACAAGCCCAATATTTGCATCATACAATATGACTTAGACTCGTATAATGTACAAAGGTATATACACTTATAAACAAAATTTTCATAAAAAATTGAAAACATGAAAATTAAAACTCACCCATCTCTCCCCAAGCACCTCCTAGAGGAAGAATCAACTTTGGATCACCACAGAATCTAGACCTACATAGGGGAACTCCTTGAAGGAAGGAACTTGCCTACCCCACCGTGCATAGAAGTTATCATAAAACCCGCATCGGATTTCACCACCACCCTAACGGAGGAACACATCACCCCATCGTGTGAGTCTAGGATAATGTGGAGCTGGTGGAAGTATCACCTTGGTGCTCAAAGTGGGCACTCGCTCAAAGAAGAGAGCTGCTAGGATACTAGAATAGCCAAAAAATTTATTCTTCCCCAACTTGCAATCCAATAATTGCTTCTTCATGTTTATGACTAGCCCAGTACACCAGTAAAAAACTACACTCTGTAGGCACTCCACTCCTAGATGCATGTGGCTCCGCGTGGCTAAGTGTAATGCAGATGCACTTGCCACTCAGGTGATAGTGTTCACAATAAATTTTAGTAGAAAAATCATTATATGGGAAATTGGTTTCTATGTACCTGACTTCCGTGTACCTGGAAGGAAATAGGTGTCAACGTAGTCTTTCACACTGAGTGGGTCACCCCCACGTCCAATGCAACTCAAGCTCAATGGTGCTCCTTTATGAGACAAGCCGAGATAAAATTGATGTCTTCGGCAGTTATTTTAAGTGTTTCACCCTGGAGATGAAACACATCCTGCTCAGGATCCCATGAGTTTACCAAGGACTCCAGGAATTGAACTTGAGCACGCATGTTTGCGGTGTGAAAAAATTTCAACAAATTGCATCTTCTAAGTGCATTCAATTTCAATGGGTCTATTAGTGCTGCTTTATACATGTCCTTGTGTTATCTTTCCCTTTATTCCAACACCATTGTGCTTGCAAAACACAATTTTTGGGCCATTAGAGAGGTAAATATGCTTATCCACAGAAAACATGATTGTCTAGTTATAACAACATGTGCCATTCACGAGTTTCCTATTGCATACCCGTGAATACTTCTTGAATTCATGAGTTTACAATGGAACACCCGCGGTTCCCATGTGGTGCCCTTCCAATCTCTCCAAAAGGCCTAAATTTTCATAAAAAATTGAAATTAATGGCATAAAATGAAAGCTAAGGAGAAGATAGTCTACCTACAACTTGCGATTCGTGATTCTGTCCACCGGTTGGCTCGTACGAAGCCTTTGAAGTTGAAGGATAATTTTCACTATACAAGGTAAAAAAACCAAATGAGTTGTTTTTTAACAAACCAAATAAAGTATTTATAGTAAAAATTTAAAAAAATTACCCACTTTGATATAGTTTGGTCAATTTTTCATCATTTTGACTAATACTGGTTGTTTTTTACCTAGTTTTGCAGCTAATGAGTAAATTTGGAGCATATTATCCCAACATGTAACATAGGATTTGGTTCCCCTTGCATTTTGCATCGATACTTTATCCCTTTGTGAACCCTAGAATATCCCTTTTTATCCATGGACTGTGATCTACAACCTTATTTTTCTTCAAACATCGTTGTTCTTACATGGATTAGATCCTTTCGAACATGGTTAACCCTAGCTAGAACACTTCTTTTCAATATTGGTTCCCATGCTGCATGTTTCTAGGTAACAAGAGCCTTCATAGTTATGTTTTAAGCCTCATACGCTCTCTCTCTTGCTAACTACCCTTGTCATAAGGCTCCGGTCATATGGAGTTATCTTCAATCGCTGGTCTGATTCCTTAAAGATGACTAGAAAACTGAGTTACTCGTTATTTCAGACTCGTTAAAGGAAATGGAGGATCATCCATATAGGTATAATTTTAACCCTTTTCTGGAACTCTATGGATTACTTACAAAAAGGAATACTCTAGTCCATTGTGGCTAGAAGAGTATCTCTAGGTATAGGTTTATTTCTTTTTTGGGCCTGAAGGACTAAATTTACGAAAAAGAAACCTATTTGAGCTCACTTTTTCTTTTTTGTTCTCTAGATTAAAATATGAAAAAGATTCCAAGCGTTCTTTGTGTCATTTTCATACGCTCTAAACTTCAGTACAAGACATCAAGTTTACTGTTGTTTGTCCCATTCTTGTAAATAAATGGAACACTCTGAGTGATCTTGCCTTCCTTCACACTTATTAGACTAAGGCTATATGCTTGCTTTTGAAGGAGTGTTAGTTTGGTGATAGTTTACCCATTTTTCGGACCTTGCAGACTAAGTACGAAAAATGTATACCTTAGTTCTTCGGAATCTAAGAGAGTTCTCATTTGGATTGTTTTATACTTTTTCGGACTCAGGAGACTAACTTTACGAAAAAGCACCCCCATAGAGTATTATTTAGAGTTTTAGATACTCAAAACCATGAAAACACCGATGAGCATTCACTTATTCGGGCTCGTAAAATCCATGAATTAGTGCTATATAAAGCCACTATTCTCTCTTTTCTTCAAGCTTTCTAAAAAATGAAGAAAGACTAGAGTTTACTTTCTTGGATTCGTTAAAACTTAACAAGAAAGGAAACACACTCTTTTGTACATGGTCTGGCAGCAAGTCCCTTGAACAAAGCACTAGTTTGAGTCTCCTGTCATTCATGTTTCATATTTTCACTTCCCAATTCAACTTAGTACTCCGAGGCACTACTCATTCACTGTTCACTTTTCCTAAGTACATGGGGAATTTGTTAATGTCTCCTACATTGCAGATTGGTTTGGTTGTTTTCCTTGAAATTTAAAGCTTCCTTGGGTCATCTTTGTGTCATAATCACTGTTCAAGGATCCTTAGTCTATGTTTGTTCACCTTGATCCCTATCTTTTCCATATCTGATATTGTTCTATGTCTACCCTCCTTTATCCAGTCTACTAGTTACTCCAGTGACCTGTTGAAGGATCCATTTTCTTCCTCTTCACATATGGCTTCAGATTTGCTCTTGCTACGAAATAAGACACAGAGTTTCAAGTTCCTACCTCAATATCCACTTCACATCTTGGTGGACTCCTTTGCATTGGTTGTCAGTATAGCTGCTTAACTAATATTCCAATGACATCCTTCCATGTTCGAATTTGAATTATTATATTCACATGGTTGGATTCGTACTGGTTTCTATGGATTGGGATGAAGACGTTGGGTTTACAGCTTATATAACCTAAGTTGCGCAAGATTGTGCCATGCTTGGTGAACTTTTTCCAGCAATTCAAGATCTATCATTGTACTCATGTGGTTATAATCCATCTTTGTAAATAATGTGTGGCCTATCATTCGTGTCATATGATGTATCTTGTAAAGGAGATAGTGTTCCTCATTATTGAACATGGCATCCTTAGTGATGATTTTGTATAAATTACCTCATTTTGTTTGTTTCAGGTACTTCTTTACAGCCTTGATTCTGAGTCCTTTGAACAAATATTGTAATGTATTTCAGCCATCCTTACCCTTTGACCTCACACATTAGGGGGAATTTGTTATACTTTGAAATGGGACTTCTTAGTCTGAGTAATGACATAAAACATGTCATTACACAAAAGGACATTAGGGATTGAAGTATCCATAACCCTATAGATGACTTGGATCCTTAGTACACCTTGTTCACTCCATCATTAGCTATTTTTTCTCATGAACTCATCATGTATTCGTGACTTCCCTTTGATCAACTTGTGCGACACTCACAGGTCTGCTATATGCAACCCGAGTGTTATCCCTAAATACTGAAATTCGCGAGTTTCCTTAAGGAAACCCATGAGTCATTCATGACATGCTGCACATGAACCCATGAATTCCATCAAGAATAGTTAAAAGAAAAAAAATATGATTAACTAGGGGAAGTTGGGCTTGGTTTGAAAACTTCCCCAACTTCCCCAACCATCCTAAGCCTCGAATTCCTTCCTCACAAGCAGTTATAAAAAGAAGGGATGGTATGAGGAAAATGGGCCAACTTTGGAGGCAAAGTTATGTTGTAGGATTCCATTAAGGAGAGGAGCAAGATGACTCAAGTCTTGGTTTGCAGAGGAGCTTGGTCAGATAGGAGGCTATGTAATGTTTCTAGATCTCTGTTAATAAAGAATGTTTTTCCTTCCACCAATGTCTAGATGTATGCTTCTAATGTTTTGAGTGTTGATCTAGGTTGTCATTTTATTTGAATGCAATCAATATATGTCATTTCTCATATTGTATAATAGTAAAAGATACTTTAAGGAAGGGAAAATATTTGTTATAGGTACTTAATATTGGAAGGAAAGGAGCATTGGAGAAGAAGAAGAAATATAGGATCAACTATCTTAAACAAGGTACACATTCTCTCTCTCATTCTCCAATATATGGTTGTAAAACCCTAGTTGTCTGCAAGTAGAACATTCAGTAAGTTGGTGGCCTCTAAACCCCCATCCATAAGGTGGATTATCCCTAACAACACTACTATGGGTAGGACTCTTTCAACATTGATAGTGGCATGGGGGTCATAGTAGTTAATTTTTTCAAGGGTGTCCACATTCCCATTAAAGAGAAACATCATGGCGTAGATGACTAAGGAGGCCACCGAATTCATGGCATATGTGTAACTACAACCAAATAGGATATTATAGTTTAGCTGGTCATTGACAAATTCTATATCGATAATTACCACCCCCCACTAGATTGATGGGAACAATCTATTACAATCGTCATTGTTGGGATGGTCATCCATCATATGCGCGGATAGCGATAGAGGATGGTACTAAATCAGGTGATCCCAATATTTTCAAAACATTAGAGGACATTGTTACAGAAAGAAGCTTCCTATGGATCGGGGGTACCACAACAGACATTATGACACTAGAAATCAATATTTCCCAATATGCAAGAACAGTAAGCAAATACTAACACTAAGGGTCGATATCAAATTGTACCTTATTCCAGATAGTTGAAGTAGATCCCTGTTGAGCTTTTCCAATGCAATGGCAATTACAATTTGCTCTCAACAATAGCAAACAAAGCAAGCATGATATATATAGATGTGTTAGAGCTATCCTAGAATATATAATCAATCATGTATAAGCAATTAAATACATCCATGGATTCAATATTCATATTTTAAATGCACATGAATTAGACAGGAAAAGACATTTCTATTAATAAATCAGAGATACAATAGTGAGAAACTCTTTGGCACTTCTGCGAACCAGAGAAACCGAGTCCTCCACCACTTCAATCCTCCATCTATCGATAGCAAGATCACAAAGAAAAGGAAATATTTGGAAGAACACTATGTGCTCAAAGGGATGCAGACCTAAGTATAAGCAAAGCTAAGGAAACAATGGACTATAGTTTACTTTCTCTTCAATTCCTCCTCCTTCAATGTATCCAAGGGGTTCCTTATATATCACTCTAAAGAGATAATGGAGGGTCTAATTTGAGTGTTCTCAAGGAATTTGGAAGGCCAAGAGTCAAGTTATTCAGACTCAAATGAGGAAAACTCCAAAAACATTTGTCATTTTTCACACATCCCGATGTATGCGAGTTTGAGGTCAAAAGCTATGTATACACGTGAGTATTTCTTTAAGAGTCGCGTATATGTATAAACAAGAAATTTTTGGGGATGATCTGGGAACATCAAAGTATAATATAAGTCCATGGGGTCTAAGGGGTCTACATAGGGACAAGGAAGGCTATAAATATGTGATCTACCTAGTGTGGTAAAATCAGCTATAACAGATGCCCCCTAATGTGTGAGGTCAGAGGGGTAACATGATCGCCGCAATACATTATAAAATCCATCCCAGAAGTGGAGTAAAGAAGACCCAGGTGGAAGAACCAGAAACCCATCGGTACAATACAATGATAAATCTCTGCATGTGACCGCAAACACATGTAGCAATCCTGGATACATAAGAGTACAATAGCCATGAATAAGCATGATATACAAAGTGTCATGTGTGGTCATCGCCATGTATAATATACAATGGCCATGAATAGGCATGATATACAAAGTGTCATGTGTGGTCATCGCCATGTATAGTATACAATGGATCAAGATCTTAATAATGGATAAATATGTATGATAGTACATAGCTAGGACGAGACACGTGTCAAGAACATGTAAGCTAGTTCCAAGTAGTGGAACATACCTATGCTCAATGCAAGGAAACATGTGCAGGATAACGACACTCGGGGGAAGGTCTCTGCCCGGTAAAGGGGTGATCAAGCTGCAAAGGATATATGGAAGGCTATGCTTGGCTAGACATGAGACAAGCTCAGGCTATATGGTTGATAACTTGAAGTCAGGGAGCCGGAATAAAGCTCAACAAGGCAAGCAAAATTCATGAAATGCAATTACAACTTGATATATACAAGGGAGTTCCAATGGGGAAAAGCAAACATAAAGTTCAAGAGGAGTATGAAGCTCTTGATCAAGGACATGGTGGGACTAAAAAGGGACTCCCACAACCTAAAGGAGGTATCTCAGCATGGGCACCAAATGAAAAATAGGATCTAACCAGGGAACCCATGTATAGGAAATATCTACCATTCACACAATAACACTTCTAACAACTGCATGAAGGTTCCATGATATCGTGAAATGGATTCACACCTACGATTAAAATGAAACAGTCATAAGGTCATGCAAAATGCAGGAGGATGTGAAATCCTAACCTATATGCAAGTTTAGACATTATACTTGTAATAGATACGGATCGATCAAATACCTCGGAGACAGTGTACAAAAGATTAATCATACATGACAATAATATTAGTCCAAAATAGCTGGAAACAGTCAGTAAAGAGTCCAAACTATAGGATAAAGGGAGGATTTCACATGACTACTTCATTCAAAGGAAACAATGCGGTGGACGATGGGACATAAGAAGGAATGTAAGGTGTAGACCCAACGTTCACGTATCCACTACCACCCCTGTGAGGGTGAACACTAGTGTTAAGATTGTACGAAGGGAGTGAAAATCCTCTGCAAATGGAGTAGAGGATGGAATATGACTAGTCTTGAATCTATGAGCAAGATAAGGGGTTGTGGTGCCCCCAGTCCAACACCAGCGTCCGCACTAGGACATGAAGCATTTTTTATGGGATACTAGTAGTGATATCAGACATGCCAAACATAAAAGGACCTGAACTCAGGAGAACATAAATATACTCAATTTATCACAATCCCAAAATCCAACTAGTGCACAAAGAGCATACTCCTAAGGAAAGATATAGTCAAAATGCAAGCAAGCCAAGGGGAGGATAAGTGAGCTCCCAAATGCAGTAGGTATGTCTTGCCTAGGAGAGGCTTGAAACTCCCATACATTACAAGTAGAGGTATGTAACCAATTATAGTGGCCCTCAGCTTCAATGCATAAAGGGATTGTGTTGTCTGACCCCTACCTGGATAGGACACCTACATAATAACCTCTACAAGTACCCCCTACGATACCTAGGTAAGGAAACTAAGGTCACCCCAACATAACCAATGCTCAGGTGGGATCGACCATATGGGAAGGGTAGCAAATCCCGAAACTCTTGAAAGAGCCCCTAGATATGAATACGATCCTGGAAATATCTTCGGTGCTCACAAAAGTGACCAAGGGCTATCCCAATCACAATCGTGTGTGTTGGCTTGTGCTTGACTCCTGTGTAAGAGGAGTGTCCTGAGAAACACTAATTATACCAAGGATTTCACACTCTCACCTGGACAGACACCTAATTGTTTGTGTTTAGTATTCTTGGAGAATTGACTCACAATGAACTATTCCAAGAATCTAAATCCTAATCTTGTTGGTGAACCCTATCAAAGAAAAATGTGTAGTTCATTTAAAATTAAACGTTTATTTTAGTGGATATGATTACTCAAAGGGAAATGACCGTGCAACTAATGGTATTATGACTCAATAGTGAAATAAATGTGCACACCTAACAAACAATGCCAAGTGCAATTTTGTCAAATGAAAAACAGGGTATGCCACTACATGAGATGCAAAAATATTCATTTATTTCTAAATGCCAATGCAATCCTTCCTATATGAAATCCTAAATACAACTCTCATCTAAGCAATCCAATGCAAGTACCTCCTCAAATCCATATCTAATATGCAAGTAAGAATGCAACTATTATGTATTTCAATATAAAATAATGAAAATGCAATAAAAGTCATTAAAACTCTCAGTCTCTACAGCAAGTACAGAACACAAGCCCAACAAGACACTAAGACAAAAAGAGTAAAGCACTAATGGAAAAATAAAAAGATAAATGACTATAACTACTTTAAAAGAAAAATCAATGAAAAAGCGGTCTCTAGTCACAATAAAAGAAGTCAACAGACAACATCAGAACCTAGGAGGCCCCAGCCACACTCACAACCCACCCAACAAATTCTCACATAAAAAACTCAATCAAAAGGGAGGATGTATGCGACTGTTTAAAGAACAGTAGCATATGTACGTGACTAGGTAAGGGAAACTCATGTATGTATGTGAATTTTCATCTTAAACCCGCGTATACAGAGAAAATAGTGGTAAAAAGCAGGCTAAGGGTCAAACCACTCAAGGGGAGTTTCAATGGATGACCATACTACTAAATGTGACATAGAATGAGGTAGAAATAGAGAGAAAGTCAAGCACATTGTGCCCCCAACCCCAAAGAAAAAACAAGGAACCTCCCTAGCGGAGTCGCCAATTCTATTACGGAGAGAAACTTCCTATGGCTTGGGGGTACCACAATAGACAGTATGACAACATAAATCAATCTTTCCCAATATTCAAGAACAATAAGCAAATATAACACTTAGGGATATCAAATCGTACCTTATTCTGGACGGTTGAAGTAGATCCTTATTGAGCTTCCGAATGCAATGACAATTACAATTTGCTCTCAACAACAACAAATAAAGCAAGCATGCTATATATAGATGTGTTAAAGTTATCCTATCATATATAATCATTCATGTATAAGGAATTAAATACATCCATGGATTCAATATTCATATTTAAAATGCACATGAATTGGACAGGAAAAAATATTTTGATTAATAAATCAGAGATACAATAGTGACAAACTCTTTCGGCACTTCTGCGAACCGGAGAAACCAAGTCCTCCACCTGGGCCTCCACCACTTCAAAGGTTCCATCTCTCGATAGCAAGCTCACAAAGCAAAGGCAATCTTGGGAAGAACATAATGTGCTCCTAGGAACAAAGGAATGCAGACTCAAGTATAAACAAAGCTAAGGAAACAATGGACCATAGTTTACTTTCTCTTCAATTCCTCCTCCTTCAATGTATCCAAGGGGTTCCTTATATAGCACTCCAAAAAGGTAATGGAGGGTTGAATTCGAGCGTTCTCAAGACATTTGGAAGGCCAAGAGTCAATTTAGTTGGATTCAAATGAGGAAAACTCCAAAAACATTAGTAATTTTGCACACATCCCTATGTACATGGGTTTGAGATCAAAAGTTGCATATGCACGCATGTATTGCTTTAAAAGTCATGTATATGTATAAACAGGCAAAGTTTTGGGGATGATCTTGGAACATCAAAGTATAATATAAGTCCATGGGGTCCAATGAGTCTGCATGGGGACAGGGAAGGCCATAAATGTGTGATCTACCTGGTGTGGTAAAATCAGCTATAATAGACATGTCGCAATTGGATCCTCCTTCATCAATGATACATTGGTGAATGATAATGTTCTTTATGATGACCGTGACTTGAAATGCAACTAACGAGTGTAGTCACATTTCAACTTTGTCTAGATTGAAATTCATGAGGTGTGAGTTCGAAGGGTCGATGGTGCCAAGTGAATTCAAGATTTCCTTGCATTATGTTGGGTAATATTTAAGCACTTCTAAGGTGGACATGGCGGTGGGAGATTGCACCAAGTCATCCACAATACTGTAATTGTGGGAGTCTTTCATATGGGGGTTATGAGGGATGCGTTGAAGCAATTATTTTGGTAGCCTTAGTATTTTTTTGTGTACTTGGACACAATATCTACAAAGGAACTCTTTAAGGGATAGGAGCCTCTTCGATAAACGAGGAGGGATCGAGACTAGTATACCCTTTTGCATGAGTTTGGAGGTTGATTGATGCCAAGTTCATGAAAATGTTTGAAATATCCATTGCCCAAGGGGAAGGGATTGGGTTGTTGGGTAACCATTCCTTGGTTGGAAAAGGGTTGTTGCAAAACAACTTGTTGGGGTTGTGGTGTAAGATACGCATGAGGGGGTTTTGTTGGTATCTGTTTCTTTGCTTCCACCAACTGTTAGTAGTCAAGGATAAGCATGAAATAGTGGGTGTAATGGACATACTCGCCACATATTGAGCAAGTATAATTGGTCCTAAAGTTGGTGCTCTTTCCTTTCTTGGGGGGGATTCCCCTTGTGTTGGTTGGTTCCCTAGTTGAAGTTCTACTGGGGAACTTGATTCCCCCCCTTTCCTTGTTGTTGGGGTTGTTATTTCTTTCACTTTTTCTTCCCCTTATTCTAAGGATTTGAGGGATTTGCGATGTTTAATTGCTTAAACTGTTGAGTTTGTTATTGGAAAGAAGGTTGGACTAAATTAACCCCTATATCAAGCATAATGGCCAAACTAGGAGTACATCAATAAATATAGGAAGGATTATACCCTGATGGTGGAATATAGGTTGGTTGTGCTCCATATGATGTAGATGTAGGAGCTAGTTGTGCCATTTGTGGTGGGGGAACCAATTGTTCTTATCTTGTATTTGGGTAAGTTGGTTTGTATGACCCATACTTGGGCTATCCAAATGGGGTATTTGGCACCAAAGTAGGGGGATTCGACACAATGAGGGTGGGTGGATACTGCACTTCCATAGGGGGTGGTGCACGCGATGGGTGCATGGGAACTTTACCTTGGGAGGAAATGGACCCAATAAGTCCATCTACTAAATGAAACTTCATTGCAATGGGAGTATCTAAAGACCTATGTCCATGGGCATCAGGAAAGACGTGTATAGGTACCCTGATTGGGCATACATGAGATCAACATGTTGGGCCTTTAGGATGGCCTCTTCCTCGGATTATGGCATGGAGGTTGTTACATCCTTCACAATAGCTGGTTGGTGTGATTTACGTTAGGATATTTAGACACTTAGGAGTTAGTTAAGATCAACTTGTGTAATATATCCGTTAGGTAAAAGTGTGTTTCTTTAGTATGCATTTGTAAATATTCTAATCCGACGGTCACGATATGTTCTAGACATAGAGTGATCTGACGGTTCAACTTCTCTTAGATCATACTTACCATTGATCCGTGGCTTAACACCCGATTGGTCTATGATCTCTATTTAAAGAGCATAGAGGGTCCTTGGCTAGTTGATCGATTATGAGAAGCTCATGTAACTTTCTTTCTTTTGCATAATAAATTGCTCCGAAGTAGCTATTTGGCTGGGGCCATGGACTGTTTCCCTCTCGAGGGTTTTAACCACGTGACAAACATTGGTGTATTGATCTGTGATCTGTTTGTGTGAAGCGGCTATTCTTGGTGTTCAGTCCTTTGGGAGTACCCTGTGTACCCTAACATGGTATCAAAGCGAGCCTCTTCTCTTTTGGCTCAAGTTTCCGAGAATCATGATCCAGAAACCTTTGCAGAAGCTTCAGGAAATCCAGATTGGGATGCAGCTATGGATGAAGAA
>LPNX010169286.1:58416-227123 GCA_001517045.1 Pseudotsuga menziesii
TAAGGAACCAATCCAAAAGGAATTGAGGTTGAATCTCAATTTTGCATAATGTACGATGACAACGCCACTCGTGGATGTGATCCTCTATGTGGGTTACAGTGTTTTGCCAAAATTATGTGATAATTTTGAGACCTAGTTCATGCCATACCAACAGCTAAAAGTAGGTAGAAATGTGATGTATATTGTCTCAAAGTGGTATGAGCTACCATGGGTAGACTTAGGTACCACTTTGCAGCTGTACCAGTGAGGGTTCATTGAAAAAGGCAGATCCTAACAAATTCTGCTACTATGTTATTTGAGGTACACCAACGATGGAACGATGTGATATGATTAGCAGTATCATCTCCTTATTTCCATTCAAACTTAGGAATGTCATAAGGGATATTTTCAGGCATGTCGGGCCAGGTTTCATCATGAGCAATGAGATCATTGGTCAACTTAGATAAATTATGTATATTTAAGCTAGTCATAATTGGTAGGTTTGGGTTGGGTTCCACCATTGTATTCTGTGTATTTTTTCCATGAGGGGGAGGACATGTAATATGTGGTGGCGATATTTTTCTTCTATGGGAATATGAATATGTGATATGACCTTTTGATGAAGAGGGAGAATAAGGTGGGGTGTTATTTCCTTCGCGAAGAGAAGATAAAGGTGAACCTCTTCCGTGAGAGGAGGAAGCAAAAGGGTACAAGTACTCTACGAGGGGAGAGGAGTTAAGAAAGGTACAACCTCACTCAGAATATCTAATCAATGTATCCTGGGAATGGCCTTGACCAAGTGATCTCCCTCATATGCCATGGGGAGAAAATGGGAAAACACCCGTCAAGAGAGGGGAGAGGCCTCATAGTTTGTGAGACTACCTTAGGGGGGGTTTTGTACCTCTATGGTGGAAGTCTAGTGTCAAAGTGAGACTGATGTGTGGGAAATAAACATAATTGAACATATGAAAAAATATGCCAACCAGAATAGATGGAAAATGGTGCAATAAGTGACTTATATGTGCAAAGATGGCTTAGCACAAATATGTCCTCATGTAGGTTCCTTTTAAATTACAAGTTAAATGAAATTGTATTTGAAAAAAGAAGTGTAGATTCCCTAAAGACCCAACATCCTTCCTCTAAAATGTAAATGGGCCTTCCAAATGCACAATTGTTCGTGATAATGGGATCCAAAAAACAACTAACTATGAAGGTAACAAATACACAGTTCTACTTGCGATGGTGCCAATGTTCCAATCCAAGAGACTTGCAAACACCTCCCAATGGAAATAACTGACATCAGGAGTCATTTACACTTACAAGTTCTCCTTGGCGATGCCCTATGTTTTCCCACTAACATACCTTGCATCAAGTGTGGATCAGTGGTTCTACCTACACAATATAGTGCCATCTCTTTAGAATGAGTTGAGTGACTTATAGGGGAGAGAAGGGAAACCAAGAATTCAAATTTATAAGGATTTTATATAGTTTGTAGAAAATCTTAGTGACTTTTTAAGTAAAATTATTTTATCCTATAGAATTTGGGTGAATAGTTTTTGGAAAAAAAATGGATATTGGTGAATATTTTTGAAAAAAAGGAAAATTATCCAAATGGAAAAATTTAGCCCCTTAAAATTTCCATGAATTCATATATAATATCTCTTTGATTTCCTCTTTTACCTTAACCTTTCACTTTTATAGTTTAGCCATTGCTTATCTCCCTGTGTGGTAGTTATATTTTCTTTCTTCTCTCCCTCTCTTGGCATCCCTTGATCATTACACATCATAACCTAATTTTTCTCTTTATCTTTATTGCTTGTTGGCATATTCCCTTGCATTGTAAATGTGCAATTGCACTTTGCATCAATGTAGGGGTGAGTTGGATTGCATGTTGATTATGAACTTAGCTTTGTTGCATAATGATTTCCTCCATATTAGAAGTAATTTGCTCATGTTTCCTTTCCCATTAGGAACCCCTGTTTTCTTTCTTGCATCCTTAAATTTTCCTACTCTTTCCAATATGGTTTTTCTTTCTCTTCTCCTATTTTTTTTTATCTTTTCATATTCTTCATGGAATTGTGTTACTCTTTTAGTTTGCTTGAATTACGACTCTTACATAAGGGGAATTTTAGTGTATATATTTTCACTTCTTAATATCCATACATGTTCCCTCTAAGATGATCATGTCGATTTTTTTTTGTGTATTCGCCATTTCAAACCCACCTTATGACAACATAAGGTTCTCCCAACCGACCTTTTCAATGACTTGCATGTGTTTAAGTTCTCTTTTGAGTTTCCTCTCCATGTCTTAAACATGTGATATTGGCCACCCATTTGATTTTTAAGACAATGGTAGGTACCCCTCGTCTTTGTCCCTTGGTTGTGTGTGTGGTCCTGACTCCTAATACGCTTCCAGGCCCCTTTGTTTGGGTAACTTTCTTGATAATTGAATCAATTTTGGGCCTTGTGCATTGAACAATTCCTTAGTTAGTTAGAAAACCTCATTTAGTCACCTAAACGTTCCTAAATCTAGGAAACACCACCATTAATGAAACATCCTATAATTTCACTTATACGATTGGTACATGGACTTAATTTCTTTGCCACTATGACATTGTTAAGTCTCTAAGAGAGTTGTGGTGTTAAGAGGTTCCTATCCGTTAAAAGATGCTTTGTTATTTAAAAAAAAAAGTTATGTCTTCATTCTATCCTATAATACTTGTAATAATTCTTCATTTTTTGATATTAAATACATGATATAACACATTTTTCAAAGAATTAAACATAATTATTGATGTGAGAGGTTTTGACCAATCTAATTTGATCCTTTGTGGAGCTTTGTGTTTACAAGGTTCCCAATATGATCTTGTTGTATTGTGATTCCCAGAATTACTTCTAATTTGAGATCAATATGTAATGGAATTAATATTCTCTAAAATTTAGTTTTAATATTGTCCTTTTTCTACTCCACGTTGATATACAAATTAGATTAAGTATCAACGCTCATGATTAGCATGTTGATCCCGATTCACTTTTGGAATTATATCTTATTTGCACACGTTTGTCGCTCCATTGATCACTAAATATTTATTAGTAGGAATACATATCTAGACCTTGGAAATGGAAATGAAGGCTGTGAAAAATGAGACCATAATCCATCACCAAATAAGAGGCCTGGACCCAACAGATTAAAAACTCAACCCATAGACTGGTACCCTCTGGACAACGTCACCATCAAGAACAAAATCACTAGTGTCTTGAACAATGTATGCACCAAAAAAATAGAAATCACCCTCTCAATCCATTAAAACCATTATATCTAAAAATGTGTATTTTCAAAAGTGTTCTCTTTTGGATGTACAATGTGTGTTTTATATGGTACAACACAAACAAGTTTACATCCAAAATACCTTCCAAAAGATTATATTTATTGAACTCAAAATAATATTATGAATATCCAAGAAGATAAATGAAGACAATTTCTCTTTTGAGCTCTTGCTTGTATCTGAGCTCGTTGTGGGGACATTCCATTGCGTCGATCCCATCGCCTATGGATTCGCCATCTTGGGCTAAGCCGAACTCAACATCATTGTTAGCAGACATGACAAAACTTTGATCTCACTAATATTTAGTGAGAAGGAGATATAAATTAGCTCATCACTTGAAGAATCTTTTCACTAGAGTCTTCAACATGTTTCTTTCATTTATGTGGAGTTGGAGTTTATCCCATGTTGTGGTTGTCTCTTTGTTTGCATCGGAGTTTGGATTTCAATACAATATCTCATTTTTGCACTAAGAGGAACAAGGTTCTCTAAAACCCAATATAAGGGAGAAGTTGTCTCATGAGGTAATGTAGCATTACATTACCAAAATTAAAAAGTAATTAAAATAATTCATGTCAGATCATAAAATACAAAATTATGAAAGGTAATTAAAAAAGGGGTCATGTCGGCTCGTAAAATAAAACGTATGAAAATTTATTTAAAAAAGCACGTTCTTTTATAAAATAAAAAATTAAACTCAAGCTTGGATCTATCACGCAAGAGACGGATCAAATTTCTTGAGCTTAATATTTAAAAAAAATTACGCCTCAAGGAATTGGATCCCTTTCGGTGCTTGATAGATACGGGTTTAACATGGATATATGTTGGTCTTACTCCATTTAACAACTTTTTTGTCTAATATTCTTGATTTTTTTTAATAAAATAAGTAGAACTTTAACGACTTCTTTACCTAAGATTTTGGATTATTTTTTATTAAAATAAAATGGATTATTTTTTATTAAAATAAAATAAATTGAGTGGAATGAGAAAGTGATGTTGCATGTCAAGTTATCATTGGTGTAGGGAAATTTTGGTTGTGTCACTAGTTTTGCAATTATTTTTAACATTTTAAATTTTGTTTGCATTGTTTGTTTGTATAGTTCTTGAGGGTGGCGATTCAAGGTGGATTCAAGTTGGATTTATAAAGATGAAATCCATGTCATTGGGTTTAATAGTCATCGCAGTTCTGCACCTCAGGTCAAGTTAGATGACTTCTATAAGGTGATCTTCCTCAACTTCCTTGAATTTTGGACATCTTGTTCATCTTCCTTGAGTTTTGTTAGTCTTAAAGTATTGATTTGTCATGGGGCATATCCACTAGTTTAATTGCATACATCATCTCAGATGATTCAACCCTAATACTTCAAGGGAGGTTCCAATTAGGGGAGGGAAAGCAAGGTGCCACTATTTTGAGGGAACTTTGGGTCACCATACCATATTTCATTTTCTAATAATTTATATGGTAGATCTAGGTTTTATTATTACATTGCATGGAAATCAAGATCAAGTCTATTTTTCTATCATTGCAATTTTGAAGAGTTTGATAAACCTATATTGCAATAAATAAATATCGATAGAATCTAAAACATAAGAGATAACAATGGTACACAAATAATACACATAGATTTACACTATAAAGCCTAAATAAATAAATAAAAACTTAATTGGGTTTTTTTCCTCTCTCCATCTCATTATATGTTCTTCAACATTTACAATACAATATTATAGAATAAAAAACCCCAATATACTAACCTAGATATATTACAATAAGGACTCCTTAACCAAAATTATTTTACAAAGGGTAGACAAACCATTGGCTGAAAAAACATAAAATAGAACAAAATGGACCCAAAATAATATGATTTTGGAGGATATGCCCCCAAACACACCGTGAGGATCCTACTAGTCCCCCACTCTAGTCCCGTCCCCAACTGGGGGAGTGATCACATCTTTGAACCCCCTTTTCTATGGGAACCTACAAAGAGTAGAACATATGTACAACATTCTCCCACTTGTTATATTCTTCAATACAAGGGGGAAAAGGGAAATCATTCATGTCATCGGCTAAGGGAATCAATTCCCATTGATTCTCTACACCATGAAAAATTTATAGTACTAATAGACTTTGTCAATGAATATAAAACATTCTTCAAGGTATCAACCTTATGCAACAATCATTTTGTTTTTTTCAACCATGTATAACAAAATGGTATTGTACATAAATATGCTTTGTCTTGGAATAATAAGCATGATTGGAATAATAAGCATGATTATTTTCCATAAAAATTACACTTGAGCTGTCAAAACCTACTCTCACCACTTTTTGAACAAAACTAATACCTGAAAATGATCAGGGATAATTTTAAGAACACCCCTGAAATTTAATGTATAATAAATGGGTGAATATCCCTAATATAAAGGAAAATTTGAAGGCTATTATATATATATAAGTTTTTGGCTAATCTTTCATTCTATTATATAATATTGTAAAATCTTGGACAATCTTTTAGTAAATTACAAGATATTGTAAAATCTTGGCGAATATTTCACTGAATTATAAGATATTGTAAAAAATTGGCGAATCTTTCATCAAATTATAAAACCTTGTTACGTCTTGGTGAATCTTTTGTTAGGAATATTCTTCTTTGATTCTATAGATTATTAAGGTACTGCAATTGAATAGCATATACCAGATCTCAACTCAATCAAATTCTAGACCCTCAAATGAACAAATGCATGAAATGAGGAGAGGAGGGATTTATTTATACATTTCACAAGCAGTATTGGGTCACTCATGACTAGAGGTGTTGGAGAAACACAACTACACTAACTAGATTTAGGGAAAGCAGGAACTCCACTTTTTATCTCGTCCCTTAATGGTCCAATGGACATGCGTGGACCCAAATATATACAAACAAACTGATAGAACTGAACACTTTACACTGTGGAGTGATTATGGCACCGATGAACCACTATTACAACATGCAGTATTATTGAGTTTCACAACCTTAAAATAGTGTATGAATTCCCAATTAGATTATTTTCTAAATATCTAATTTTTAAGATACCCTCTAAGAAAAAAACAACTTGCTTATCTGTTTATAGATACAAATGCCACTTTTTCGTTTCTTTTGTTGACAATCAATATATGAATTATGTCATTTTATTTAGAAATTTTGGAGTTAATTAAAAGCTTGCAATGGTTATTAGAAATAAGAACATACACTCACAAGAATATAAATCACATTAATGCATCATCACACATATCATTAGAACTACTCTGTTAAAGAATACTTTTTGTTAGATAAACTGAGAAGGTGTTTGTATCCATGTCCGTGAAATTTTTGAAAGCATGCAAAATGTGGTAAAATTGTTTTAGCACCCTCATTGAAGGAAAAATACTAGATGTCAAATAGCATAATGTCTACATCTCAGGTCAAACATGCCCTGTACATATTATATATAATCATGACGGAAATGTAGTATTGTGTTTTAACTAAATCATATATGTATCACACATAGCTAGATCAATTTCTGGATGATGATAGCAATTACACATCAAAACCAAGAACCAAAAAACATTTTACTTCTGAATGAACCTTACAAAAAACAAAATATCGTAAAACAAGTACTGAACCTAACAAATTTAGGTCACAAATAAAATTGACAAACTTGGAAACACAAATAAAAAATTACACCCGTCACTAACTTCTCAATACAAATAAAGAATCTCTAGAACAATTTTGGCAACTCTACAAGAATATAGCCAAAATAATAACCATTCCACAGTAGCCTCACCATTATAATGATTGTGCATTCATTTATACTACAAACATCCCAAACATCAACAATAACAGACATAAAATATGAACATTTACACTCTCATTGACACCACAGATATAATAATAATTGCATAGCAAGATCCTAATAAAAGCACATTTTAAACAACTAGGTCAAATTCAATTTGAATATGTAAGAACCATGTGGCATCGACTTTCCATCGAGTAGCATCCATAAATAACATATAAATGTCACTCGATGATTTAAACATGACAAGTCATAAAATAAATCATATATTTTGAGTTGTATAACACTTTCATGGAACCAATACTCCTAAGATATAATAAAACCTCAATAACATCGAATGAGCCCTAAGAATCAAGAGTGCCCTAGAATTCAACAGGCCTCAAAAAGCACCCATGATAAAAAGCATGATAAAAGGTAAATTTACAATATAACAGTATATTGTAACTATGGAAAAAAAGCATAAAGAGCATGATAAAAAGCATACCATGTTAATTATTGGATAAAAAGTGTGACGTGAGTTTGTATTCTAGGATAATTGCATGTGTGACATGCCCCTTCAACACCTGAGATTTCAACAATGAAGATGTTATGCGAAGATTAAAATGTCGAGAAAACTAAGAATTAAAAGTGGAATGCAATCAACTAGAACCTTCACCCTACGAGCACAATATGATGTGGGTGAACCATGAATCATTGCAGCCTTTCTATATAAAAAAATAGCCCATGATTTTTTCTCCAATACTAGAAATCGATGGATCAAAGAAAGTATCACATGAAATTGACTAAAAATATAGGCGAATGCAACAATATGCTTGAATTACAAGGAAAATGGAGGAAAAAAAACCATTGGGAGCCTCCATTATTGAAAATTGGGGGCGAATGAATGATTTCACTAGAACTTCTTTAGAAATTGGGGGAGAAAGATAGATTGGAGGGAGATTTTGCTATAAAAATAACTTTTTTCATTTTCCTTATTAATATATGAGAGGGTATTCATTTTGGATTTATATATTTTCTAATAAATATTGGGCGAATATATTTTAGCTGAAAAAAACCCTTTCCATATAAGAAAATAACCCACTACATTTTTGTAACCCCCTTAATATAGCCCATGGGCTATATATATCCCCTAAAATTATCCATGAAAATGATACTTTCAACTTCCATATAACTTCCTTACTTCCACGAGTGGAGAAATTAAAATTAGTGTCATTATCTCTATAAATTGAAACATAATCACAACAATACAATCCTGATTTCCACCTTTTCTGTCAAAAAAATGTCAAAAAATGAATTTTGGCATAGGTAATTATTTCCTTTTTGAACTAACTTATATCTAACTCATCAAAAGTTCCAAGTGTACTCTCAATAATTCCTAAAGTTGAGAAACTCATAGATGGAGAAGGACATTCAACAATTTATCCCATGTTGGAGTTATTTCGATATTCATGATAGTTGGGTTGAAATCCTATAACCACCATATAATCAAGAGGTTGGATCTGCCCCAAAACCATGGTCCCTCTTTCAAAACATTTCTACGATCTTCAATAATTATAAAGTGATAATATAAAAAATCCTTTAGTGTATATATTTACCAAATGTTTAGTCATCTAATTATAATTAATGCATTCACAAAGAGTTGCTATTGTTGACAAGAACCTATTGAATTGACAAATCAAGGCATGATCTTGATAATAGGGTTTAACTCATTAATTTGAAACATTTGCATATGTGGCAATGATATATATTGCATTAGAGTCCAAAGGGAATGGTCATATATTTTGAATAACCACATTAAGGAGCAATGATTCAATGATTTTTCATTTTCTCTAGCTCTAGGAGCAATGTTATATGCCTAAGGGAGAACAATATTGGGTACCTAGGAAGGTACCTAAGGGGAATAAATGATGTAATGGGTACCCAAAAGGGAATAAACTATGTAATGTTGACCCAATCGGGATAGTTAATGTGATGTGGCCCTTAATAATGGAATATGGTCCACTTAGTGGTTGGGGGTTAGTTAGAAGAAATAATATAATAATAATGGATAGACAACTAAGTATACTCATGAGAAAGTGAATCGTCAGAGTTTTGATGCCAAGGTGGTGATGTCGATGTCGACATTGAATCGTCAGAGTTTTGATGCCAATATGGTGAGGCCGATGTCGACATTGAAAGGTTGTTGGTGAAAAATTTGAGCCAGTGCCGACTTCCGAGGTACGATGTGTCAACGTCGGGTAACTCAGGGTTCAGACGCCGAGGATGACATTAGGGACCATTTATGCAGTTTCAATTTTCGATTATCAATGTCAAAAATGTCAAGAAGGCATGGTTAAGTTGGGAAGGTGATAATAACCATCAGGATTGTTAAATAATGTTAATTAATTAACTAAATTTAATCATTAATTAAAAATTCTAATTTATAGTTAACTACACTTCCACAATAGTGAGTTGATTAGGGCTCACTGATAATTGTTTTAATAATTTCAATTTAATTTCATGGAATTTAATCTATATTTTGTAAGATTCTATTGTGGACATCCAAATGAGCCTCCCTTAACTTCTAAGAAAGACATTTTGTTATTGGCACGTAATATGATTATGTATTATAGATTGGTTATAGAATCGTTATAGTGATATATGTTTCCTTTTAGTTATAGATTATTATATGTGTTGTTTTGTAATGTGTGGGTGTGTTACAGATTGGTATCGGAGCTAAGGTTTCAAAACTTACCCTCTGGGAAATGTTTTGATTTTACAAAGAGTGGAAGCTCTTGATCCTATTTAATCTTGCAATATTTGTTTGTATGAAATGTTTGCATGTTGATAATGTAAACTATATAATGCATATGAATATTGATGTGAACTAACAATCATGGATGGATTTAGATTGCTAGTGATAACACAATTTTTCAGGCCATTGTACTTATTGATTTTCGGTGTAGTAGGAAAGCGGTATTAAAAGGATGAAAGAAGAGAATGCAATGTCTGACTATGTCTGCAATTTGATTTGAAATTAATGATGGTTTCAGATTTATGAGGTTTATTAAACTACAAATGAATCTTGGCAATTTCTCATTGCATATTGGTTTTCCCAGTATTTAAGATACATTTAAGTGGCTACATGCATTATTGCATTAAGATAATTACGATGATGCTATTCAATAGAATTATAATATTGTTGGCATGCATGCAGGATGGAGTTAACATCATTCAAGCTCACGCTTCCAGTGATCCATTAATTTATTAGCTCAAAAGATTATGTCACATGGAATCCAAATTTTATCACCAATTCAGAAGTAGAAAATCATTGAAGATTTTTTATATTGGGCTGTCTACTTATTATAACATAAATTATAGCATTTATGAAGATCGTAGTTAGCTCCATAAAAAAAGATAAGAGATCATGCACCATGCCAAAACACTAAACTTTGTTAAAAAAAAGGGATTATACTATTTTCTAGGTTTCCACAACATCAAAATCATTTAAACATTTACCTACCCATTCACCAAAAGGGAACAGTTTTGCGAGTTTCCAGCTTTAACAGTTATCCTAAAGTGCCAAGTAATAAGTTGATAAATAAATGTTGAGTATCATGCTAACTCCTCAATGCACTTACCATCTAAGACATTGGCTTATTTCAATAAAGAAATTGGTTGGAATCATAAAAGAATTACCACTATGTTGTCAACTGATCATTGGATATTACTTCATATCAAACCAAATGCAGTTATGAGAGCAAGAAAACGTTGCACAAAGTAAGAAATAGATGGAATGTTAAGATTATGCGACGGAGACTCCCTCGATTATTATGCTACGGGCTTGGAAGAAAGAAAACGGTTCAATTTTGGTGTAAACTGTTGCATGGCACTAGACTAAGGCATCTTCGCTCATTTTTACCAGTTCATCAATTTTGCATGAATCGGGGGAGTAATAGGGAGATTGTATTATCTTTGATTTCCTTTCTCATAATTTGATTTCCTTTATGTTCATATACATGTCTCTGGATACAATTGCATGATTTACTAATGTTTATTGTCATATTGACACAGGTTTTCAAAGGAGGCAGCATGATAACTTATGAAACAAGAATGCAGAACATAAAGGGAGGTTATTAAACTAGAGGACAACTCGTAGAATCTCCCACAGACTTGTTTCCAGCTAGGCGATAAAGATCTAGATATGAGCCAAAAGTATCAAATCAACTCAACAATGAGCAGAGGAGAAGGCGTATTCTATTTAAACAATAGATGTTCGATTGGCAAAAGGGGAGATCTCCACATATGGTGAAGAAATCTATTTTCTTCTGCATGTATACTCTTTGTAAGATTTGTTTTTCTGCAAGGAATAGTGATGGAGATGCCGCCTATGTTATCAAATCGAAATCTTCTACAGCATTGATATTATGAATGGATTTGGATTTATATTTTGTATGCTCTATATAAGTTTTCTTTGTAGAGTAATACAAATTTACTGTGTGTTCTTATTATCATTGTTTCGAATAAAATTAAGTAGATCCTTGAACTTGGTTTTCAGTTATGCTTCATTTCCTTATCATTATTAGTCTTTTGAATTTTATTTTGAAAGATATTGATGGTCTTATAATCCGATCTATTAACATAAAATTGATTCAGCTTTGTATTATTAAAAACGTCTAATAATTTCTTAGATTTTACTCTGATTAATTTGCATATACTTTTAAGTTGTTTAAATATGTGAAAGTTTGATTATAGATTTTCTTCTCAATTTAAATTATTACATGTTTAATTTATGAGTGCAAACTGAGTCAATATCAATTTTAATCTTGCTCCCAGGATAGAATAGGATAGGAAATAGATTAGATAGTTTTTTAATTTATCATTTTTCTTTAATTTGAGAATTGCAAGTTTTAGCAGCTGCTACTTTGTTTGGTAGGTACTAAAACTATTATTTTCTAGTTATTGAAAATTGCATTGCATCTTAGATTAATATAGTTAGATTATATTGCTAGAATTCAAACTGTATTTAGTAATTTCTATCACTAAATTATGAGACTCTCTTTTGAGAGAAAACTCATAAGGCAGCGGGGCCTTTGTTCCCGTGAGATTTAGTTATCCCAAACACATCGAGGGTTGTTTTAAGTGCTTTCTGTGGACTATTTCTCCTTGTTGGCCCTAGTTAGAAAATTTGGCCAACAAATGGTGCTAGAAGGAGGGCCATGAGGTAAAACATGTGGTTTTATTTTCAATTATTTTTAATAACCATTTATCCTCTTGCTCTTTGATTTTTCAGCTTTTATATTTTTTTATTCTTCTTCGTCATAGACATGTGTTTAAGCGTTGGTTAGACGACAAGCTAACCATTTGAAGAGTGAATTAATATTGATTGTTTATCATTCATGGTTCATGCCCAAATTCCTATTTGGGAATCAGTTTTTAGGTATACATTAATTGATATTCCTAATGAGACAGTTAACCTCTTGTCGAAACTTGAATTTGATGGTGAAGGCGATATATCTGCAAGGAAACACCTCAAGAAGTTTTTGTCTAAATGTAATAAACATAAGATTATTGATCTTAGTGTTACTTGCAGGTTATTTTCTCTTACTCTCAAAGGACGAATCAAATGCTGGTTGGAAACATTTCCACCTAATTTCTTTTTTACATGGTTTCAATTTGCACATGAATTTTTAGACACTTTTAAGGATTGTGATTCTAATAAATTATGTAGTGAATTGCAGGCTCTTCGAAGGAAGAAAGGTGAGTCTTCAGAAGACTTTTCAGTAAGGCTTTCTCGTATCTTTTGCAAATTTCATATTATTGATTTACCTTCTGAATCTGATCTTTTAAATATTGTTTTCAACTCTCAAGTTCCTCTTATTCAACAAAATTAAGACGTTTGTCAAAAATATGTTTCAATGAATCATTTACCAACCCTTATAAAAACTTCTTCCTCTATCATGGATTCAGATACTTCCATAAGTTCTACCCAACCCCAAGGTGACAAGATCAAAATAGAAGAGGTACCAACTCCTTTTGATCATTATTCTCTTCTTAAAGGAGAAAAGCATACTTCCTTGACCCAAAATCTTGAACCTATATTAAATGGGGAAGAACTTATTTACGATGAATTTATTTATACAAATAAGGAAGTAGATTATCTTGATGAACGACAATATTCAGATTCTTTTGTTACAAAAGTAGATCAAGATGAATTAATTATAAATCAAACTATATGCTCATCATTTTCTGATTTTTGTACTAAATTTTCTTCCGACTCAAATATCAATGAACACAAATATATTAATAATAATTTTATGTGTTCTTATACTGTAATAGAACATATGGGAGAAGATGACATGAATCTTAGTCATTCAACTAAATGTTCTTCACGAAAAGAGATTAATCTTTTTCAAGCAAAGATTGATAAAAGTTTTGATTTACATGAAGGACTATCAATTAATCTTGATCTCGAATCAATTTCATATGGAATGCTTAAAAGTACATCACCAAATTATATTGAAAATAATCAGGTAATAAAAGAGATTTTTTTTGGAAATATTAATGATCTTTCTAAGAGAGACTCTTTTAATTTCCTCACTTCTAATTCTTACTTTTCTATTTATCCTGATTTATTTTTTGATTTTGATATGCGTAAGATTCCATCTGAATTATCTAACTATGTGACTTCAAAATCACATTTTTATGAGATATCTAACATTGATGATTCATTTA
The DNA here is from genome assembly GCA_001517045.1 of Pseudotsuga menziesii. NCBI lineage: Eukaryota > Viridiplantae > Streptophyta > Pinopsida > Pinales > Pinaceae > Pseudotsuga > Pseudotsuga menziesii. Next base: position 72,240 of record LPNX010169286.1, read on the forward strand.
TTAAGAATGAGTTTGAGGGATTGGGGCATATTTCATTATTAAATAATCATTCCATACAATATTTTAAAGAGAAAGAAGGTCTATTGCAAGATGGTTATATTCAACCAATTTTTGATGAGATTAACACACCAATTCTTGTTGAAACTCAAAATGCTTGTTCTCATCAGAATCATATATATGAGAGATCTGATTTAATTGGTGATAGTAAAATATTTATTGAAGAGTTTCTTAAAACTCGTGATCACCAAAAGATTACATCTTTTTCATTCGATTTATCTTTAGTTGTAGATCCTCTAAACAAGATTACTTCTTTCGATATTGGCCAACTACTGATTCATTCACCAATTACATCATTTCATGATCCTACTTTGTATTTGAAACCATTTTTTCCAATTGTTAATGTGACTAATGCTAGTTATTTGATTCCTCAAATTGATTTGCGTAAGATATGTTTACCACCTATGGATTTGATCTTGTTAGATTATACTTTTCATTCTAAGTTTGATGACATGAATGCAGAGTGGCTCGAAAATTCTTATCTCAAAACGTTTCCAAAAACTGGTAAATTTGTCTTATCATTATATGTAAATAGAGTTTCAAATGGTAAGGATGATATATTTATTTTTAGTTTTCTCTTATTATCATATCATTTCTAGTTACTGTTAGGAAAACATGTCATCCTTACAGGATTAGAAATGCTTCGATGGCTTCATTGGCTATTTCATTTTACTTGATTTTCATTACAATTGATTTCTCTTATACATAGTTTTGTTTTCTTCATTTTTACTTTTGCTTGTTTTGAGTAAATGTAGTAATGAAGATGATGCTAATTTCAAAAGGTGATACTTATCGATACATTCAGGGATGTTTTATTTACCTTTGAATCTCTTGCTCATAATTATATTTATTTAAAATTTTCTTGTTAAGTCATTTATCTTTTACTTTTTCGACTTAATTGGAAAAATGATTTATACATTATTATGATCATAAGCAAGAACTTTTAAGAAAACGAAGAATGTTGTCGCACATTAATACCAATATATTTTGAGTTGTAACAGCATATGTAATTAAGATTAAGTTTAAATTTGTTTATTTTTGGTTTGTTTTCTTTTGCTTATTAATAAGAGCAGCCTAACCTATTAAGACATCTTGCTTATTTTTAACAAATCCTTATGTCGCAATTTATAGAGAAACATATTTTTCATCTTGTAGAAACTAATTCTCTCTTTTCATTTGTGATATAGTTATTTCATGTTTCTCCACTGAAAGATGTTAATCTATTCAGGGCTGAGTTTTTATTTTTGCATTTGTAAATATCCATTTTAGATTTCTTGCTTTGATCGTTTTATTTTGTAAGTTAATAGAATTTTCTTTTGAGTGGTTTGCTTGTTTTCCAAAAAGGGGGTAAACTAATTTTAGCAGGTGGTGATCAAAACCATGTATTTTTGTCAAGTATTTGATCGAAATCCTTTTCTGTTAAAGGGACATTGTTATAAAGACACTCTTCTTTTGTCAAGATTCTAACCATAGCGAGATTAGTCTTGGATTTGAAAAATTTATTATGGATCATATTGATGGATTGATTGAGTTACTCGGCTATTATCTAGGATCTTTATCTTTATATAATGTAGATAAGTTTCTTTTCAAAGGAATAATTTTCCCTAAATTGAAGTAAGTCGGGAATCATAAGTTATCTTTTAGACTTTTTATGCCATCCTTTGCTCTTTAATGGGCCATTTGGATCTGCGTCCCCATCCACTAAGTAATATCTCTTGAGATTAACAATAACCTTAATATTATTCATTGTACATAACATTAATAAAATATAAGGGATTAACTGAAGAACGGAGGTCTCATCACGAGCTGACCTGTCATGATCATAAGCTATGTTGAAGTGACATTACCGCATCTAGTTACCAAGCCAGGGTGATGGCTCTTAGTCATTTTATTAGGAGAAAGGAGGTCTCATAACGAGCCAGCGTTTTCATTTTTCGACAGTTCTTGTGAATGATGCTGCCAACATCTGGTTACCAATCCAAGGCAATAGTCTTCAGTTAATGTCTTTATTTATTATCTCCAAAAAAGAAAAGAAAAAAAAATTATCTATATCTAGTGGATGGGATAAAAGCATCTAAGTGAGGTTAATAGGTTTATCTTGTGGTATTGAGGTCATACCTATATACTACGTCTTCTTTGACTTGTTTTGGTTAAGATAAATTGATTCCTTGGAAAATTTACTTTCTGCATTTGTAGAATAATCATTTATCTTTATAAGATTTTGAATAATGGTCGGGATAGTTTGATTGATTTTGAAAGTTTTGGTTCAATCTTTACATATATAATCCAATGGAAGGATTAAGTTGTGTGATTGGGAAATTGACATTTGAAGAGGCCTTTATCATTATTTCTCTTATAATATTTAAGATTCACAATTATTTTGCAGAGATAACTGGTTCGCCCAGGTATGTCGCCATTTGTTGGCATCCCAACAACTCCCCTTGATTTTTGCAAAATTAAAGGGGCCCCCATTAGGATTTTGTAAATATTTAGAGTTTGGTTTTCTTTCATTTTTGTTTGATTGGTGATCTCCTTCCTTTGGTAGATGGGTTCTTGGCTTTGTTTCTCCAATCCTTTTCTATTGCGATGCTTGTTCTTTGGCTTGGATTTCATGATTTGGATATCTTTGCTCGAATATCTTGGTTGCATGGTTGCTAATCAATGCCTGTATGTTCTTAGTTGATCTCATATGAATTGAAAGCATGCTTTGGTTTAAAAAAAATAGATTTCATGAAATTTGGCTTTCTTTTCAATAATTTAAATAACGCTTAGGAGAATTCAAATTAATTATCTAAATACTTGATCTTATCTTAAACGACATTTGCCTTAAAAATATATATATACACATAAAAATTTATAGGCAAACAAACCATTTTTTATTCTAAAAATTAAAGAATTAAATTTTATAAATTATTTACTTTTACCAAATTTACCACTCTTTTCTTTCAAAAAGAAAAAAAAATGCTTGTTATTCATTGCACATTTATTTTAATAAAAATTATTATTGTAAATTAAAGACTTCCATTATCTACATGTATTAATTGGTTATTAAAAACCAATATATCCAAAGGAAGATATTAAAATTTAGAGTTTTTACATTATTTATTAATGTGCACTTAAACTTCATGCATTAGAACTTATCACCAAACTTTTCTTTTATGTAAAAGTGATAGGTAAAAAAATCTTGCCACATGGTAAAATGGAATGGTGAATAATAAAATTAAATTTTTAGAATTTCATTTATTTCTTTGAATGAGAACATTTGATTTGGCCATCCTTTTACGTTTATTTATTGATTATGATGTTATGGACTTGGTTGATAATGCATGTTTTGAAATGGTTAATCATCAACATTCAATAACGAAATGTAAAAGGAGTTTACATTGCTATTTTAACTTTAGTTATTTGTAAATGTAGCTGCCACCTTTTGAGCCTTAAAGTTATTGTCTGCAATTTGATTTGAAATTAATGATGGTTTCAGATTTACGAGGTTTATTAAACTACAATGAATCTTGGCAATTTCTCATTGCATATTGGTTTTCCTAGTGTTTAAGATACATTTAAGTGGCTACATGCATTATTGCATTAAGATAGTTACGATGATGCCATTCAATAGAATTATAATATTGTTGTCATGCATGCAGGATGGAGTTAACATCATTCAAGCTCACGCTGCCAGTGATCCATTAATTTATTAGCTCAAAAGATTATGTCACATGGAATCTGAATTTTATCACCAATTCAGAAGTAGAAAATCACTGAAGAATTTTTATATTGGGTTGTCTACTTATTATAACATAAATTATAGCATTTATGAAGATCGCAGTTAGCTCCATAAAAAAAGATAAGAGATCATGCACCATGCCAAAACACTAAACTCTATAAAAAAAAGGGATTATACTATTTTCTAGGTTTCCACGACATCAAAATCATTTAAACATTTACCTACCCATTCACCAAAAGGGAACAGTTTTGCGAGTTTCCAGCTTTAACAGTTATCCTAAAGCGCCAGGTAATAAGTTGATAAATAAACGCTGAGTATCATGCTAACTCCTCAACGCACTTGCCATCAAAGACATTGGCTTACTTCAATAAAGAAATTGCTTGGAATCATAAAAGAATTACCACTATGTTGTCAACTGATCATTGGATATTACTTCATATCAAACCAAATGCAGTTATGAGAGCAGGAAAACAATGCACAAAGCAAGAAATAGATGGAATGTTAATATTATGTGACAGAGACTCCCTTTATTATTATGCTACGGTATCGAAAGAAAGAAAACGGTTCAATTTTGGTGTAAATTGTTGCATGGCACTAGACTAAGGCATCTTCGCTCATTTTTACCAGTTCATCGATTTTGCATGAATCGAGGGAGTAATAGGGAGATTGTTTTATCTTTGATTTCCTTTCTCATAATTTGATTTCCTTTATGTTCATATACATGTCTCTAGATACGATTGCATGATTTACTAATGTTTACTGTCATATTGACACAGGTTTTCAAAGGAGGCAGCATGATAACTTATGAAACAAGAATGCGGAACATAAAGGAAGGTTGCTAAACTAGAGAATGGCTCGCAGAATCTCCCACAGACTTGTTGCCAGCTAGGCGATAAAGATATAGATGTGAGCCAAAAGTATCGGATCGATTGAACAATGATCAGAGGAGAAGGCATATTCTATTTAAACAATAGATGTTCGACTGGCAGAAGGAGAGATCTCCACAGATGGTGAAGAAATTTATTTTATTCTGCATGTATAACTCTTTGTAAGCTTTGTTTTTTTGCAAGGAATAGTGATGGAGATGCCGCCTCTGTTATTAAATCAAGATCTTCTGCAACATTGATATTATGAATGGATTTGGAGTTATATTTTGTATGCTCTATATAAGTTTTCTTTGTAGACTAATATGAATTGACTGTCTGTTCTCATTATCATTGTTTTGAATAAAATTAAGTAGATCCTTGAACTTGGTTTTTAGTTACGCTTAATTTCCTTATCATTATTAGTCTTTTGAATTTTACTTTGAAAGATAATGATGGTCTTATAATCTGATCTATTAACATAAAATTGATTCAGCTTTGTATTATTAAAAACGTCTAATAGTTTCTTAGATTTTACTCTGATTAATTTGCAGATACTTTTAAGTTGTTTAAATATGTGAAAGTTTGATTATAGATTTTCTTCTCAATTTAAATTATTACATGTTTAATTTATGAGTGCAAACTGAGTCAATATCAATTTTAATCTTGCTCCTGGGATAGAATAGGATAGGAAATAGATTAGATAGTTTTTTAATTTATCATTTTTCTGTAATTTGAAAATTGCAAGTTTTAGCAGCTGCTACTTTGTTTGGTAGCTACTAAAACCGTTATTTTCTAGTTATTGAAAATTGCATTGCATCTTAGATTAATATTAGTTAGATTATATTTCTAGAATTCAAACTGTATTTAGTAATTTATATCACTAAATTGTGAGAATCTTTTGAGAGAAAACTCGTAAGGCAGCGGGGCCTTTGTTCCCATGAGATTTAGTTATCCCAAACACATCGAGGGTTGTTTTAAGCACTTTGTGTGGACTATTTCTCCTTGTTGGCCCTAGTCAGAAAATCTAGCCAACACCACCTGAATCATATGAGGATATTTGTAGTACTTGATATTACTCACAATTCTACTATCTTTATATTACTCACAAGACTCAGACCTTTACCATAAGGTCATAATATTAACCATAAGGTCCTAGTACAAGAATCTATCCTGAATATGACAATGCCATGTGAACTTAATACAATATAAGTTATGTACTTGATACAACACAATTCTCATACCTTAACACATAAGGCCATGGAGAAGATATGAATCTAATTACAACATAGATTCTAAACTTGATTAGAACACAAGTCTTAGACCTTAACACATAAGGTCATGGGGAATAACTCCCGAATTTGTACTCTCAACAGGAAGAATATGAGAAACATTCCTAGATTTACTAGGTTATGTTGAGTTCATCCAAGATTAAAAGGTTAAGATTCAACAAGTTCTTAGCAGTTTACTAGTGTTTTACAAGGACCAAATAACTTATGATGAACCTCACACTTTGAAGGAATGCATTAGGAAAGCTAATTGTTTGTATGAGCAAGGTAAAAATAGACAAGATGTGCATACAGTGTGGAAGGGTAAACTGAAAGATAATCAGGATCATAGTAAAATAGGATTTAAGCCGCTTGTTGCTAAGCATGGTCAATATAATTCTTTCAAACAACCCACTTTAAAAGGCGAGTCAAGGGTGACTGAATATATAGGACAAAATAAACCATTACAAGTTAAATGTTGGAAATGTGGAGGTGGCCTTTATCTAAACCAATGTCCTGAGAGGAAAATTAGAGATGTTAGTATGTATAATGTGCAAGAATCATATATATTGGAATATGTTGCTAGAAACATTCCTCGTATTTATGCATCCTTGGACAATCACCAAGAAAACCACTAGTATTCAATGATTGAAATTGAAGGTAAACTAAATGATTTGTAAATCCCAATTTTGATTGATTATGGAGCTTCTTACAACTATGCAAATATTAATATAGTTGAAAGATTCAATTTAGAAAGCAGTAAACTGCCTAAGCATAGAATGGTACAATTGGCTACTAGGATGAAAAGGAAAATTACTTATATGGTTAAAAATTGTTGCTTGAAAATGAATGGGTGTCATGCCAAAGTGGACTTGGATGCCATTCCTCTTGGTTCATATGATGTGTTTATTGGAATGGATTTTCTAGAATTGCATCATGTTATTCTTGATTTCCATAATAAAAGTATGATGTTCCTGTATGAGGATGGTAAAACCATTTAGATTAAAGGAATCTGAAGGACAATATTGATAAGACATATTTCATTTGTACAAATAAAGAAACGTATCGGGAAGATATGACAATTGTATGCGATCCATGTGGAAGAAGTATAAACTGATGTGGAGCCATGCATTGATGAAATTCCAATTTTGCAGAAATTTCAATATGTGTTCCAGGAAGTGGTTGGGAAACCTCATAAATGAGACATTGATTTTACAATTGATTTGGTACCAGGAACATGTTGGATTTATATTATATTGATATGGGGAGAGAGAATCTTTATAAGCATAGGTATCGAATTATTTCACAGTTAAACATTTTTTACTAGTCAAAACTTTTTCAGCGGAACCAAGCACAATTGTGAACAAACACTAAAGAATAATTATAAGTATATCTATAAATAAAAGAATTATTACATCAATGGGATAATGCAATCTCCAAACATGAGCACCAACTCATTTCAGGTATCAACATGATCAACAAGTAAAATCCATTGGTTGCAAGATCCAACCTGCAACGAATTCTATCTATGTGAGCACCGACTGACAAACTTTAGGTACCAACATGAGCAAATGTTTGTCTGAATGTGCAAAGTGCAACTTGTAGGAACCAGGAACCAACCTATGGACAACTGCAACCTCCAAGTATATTTAAAATATCCAACTGGAAGGAGGCACCAACACCCTAATTATATTTACCATCTCCAACTAGAAGGAGGATTCATGTGATCAAAGATCCATTGATACCCCAAGAAAACGAAGATTGTCCAAAAAAGCTTATCTTCAAGTCTTCATTCTACAAGCTTACTTCAACAAATCCATCTCTTTCTTATTTATACTCTTTCCAACTTAAGAGACGTGGGACACTTTTTGAAGTTTCTTATCAATGAAAAACACCCCCACCTATTTGTGTTTGCTTCAAGTTATGGTTTGTGCCAGCGTGCCACTTATTGCAATTCAACTCCATGGGTTTTGGTGCACATATGTAAATTTCCCTATGGTACTTTTTACCATACGTTTATATCTGATATTTTTATTCATAATTCTTCGTGCCACACATCATTTTCTTTATGGTAATTTTACACACATATTTTTATTTCATGCTCTTCATTCGTAAGTCCCATACAAATGATATTTGAACATATCTAGCATTTTCAATGTTCTTCTTTGTGGATTGTTATTTACATAATAATGACCAGTGTTGTGGTGGGAACTTTTCTCTTTCTATACTTTCACATTCTTTTTCATATACTTCTTCAAAATGGATTTGTGTGAGGAAGTCTTCAAGCTCCTTTATTTACCCTTTGACGTGATTTACAACATATTCAACTATATCCTTATGTTCAAAAATCTCCTTTGACATCAACCTTCTTATCAATATCCTTTGACATCAATGATAGTTCATGTTCAATCATTCGATCCTTTGACATCAATGACAAATCATGTTCAACAATACCCCCCTTTGGCGTTGATGTCAACACCACTTTATCATAACACCTATCATAAGCTCCCCCTAAAAGTGAGCTCTGCTTTTGTGTGCAAAAATGCTCCCCTTGAGATTATTCCTTTGATTATTTTTTGTTATTTTTGCATAGACCCATCTTCATATTATTTCATTCTCCTTGTCTTTCTATTCTTTCTTTTTGGTGTCCATATTCGTTACTTCTCCATATTATTTCATTCTTCCCCTTAGACATCAATGGAAAAGGGACTCTCTTTTATTATTGAATCCCCCTGGCTTCATGTTCATTTTTTCATGTTTTGATTGCTTCTATTGTGCCAGGTTGCATATAATACATCTCTATGTCAAATACATAGAACTGAACTATTCTGCCTCATGTATGTGTCTCAATTAATGTTGTATGCAATTGAATTTCTCTTGGATTTTTCTCATGACTGAAATTAATAGTTGACAATAAATTTTCTTGTGTTTGCACATATTCCCTTCCTTTTATGTGTGTGATAAGACCAACGACTTATTCCACATGTCACTATCATACTAGAGCTTTTTGGCATCATCATTCCTTTAAAACCGGTCTCATGAATTGGATTTATGCCTTTTGTTCCTTTTTCCAAAACTCATTACTCCATGCCATAAATTTGGCATATTTATAATCTCCCTCGGATTACCCAATGCACGTATTCATTAATTTCAACGTCCCTTAAATTTATGTTCAAGCACGTGGAGAACCATCCCCAATTTTATAAGTTGGAAATGTTTTCACTTGGTTTACCACCCTGCTTCATTCTTTGTTGATCCTATTCTGAGTCTTCTGTTATCTTTATCACAATTTTTAGTCTGTAATCACCATGTATTCCTACTTTCAAAAATTAAACGCCTCTCTTGATAGTCTTCGCTCTGTAGTTCAATTGTATTAGGGAGACTTCGGCATACTGAGGGTTTACATGAGATTATGGTAGACTCAATTCAAGGAGATTGAGTTCATGCACTGGTACCACCAATCTCAATTGAACCATGACACTTTTGAAACCTTGTCTCATCTTACCCTTCGTGTCGATATTTTGGAATAGAAACAACAACATACACTTGACCTTCTGAATCATATTAGGGTCGAGTACAATTCGTTCGAATTATCATCTTTGACATTGGACCTTTTTCCTTTGTTGCAGTCACCATAGTTCGTTTAGCTGGCTCTAATGGATCTGGACCTACGCCTATCATCACTTTATACAAGAAATTACAAAGAAATCAATATTGAACTACATTTATGAGTCATATTTGTCAACCATTGACTTTAAATTTTGTTCATGACATGACCGATATGCTTTGATTTTCTTTAGCTCCATTGTTCTATTTTGTATGCCAATGTGTGGCTTGATGTAATACAAGCTTCGAAGCTCCATTATTGTAATAATAGTTTTGAATATAATACAAAAATTCCATTTTTTGAAATCCATGTGTACTACTTGTACATGTGTCTCCTTATTGTTTTTATGTATGATAATCCCACACTTTTGAAAATAACAATGGAATATTTCATAATATACAATAACAATATTCAAACAAATTCTATACACAACAATATACTACTTCAATTCCTAATGTACCTGTTTGAATTCAAATATCTTGCATATCCCCTTTTGGTTAGCAATGAAGGCAACTATTGCTTGCTGCTTGAACTGTGTTGGAGATGTTTACATCTTCTACGCACTCATGAGATACCATCTTTATCCATCTCTTCTTATGCACAATCTCCCTCTTTTTCTGTGGCTAATGCTATTCCACATGCTTATGCCACACAAGTCTTTTTGGTTGTTCTTCTCTCATAGAATAATGCAAATCCTTGTGCCCATATTCATCACACACATAACATCTAATGGTGTGGCAATATTTTTCTATGTGTCCAACATAATGAATTCTCCAACACTTTATTGAACTGAATCTGATTTATATATGAAGGAGTTAACATTACTATGTTTCTTATGTCTTGTAAGCAGTTCATGTTACCAAGACTATTTCAATCAGTTCGGACATGGTTTGTTCCCATAGCCTGCATGGTGCAAGTCTAGAACAAAAGGACATAACGATGTATCCTCTCCCTAGATGACTGATCTACTTGAATGTCAAGCTCTCTTTACCTTGAGTGTAGGAGGTTGTCCTTGTTTTGTAGATCCTTGTGTGATCAACTATACATGCAAAGAACACAAAAAAAAATACAAGAAATGAGAGAAACAACATAAATCAGTGATCTATACTAATGATCAAGGAAACTAGTAATAAACAATCAACATTGACATGAATCATTTATGGGAAAGGGAAACATTTTTGTATTAAATATGAGAAAAGAAAGCACAACCAAAGCCGTTATGTCAAATCTTTTCTTTTGCAAGATCTTTGACTCACTCACACACACTACAAATTATGCAACATCTTACTCACAACCACTCTCTCTTTGCTTCCTATACCAGAATTGAATCCAATAGCATAAAGATGCTCTCTTGGTCTCTCCCTTCACATGGTCCATGTAGCTTGCATTTATAGGCTAAAGGAAGCCCAAATGGGTTGAGATATTTTGGGAGGAATGTAGGGAATGATCCCTATGGGTTAGGAGGTCAAGTGCCAGCTTTCCCAAGTAGTTAGGATCATCCTCCATGAGATATTTCACCTAGAAGTTTCTCAAATATTCTCTTTTTTTCCCTTTTTGGACTGCTAATGCTCCTTATGAATGGGATAAGTGCGATGATTCTCTTTGTGGTCATATGACATGAGCTACCGATGCCTTATGTCAGTTGATAAGAAGTGTCATGCCTGTCTGACACCCTGTATTAGGAAGCAAGTTGCGTCAGACTTTCTAGGATTGAGCAGTAAGGCTCCAAAAGAAGGGTTTGGCCAGGGACTTCAAGGGATTGGAGCGTTAGGAAATTTTTTGGGTGTAACAGAATTCCCCCCAAAGTATGAATCTATAGGAATGTGATAGGTGAAATTCTTTTCTAGATATTGTTCTTAGTATCAAAGGCAAAAGAGCTGCGAGTAAAAAGTTGGCGCGAGACTAGTCACCAACTATCTAAATCAATCATGGTTTGCAGACCAATACACTGTAGATCCATGTATAATGACCATTTCATGGCTACTAACAATACACTATAGATCCATGAACAACAAGACTCAAACTAGAACATGGCACATAGGCACCAAACATACAATGTGAACATATGAACATAGGCACCAAACATACAATGTGAATCCATGTCATGACTCCAAACAATACTCCATTGCAACCTGAGGATAGGAACATATTCAAGTGAATATCTAACCACTCAGGGTCTTCATTCCAATCCCATACGATATGATTCTATCCATGAAAATGGATGTCCTGATGTCAAACATGGTACAAACCACTTAATTACTGGTCATTGATGTATACTATTAACAAGTGCGAGGGAGATCATCATTGATGTCAATGATTCCCAAGGTATCCCAATACATTCCTTCGAATGTGAATAGAGTACTTGTAGTCAAACACTAGGCAGAATCCTTCAATCATAGGCCATTGGTGAAATCCCACTGTTAAAAGCGAGGAAACCTGTCATTGAGGCATGCAATATTCAAGGTACTTGACTCGGTTTCTAAGTCTGATTCCTGGATGATGTGTTGGTGTCGACAGGAATAGACTCATTGAAGGAGGGCCATGATGTTTCCCCCATCATCGAAATGAAACATGGAACAAAATATGATGTTGAAGTGATAAAAAAAACCATAGGACTGATTCAGATACGACCGACTCGAAGGAAGGTAAGGCATCTGTAGAGGTAGACTGCAGAGTAGGTTTCCCTTGAACATTGCATGGCATGAAAAATGAATTGGTAGCATTGAATCAATGAGACAGATACCATACGTAATGCAAGGACAAGATGATGCATTCTTTGAATTGACTCAAAGGATTTAACTGACGCACTAAAGTGGATCGACTCGGTAACAAGCTGAATACCCAAGTATTTGGAATGAAAATGCAGACATGTGCCATGTTCAAGGGTGGACTATGAGATTCCATTGATACAAATGAAAGACGTTCACCATTCCCTTAATTTCCCCATTATGACGAATGAGTACCTATTTTCTTTTCAACGAGCTTGAAAAGGATAACAAACGCTCGATGTAGCTCATCAAGTGATGAGTCCATTCTCATAAATTTTATAAACCTGAGAAAGGATGGGTTGATTCCCAGAAAGAGTCCTTCATCATTTACTTTTATGAGTCCGAAGAAGGTAAAATCATTCGTCATTTCATGTTTAGAGACTCTAAAATGACTAAGAAGACTCCATGGTGGAACTTTTCGTAAATTTACTCCTCGAGGCCTAAAAAAATATAAACTGACGCCTAAGAGAACTCTTCTAGTGATGATAAACTAGAGTGTACCTTTTTCATAAATGATTCTAATTGGTCTAAAAAAGAGGTAAAATATCACTAACTAGATGATCTTCCAAATACTTTTACAAGAGTGAAAGCATCAAGCTTGCTTGGCAATCTTTTCATGTTTAAAGAGTCTTGAAAATAGATTAAAGTTGAATTTGTAAGGGGTTCTTTTTTCATAATCCATTTTAATGAGGATGAAAAAATAGTAAAATGACACTCTATACCTCTTCACTAGGTGTTTAACGAGCACGCCAAAGGTATAAAAAGCGCTTGGTACTTTTTCAACTTAAAATCAGAGCGTGAAAAACGACAAAAAGTAACTCACTCGTAGCCAAGATAGTCCAAAAATATCCTGAAATATCCAAAAACAATGTTAGAACATGTTTGCCTTGGAAACTATAGAAAAACATGAGAAGAAGCCCTAAATATTTAATTATTCCACTAATTATTTTCAATAAAAATAAAAAAAACTTACAAATAGAGGAATAGTAACACTTTGTTCACCATTGTGTTTTTACTATTGATATTTGGGTAAAACTTGTGAATAGGAAGGGATTTTGTGGTAGAGATTATGGGAGTTACAAGCCACCTCTGACAGAACTGTCTGAACTAGGTAATAGCCAATCCCTAGCTCTTCATTTTCATGGTTCATTTTCTTACTTTGAGTTGGTTTTTTGGTGTTTTGAGGTCGATCTTCAAAGGGGGAGAGCATGCGTAGCCTGACGCTTTTCTCCCTTTCAGGAGGTGCACCAGTGCACCCCCTAAAAGGAGTAAAAGCACCTAAGGAACTTTGTCCCTTAGGTGTACAAGCATCATCGCTATGTTCCCTTGGAGGAAATGCATTGATTGCAAGGGCCTTCCAAAAAAACAAAAAATGAGCAAGTTTTCGAAATTTTGCCTCTTGATCTGGAGTCTAGAAAGTATTTAATGAATGTTCCATTGGTGTTTGATATGAAATTTGCTCCCAAAATGGTGATATGGAAATAATGGGAGCATGATCTTGATGAAAACCAAGATGCAACTGATCCCATGACTGTGAGGGATTTGAGAGAATGTGGGATCCTGAAATACTTCAAGGTTCTAGGAATGAGGGCTTATGTGCGCTTGCTAGAGTACTTGATCCATATGTGGGATCCCGACCAACATCAGTTTCAGGTTGGGGCTCATATATTTACCATAGATGTCAAGGACATATACTTATTGGATGGGTTATCCAGGAGGGGGATTCCAATGGTACTTACATGTCCCATGGGTGGAGAAATGCCGGTATATGATCACATTGATGAATATTGTGTAGTGGGGACTAAATCCCAGGGAGGAAAGATCCCTATCAAGCATATTGTAGACTGAACTCTAAGGATTGTATCCTTCATGATAGAGAAGGTAGCGGGAAGCAGGGCTTCCCACCATACCACTTTTGCTCACATGTTGTATGTGGTGGATTGTATCGCTCCTACCATATTCAACTAGTGTGAGGGGATGCTAGTCAGTCTCAAAGATCAGTTTACAAAGTGTCAGAGGGGGGAACTAAAATAGTTTGGCTATGGGCAGTAGTGGTATCCTTCTTCCTTGAGTGGGTTCCATTGATGCGACCACAGGTGCCTTTAAATAGGATGGATGCATAGGATCCCATGATGTTGATATGGGGTGAGGCCATGGCCCGACATGTGGTGGTGGAGGGCCCACAGTCACATACAATGCAGTCTTCTTTCGATGGCTCTGAGGTCAATTATTGATGGTTGAGGACTACGCCTACATTGGAGAGGACTTCAAGGGTGACCCTGATCTCCCATTTCCTGAGGGGGATCAATGGCACGACCAATATAAGAAGAATACCATTCCATGTGTTTTTTATTTTTCTTTGTATTTCATTTTTTGTTCATATTGAATGATATTGAGACATATAATGTTGTTTGTGCAGACATAGGGCCTTCCCGTCCAACGAGAACCTCACCCATAGAGAGGGGAGGAGCAGTGAGGGATATTGCTATCAAAAATGTGGAGGCTAAAGAAGAGCTTCAAGAGATTGAGGAAAATCTTCAGTGTCTCACTGTGGGAGTACCAAAAATTTCGATAGATGGCCTTCCTAGGCGTTACTAGCACCATGCTGCAGGCGTATTTAGACAATTTGGAAGGGTACTTTGTCGAGTGGCCCGTGTTGTGATGTGCTACCATGAGCATGAGGATTATCTGAGAGTGGCTTCCTCATTTTTGTATTGTATTTATACTGAAAACTTTGAAGCTTCAGTTTTTTCCCTTTTATATGTACTAGAGACTTGATAGCTCCAGCTTTTGGGTGACTTTAAAGCTTATGGATTCAATTTGTATCTCAGCGCCAGTTTATATATAAAAACATTTATTTACAAATGTGTGTGTGTGCAATGTGTTATGTGTATGAATGACTACTTATGTATTTGTGTGATTCAATGCATGAAAATAATATTTAAAATGAACTTCAAGTATGAGCAAGATACCAATCCAAGACAAAATTTTCGAGTGAATTAGCTACTGTATTTAAATGTCTTAGGATGTGATGGTAAGAAAGATGTCCAAAAGAACTTTCCAAAAGCCGAACTCTTTGGAATGTACAAAGAAGTAGGGGGTTTCAAATAGTGTAGATTAGATTTAACTGATGTACAACTAACTCCAAATATAGGTAACCCCTAATCTAATTCACATATTTAGATAGAGCTTCAGTCAACAAACCAATCATAGCATGGTACTCTGCAATATTGTTTGTAGCAGGACCCAAACAAGTTCCTCCTGAGCTCACCATATCGCCGGTAGGGTAGTACAATACCCAGGTTGCCTATGCGAGATTCAAGGTGTAACGACTAGCACCATCCGCAAAGCCGAAATAGGGGGTCATCTGCTTATTTTAAACATAACACTAGATAAGAAGGTTTTTCTAAGACACATATTACATTCACACCAAACCCACACTTCAAAATACACACAACAATCTATAAACATTATATACATAAAACCTATGCTAGATGGCCTACGCATAGTATTTTTTTGAGGTAGATCCTGTTCCGAGGCTCTCCCAGGGGTATTCCATCATAATCCATTAATTCATATGCTCCTTTCTTCAAGACACGACTAAAAACATAGGATCCATTCCACATGGATTCCAACTTTCCACTCCCCAACTTGTCATGTTTCTGGTCATATGTCAAGACCAAATCACATTCATTGAAGAGGCAAGGTTGAATGGATCTATCATATTGAGCTTTAATCCATCATTTATGCACCTCATTTTCCAATGTGGCATCTCGACGACACTCATCGAGCTTGTTTAAATATAAGAACCACTCTTCCTCTGGAGTGGCGCTGGGTAGCATATCTACGAACAACTTTAGAGAAGGGATTTCACATTCTATCAAAATAGTAGCCTCCAGCCCATACACTAATTGGAAAGGTGTGAATTCGCTGGACATTTTTATGGTAGTCCTATAGGCCCATAATGTAGAAAATAGCTGTAAATTCCAGCTAGATTTGGCTTGTCTTACCATCCGTTGAAGCATAGTTTTTAATACTTTATTGATAGCTTCAACCTAGGCATTGTCTTGCGGGTAGTATGGTGTAGAGTTGTTGTGGTGAAAATCCAATTTAGCACTCAATTCTGACATCATTTTATTATGAAAATGTGAACCATGATCGGTCACAATGGCCCAAGGAACTCTGAATCTAGTGATAATATGGTTGAAAAGAAATAGGGAAGTTGTTTTTCTGTCTTTAGTGTATGTAGGCAAGCCTCAACCCATTTTGTAAATTAATGCATAGCTATAATGATATAACCGTGCCACTTGGCTTAGGTAGGCTTACCGTGCATGAAATCGATGCCCCATTTTGTGAATGGACCAACAACTATGATGGGATGCAACGGAGAAGGATGGGTGCACTTTTTAGATGTGAAAAGTTGCCAGGGTGGGAATTTTTTTACGGCCTCCATACAATCTTTAAATATCGAGGGCCAAAAAGTACCCAGCACGTAAGATTTTCTGGGAAGTATCCATCCTAGAAAGATGACCATCTTAAGATCTAGAGTGAGAGTCAACGCCACACAAAATTTCATTAACACCACGAAGGTACAATGTATCATTAATGATAAGGTAGTACTTAGCCAATCCTTTCCCTTTGACTAGCTTCATGGGCTTGATTTCTATGTCATACTCAAATAGTACCGCAACCCATTTGTCTCTCTTTCCTTCCGGGTCCGGCTGTGTCAATATGCTCTTCACAACACTGCATGGTACAAAGGCGATGATGTGGGAATGGAGGATATAGACCCTGAAATCTTTCAAATCTTTGACCAAGGCATATGCTTGTTTTTCCGTTATGTTGTACCTCAACTCCCCATCCCTCAATATTTTACTGAAGAACGATATAGGTTGTTCCTCACCTCGATCATTCTCCTCTAGCAACACTGCTGCCACAGTGTGTTCTGAAGCATAAGAGAATACCAAAAAATATTTTTCAAAATCTGGGTTAATCAACACAGGAGCCTCTGAAATAGCTTGTTTTATATCTTTGAAGGCTTTCTTGGCCCCGACTGTCCATTTAATTTCATGGTCCTTCCTTAGCATGCCGGTAATGTCCATCGGAATTTCAGCAAAGCTAGGGATGAATCTTCTTAAGAAGTTGACCTGACTTAGGAAGGATTGGACTTCTTTCTTGCTCTACGATTCTTCAACATTCAAGATGCCTTTTACCCTGTTTGGATCTATCTTGATCCCTTCCTTTGAGATGATGTGTCCAAGCAATTTCCCTTCTTCCAGGGTGAAATTTGACTTCCAGGGGTTCAAGGAGATGCCATACCTTCTACATTTAATGAAGACCCTTTCCAAATGCCTGATATGGTCTTTAGCCCATCTGGAGTACACCATAATGTCGTCCATGTATATCACCACAAATTTTTCCTTTTCCTCTGCAAAAGCGATGTCCATGGCACGTTGGAAAGTAGCTCCAGCATTCATCAACCCAAATGGCATCTTCATGTACATGAAAGTACCCCACGGTGTGGTGAAAGCAGTTTTTTCTTTATCTTCAGGTAACACCTTCACCTGGTTGTACCCAAAAAATCCGTCCATCGTAGATATCCTTTCTGATCCTACCACCCTCTAAAGAATCTGATCCATTTTGGGCAAAGGATAATTATCTTTCAAAGGTACCTTGTTCAAATTCCTGAAATCCACACACAACCATATTTCTCCGTTCTTTTTTCAAACGGGAACTAAATTAGCCACCCATTTGGAAAACCTCAGAGTTACTATTATCTTTGCATCGAACAACCTCTTCACTTCCTTCTCAATGATGGGTACTAGCTTCGGATTGATGCTCCAAATATTTTGCCTGAAAGGTTTCTCTCCGAGTTTAATTGGAATGGTGTGCTGGATGATGGAGGTGTCATGTTCTTTGAGATCTTCATAACTCCAAGAAAACACATCCATGTATTTCTTCATCAACTTCACATACTCATTTTTCTCTTCATCGGGCAACTTCTTGGACAACTTTATAGTCTTTGGGTCTTCTTTAGTGCTGATATTTACATCTTCTACAACATCTGTGGCGGGTTCATCTTTAGGCTCTTTAGCTACATCATTCTGGTCGAACAAAGACTCTAAAGGTATCAGGCCTCTGGGCATATGGTTGCTTTTTAATTGGACTATATCCTTTCCTCCCAAGGAGTCTTTAGTTTTCCTTCCCCTTCATCATCTAAGAGGTTTTCAGGGTCGGAGCCACCTTCATCAATGTGATTATTCACAAACTCACCAAACATCTCCAAAAATATTTTGATCTGCATATCTTCTTCAAAGACCTGCCAATGTTTTGTGTTGTATGGTATGGAAGGTCTGTTTACAATCTCCACCTTATATTTCTTCTTTTGCACCACTGGAACCTCACACTTCCCCGCTACAGTCGCCAGAGAATTTGCCACCGTGTTTTCGTCTCTGGGAATCACTTGGACTGTGTGTTCAGTGAAGAAATTCCCGAACATGTCCCACACCTCGTTCCAGTAGGCTCTCATTCTCGGATGCTTAGTTTGATAAATATTATTCACTTGATTTATTACAAGTTCTGAGTCTCCAAAAATTTGGGCCTTTTTCGCGCCTACACCTTTCAGTGCATGTAAGCCTAGCAACAAGGCCTCATATTCTACTACATTGTTAGAGAATTCAAAAATTAACTTGTAAGAATGAACTTTGGCTTCTTTAGTGGGGGAGATAATATACACACCTACGCCAGCACCTGCTTTAGACACAGAGCCGTCAAAATACATATTCCACAATCCTTCATCTTTCTGATTTTCTTCCTCGGATTTCATCTCGCCTGCTACTACTTCATTTTTTTGTGGCCCGACGATTTTGGAGTTGCAAGAAAGTTCATCGTTGAAGAAGATAAAGGACCCCAAATCTGTGTCGAAGGCGTAGACGTGATGGATGTCGGGATGAGCCTGACTGCTCACTATGTAAGGCAACCTATTCTCATTGTATAATCTCTTGCTTTCATTCCAAACAGGAATGGTAGAATAAGTAATGTCCATCTGCAAGCTTCCCTTCAATTTCAAGGTCCAGGATCTTGACAACAGAATACCAAATTTGAGTGGAATGTCGGCCACGATGAGGTCCATGACCACAACCTTAGAAGGGAGCTTGTTTACAGAAACCACCATGTCTTTGATCAGTCCCAGACATTTCACTCTTTTAGAATCAAAGGAATACAGGTCTTTGTAAGGCCTAGTAATCTCCAACCCCAAGCTTTCCACCACTCCTTTCGGCATTAGGTTGTGCAAGGCTCCTGAATCCAGCATGGCACTGTGTAACACCATATCATGTATGTTCAGGCTCATGTAAAATGGGGGTACCTCCTCGTCTTCACTGTCCACACTATCAATTTTAGACCCCATAATGATAGTAGGGTTGTCTTCGGTCAGCGCCAAGATATCAGGGTGAGATTCCCCTTGGTTCACAATCATATGTGTGATAGTATCCCTGTATTCCTGATTTCTTAGCAATTTGTTAAAAGGAATTGAGATTTTCAGTTTAACCAACTCATTCTGGAGGTCAAACGTGGGGAGGGCCTTGATAGGCTTGACAGCTGCCACTGGTTCCGCCCTTTTTACATTACTACTTTCCCTTATCATGTTTATAGGCACCATTGGCCCTTTCTGCTTGTTATTTTCTTTCCTGGGACTGGTATCACTACTAGATGGTTGGTCTGCATTTAACCCTCCTTTAGGTACAGTAGCATCTCCAGTAGAGTTGACACCTTTCTTCTGTATGGCCACGTCCCTATTTCTCAGTTTGATCTTCCTGACGTCATCAATAGCATGCATATAACCTTTATGATAATGCTCCAATTCCTCAGTCAGGGTTTTTCCATCTACTTTAGTGAACATATCATGTTCCTCTTCGGTCAAGTAAATCTCAGAGTCCAGGTCATCGAAATGATGGATATGATCTTCGGTGGACTTAGCTTCATCTTCAACAGCCACATAGTTCTTAGGGAAAGGAGGTCTGATAGGCTTCTCTTCAGGATTTCTTGGATTCCTCACATCCCTTAGTCTATTGGGTTGGAGTGGAGGAGGGGCTGGCCGCCTAAAATTAGGATTCCTTATCTGAGGCTCGTTCGGTTCCCTGTTCACCGTCCCGGTTTCTACCGTTAGCCTATCCATCAACTTTTCCATAGTTTTGAGCATCTGCTCAAATTTCACATCACTGGACGAAGAAGCAGAGGTAAAGGGATGTATCTCTTCTTGGCCTTTCCTCCTGTCAATATCCGCCCTGGGTTTGATTTTCCCACATGCCATCATATTGGCTTCTACCTCTAGGGCATCAGTGAACATGGCTGGGAGGGTGTTGGACTTTCTTTCTCTTAACAGTAAAGCAAATTCGTTGTCAAAGGCGTTTGCATAATGGAGTTTAGCTGCCCCAGGTGAAGGTTTGATATCGATAGGTATCGAGTTGTAAACCCGCATGAATCGGCTAGAAAATTCATGGATGGATTCAAAACCTCCCTTCTTGAGATTATTATATTGGGACAAAACTTGTATGGGGATCTGTTTGTCGTCCCATCGTTCTAGAAATATGGTCTAAAAACCGGCGAAGTTGTGGATAGACCTAGGCGGCAAATCTTTATACCATTTCTTGGCCTCCCCAGACAAACTCTGAGCGAATAACCACATCTTGACATCTTCATCATCTACATCCTTAAGGTCTATAAAGTCATCAAACTTATCTACATGGTACCTTGCCGAAACATTTCCCTCCCCGTCGTAGAGTGTAATCCTCTGGGCATAATTCATGGGGAGGTTGTGCATGACCAGAGGTACGGCTAACGGGGAGAATCTTGCAACCGCCATTAAGGTGGGTCGGTTAGGAACAGACAGCAGTTTGGGCACTTAAGTGTTCTGAAAGATAGAGGATATCCCTTTAGCTTCAGGCGGGGTTTCTAGGTTCAGCCACAAAGAATCAAGCAGATAGGGTTGCAGCGTATTAGGACCTACCCAAGCCTTTCTCAGATCAGGCTCAGACTTAGATTGGGTTAGCAATCTTTTAGCTCCAACCTCCCACTTGGGTTCAACTAAGTCGTACAAGGCCTGAGATGATGAAGTATCAAACAACAGAGAACCCAACTTCTCCTTATTCCTATTTCTAAGTATCTTTTCTGGATTATCCACACTAAGAAAAGTTTCGGTATCAAAATTACCTCTCGTGTGGATCTTTCTGGGAGCCAGGATAGTCAGGGCGACGCTGATCGCGGTAAGTTTGGAGTCGCTAGGAAAAACACACCACTCTTTAGCAACTTCAGGATTTCCTCTCTCCAGAAACCTTGACTTTACGATCACTGGTCTCCTTAGTGGAATCGCCTCCTGGAATCTTTTAGTGGAGTCGCCAGGGAAAATGACACAACCTTCTTCACCTGTAAGAATCTCTGTTTACCCACATAAACTCTTTATACTTTGAATCTTTGTTGTTTTTCCTAGGGATGATATTCAATCTCCTCCCTGGCAACGACGCCAGTTTGTTAGCACCGGAAATGAGCCCAAGGTTGTGGAAAGGCCCGCCTCCGGGTAACAACAAAACTGCTTTTGAAGAGAGAATTGGCCTTCTACTCTTCCGAGAGGGATCTCTCACTAAATGTACGACAGTGGCCAGATATATATGTATAAAAATGGAAACTATAAATCGCTTATGAAATTGATTGAAACAAAATACAACATCATTGGGTGATGGAGTCAAGATATACAACATAAATAATCAGAACTTCAATGCAAACGTTTTCATCACAAGGACAAGGTAGCCATTCGATTACAGTCATTCATATTTGTCTGGTGAGAAGGAGGAACATGAACAAACCATTAATGCAAAGCATTGTGAGAAATGAATTCTACATTAAATTGGGAAGAAGCTTTTGGTGGATACCTGAAAAAACAGATGAAGTGTAGTGAGTACGAATTCCGAACCGTTATACCCTAAGTCTCAGATATGAAAGAAAAACAAAATGGAAAAGTTAAATTAGAACAACATTCACATAAGAAAGAAATAACAGACTATAAGTGCAAACAACACAGGAATCCTTGTGTGAAAAAAAGTCGATATCGGCTCTGCAATTATATTAAAACTTTCTTGAAAAACATACATAGCAAAAGATTACAATGGTTTCAACCCCTTCTCCCTTTTCGGGAGGTATATTTATAGCGTTTCCATCTTTCCCAAACCGACATTTGGGAACCGAAATTGGTTACAATAAAGGGCGTGTTCTAACAGTTTCTTATGTGTCATTCTGATGTGGCTTGTATGAACAACCAGACAATGATATATGGAGCGCGAGATGAAGAGGCACAAGATTTTCCCATACCCCCACTTGGCTGATGCTGACTATACAGACCCCTTGGAGAGAAATGACCGTCGAGGCGAGCATGCAACATCTGGAAAATCTCTCATGGCACTGGCACCACCACTTCTACTGGGGTGGTGCGAGCTGGATGACCCCATAGTGGCGGATGGTTTTCCATGTGTTGGGACCAGGGAGTGGTGCAGCAAACATGTCATAAGCTTGTGTTCGGAGCTCCATTGCTTCTGAGTATGAAGTCATAGGGACCTTGGGTCGCGTGGTTTTAAAGTCAAACCATAACTCAAAATCACTGACCAACTTGTCAAAGACGAACTTCCTTGATAACGCTTGTTCCATATCTTTGAATTTTCTGTGGTCTAACCGGCAGTCGAACAGGAAATCCTTGTAGTCTTTCTGAGATTGTAAAGGACCTCTCTCTTCCCAGAAAAAGGGGAGTCCTCTGTTCGTCAATGTCTTGAACATCTAGAGGATCTCTTGGAGTTTGTGGTTAGTGACATTTATTTTGGCCTGCACCATCTCCATCATCCTGTGTTTAGTTACCACCTTTCGGGCTTCAGAGATAACCGCAACCCGGTTTTGAAGACTGAGACTGTTAGAGGCTTTGTCTAACAAGGAGCTTAGATAAGTTATGGCCCTTTCTGCAATCTCTAAAGGTCTCTTGTTGATTTCAACTTCTACTTCCTAGACATGTTTTTTGGTTTCCTCAATAGCTAATCCCAGGTCTGTAATAACATCAATATAGGGTAGGAACTTGTCAGCTTCCATGATAATCCGGTCCCATATCAGATGCTTCACGCCTTGCAGTGCAAGTTTTTTGGTCACTTGCTGGCTCAACTTACCGTTTTGTTGGGTCAGTTCTTAGCATTTTTCTTCAGCCTGTTCTCTACCTTGCTTCTCTTTAACTCTTTCTTTTTCTAATTCTTTGATTTTCTTCTTTAATTTGATGAGTTCAGTATCTTTTATGCCTATCTGTGACATTTCCTTGGAGAGAGAGCTGGTGTCTACTTCTTCAACTGTGTCCATGGGCTGGATTTCCTTCTCTGCGTTCTTGCTCTGGATCTCACTTTCCTTTGCTGCTAGTCTAACTTTTAACTATGTCTTGCTATTCCTCAGAATTTGGACATCAGCTTCCCATTGCCTCTCCTTTTCCTCAAGCCTCAGTAGCTTAGCTTGGCTGTCAGCAAGCTTGGAATTCGGTGTCTCTTTCTCCTTTTCAAATTCGGCCAATTCATCTACTCGAGCGAGCTGAGAGCCGGGGATTCTTAACCTCTTTTTCAAAGCCTGTATCTCTTTATCCTTGTCATCAAGCAATTTCTGGACCACACTTCCTTTCTTCCCACCTTCCTCCATTAGTATAGCTTCCTTCTGTAAACTGTTGATCTGGGCTTTAAGTGCTTTGACCTCTGCTCTTGCTTTTCTTAACATATTAGAAGTTCTAGCCTTACCTTCCTTTGACTTGGAAAATTGTATGCTAGCTTTGAGCAGTTTGTTATTCAGTATGCCTCCGATATCTTTGCTCAGACGTATAACGTCGGAATTGGGAACCTTTGAAAGGTTTACATTGACCTTGGTCACCTTGCTCCCTTCTGCCAAAGCTAAGCTGAGGGTATCAGTGGCATGATCTCGTACTACTTTCAACACCAGATTGGACTGAAGCAACCATGAGGCTTCACAGTACAATTATGTTGTCTCCTCAAAGGTTTGGTCAGCTTTATCTCAGTAAGACTTCAGCCACTCTTCTTTGGATGCTTTTCTGCTTTGCCCTTCGAATACATACTCTTGTATCTGCAGTTTGGCCATCTCAGGCTCCACTTGCTGCTGTATTTTTACTACCTTCTTCTTCTTTGCCTGTCCCTTTTTAGCCTGTTTCCAATTACTGTCCGGGCTCTATTTTCAGCCTCTTGGGCGTGCTAGCAGTGTCCCCTTCTTCAGTGTCCATGGCCTCAATACCCCCTCTCTTCATCGAACTCGTCGAGTAACTGACTAGCAATGAGTATCCACCCGTAATTGTGACCACAGCAGCCATCTCCTCCTGGGGGGGAATTTGTTTCGGGTAACTGTGAACTAGTATCTTGTTCAGCGTTGGTATCCATTGGGACAGTACTGGGGAAATTGTCCCAATTCACTTTTTCTCTGAGTCCAGGCACCTCCAAGTGCTCAAAGGGCCGGCATTCGTGGGTCGTTCTCCTCTTGGAGATAACCTGATGAGGGTCATGTTTTATTGCTTGGTCTTGAGGAAACCCCATGTCTTTGAGAAATTTGGAGACCAGAGGCAATGCAGCTCTATTTCTGACTGTATATGGTCCTAATATCCAAGGAAATACCAAATTCGAACACTTTTTGAAGTTCAAGAAGTGTTCTTCCTCGACCATGATTTTTTGTCGGATCAACTCCAAATAGAAGATCCCAGGGGTCAGGAAAGCTGGCAGGATGTATGGCGAATGCACAAAGTTGTACAGTCTTATGGTTGTCCCAAACTCTGAGAAGAACCAGTCTCCTATCCTCCTGCCTTTTGATAATTGCAGTATTTGCCTCATTTCAGGCAACACCCTAGGTAGTCTTTCCTAGAAAAAGAATTCATATATGTCGGCCATCAGCTTGTTCATGAATTTACTGTAGTTAGTGGCCATTTCAGTTGTGACTGCCCATTCTAGTAGCTGCACGTCTTCATCATTGTGGGCTATGAACATCCTCAGCAGAAAGGATTGGAACCTGAATGTTTTGGCATCGTGGAAGTTTGTTAACTGAGAACAGATGTTCTCGGCTAAGAACTCATCAAATTTAAGGCGACAAGACTAACTTGACTGTCCAGGCAATTTAGGTTCGATCGGGTAGGTATCTAAAATGAATAAAAGACTCAACAATGACTCTGGGACGTATGTGTCGGTATCTAAACCTAAGAACTGACTGGTCAAGGTTATACACCACTGAGTCTCTTCATTGAATTGGCCAAGGTCAATAGGGTAAGATAGGTTGATGGGTTCACTATCAGGTTTAGAACAGGATTTCAGGAAAGCTTCCTTACTCTCAGAAAGAGACTCTCTAAACCAGCGAATAATATCTTCTTCTCGGTAGTTTTGGGTCTGTTGGGCGAATTCGTCGGGGACACCCAGGGTTTTGCGGACAGTAGGGGCTTTGACAGGGCAGAGAATTTTGGACTGGAACTTATCCATGATGACTCCTTCGGTGACAGAGAAATTCTCTGCACACCACTCGACAAACTCAGGGCACTGGGAGGTTGGGCTGATAGAGAAAAAATGAAAGAAAGACTTAAAAACACCCCAGGTATCCATACCTCGGTTCTTACATTCTTCCAATTTGCCCCTGGTGGTTTCGATAGTTTCCCCCATCAAGAAGGTATTGTAAACCTCAGAGTTTGCATCAAATAGACGCTCTTCCGTATTCTGACCTGATGCCTCTGGTTCTATATCATCTCTTACCTCCACTACTTCCATTGAGACAATTTTCAAATAATGCTGAAAGAGTGTCAAGGGCCTACCTTGTCCCGTAGAGTGGTCCCCTGTTTGGTCTGGGCTGGCGCTTTGGATGTGATTTAGGTATTTGATAGCTTCTAGGTTTCAAGAAAAAACAAATCTTTGCAACTCCGTGTGGGCCTTTATAGTTTTTTACATGTGATAGCTCTCGCGTATGTTCCGGGAGGTTTGCACTGTGGATTCACCCTCTGTATTCTCAGGCCGTAGATTTGTGGGTTTCCTGTTTCCACATGTGTTTTTATTTTTTGTGCAGGCTGGCTAGCCATCGATCAGTACCAACTTCTTCCTTGACCATCAATTTAAGCGGACCCCACCCTTTTTCGCGCAGCAGAGTTTTGGTTTCCACCCATCCTATTTCGGGTTGCGAAATGAATTTTAGCTGTCGATCTACCTTTGTTCGCACTAGCTCCGTTGATCAAAACGGCCCATACTGCTTTTCATAATCTGTGTTTGCACCCTACTTCTCACAAGTTTGGGATGCGAAATAGCTCACCTCCGTAGATCTTTCGGGCTCCAATCTTGATCGTCCAATGTGTCCGATCTTTAACCCATTTCATAGGGCTAGGGAGTGGCTTTTGGTCAGGCGATTTTGCCGTGCGAAAAGATCTGACACCATTGATCTGCCTCTTGGTTGTTTTCAGTCGTCGATCGGGAACCCTCTTTAACGCATCCAATACTGCCTTTAGCCCGGTTTTCCCGATCTTCGAATCATCCTACTACTGAGCGCCACCCCGCAGGAACCATCAAATTCCTTTTGCTGCATATTCGTCATTTCTCGACACGATCATAGAACACGAGAAAAACCCATGCCCATCATTTTAATTGGGTGTTAACAGGAGACACATGAGAAAAATGGCTCTTAGATGATAAACATGGTGATCCCGCTGTTACGAATGAGAAGGAAAGTCATCAAGATATGGTTTCAAGATGTGTTTGATGTCATGGAAAGCATAAGACATAGCGCGTTGAAAGGTAGCGCCAACGTTTTTCAAACCAAAAGGAAACTTATTATATGCAAAGGTCCCCCATGGGCAAATGATAGTCATTTTGTGTTCATCAGACGAGAGTATCTCGATCGAATTGTAGACAGAAAATTCATCCATAAATGAAAATATGACACTTTCGGTGTTGTTATCAATTATTTGATCGATGTAAGGGGTAGGGAAATTGTCCTTAGGATAGGCCCTATTAAGATCCTAGAAATTGATACAAACCCTAATGGTGCCCCGTTTTTTGCTTACGAGGACAATATTAGGCACCCATTCTATCAAAGGGATGGGGTAAATGAACCCATCCTTAAGAAGTTCTCAATTTCTTCCTTAATGGCCTCTGCTTTCTGTGGATGAACTTGTCGTAATTTTTGACAGAACAATTTGGAATCAGGGTATGTCCTAATCTCGTGAACCATGATCGAAGAATGTATCCCTGGAATTTCTTCATATGTCCAAGCAAAAATATCTCTAAATTCCTTGAAAAGGGTTGTATAATACTTTAGTTCTGAAACAGAAGAATTTTGGCCTACATTAATGTTTTCTACAACTCTTGGCTTCATTGATATGTCAACTGGAATGGTCTTATTAATGTTTTTCAGATTACGCTCGGACTCAACATCATGGATGAGTACCAGTGACTGGGGATTGGTTATGATATCAGATGAAACTGTTGTGCCAAATGGTCTTCTACCATATAAGAATAGAGAAGGAAAGAGGATCGATGATGATGATCTTTTCAAGGAATCTCGTCTAAAGACATGACTTCCATGATGGACTCATCAGAGGGAAGGGTATGAAAAATATAATCCAGAGATGGAGGGGTATCTAAACAATATAGTAGGTGATATGGGTCTGATGCCACCAATAAATTATCATTAATGGTGGGGTCACTAGTGGAATGAATAGCCTGGTACATTTCTTTGAAATGATTCAATGATGTCGAATTAACGATTGATTTTTGCTTTTCTAGGATGTCATAGCTCGAAGTTGAGATCATGTTCACAAATGCATCCTGCGAAGTAAAAGGAGGTTTATTCAATGGAAAAAATCCCATAAGTGAAGTCTTTAAGAAGACCTACTCCTATGTTTTTATATTGTGAGGAAGTCAAGAGTGGAACATTGTTCACAGAATTGGAACTCGTGTCTGGTGAACATAAATCTAACTGGTCAATTGTGACAATATTCCCTTGGAATGGGAACTGTACTACTCAAAATATAGATGAAGCAACAACTTGCATTGTGAAGAACCAATTTCAACCTAGAATAAGATTGTAATCTAATGGAGCATCAACTACTTCAATGTGAATGGACATTGATTTCCCCCCCAGCTCAACTTGGAGGGAGGAGAGTAATCCATAAGGTTGAAAACCATGACCATCGAAGGAATTTAATGTCGTGGAAGAACATTTAATATTCAGGGATCCAATATCTCTCTAGTAAGACAAATACATGACTGAAGTGGAGGCACCCTCATCCAATACGATGTGACAAATTATCTTCCTAATAAATTTCGTAGATAATTGGAAAGCCAATTGGTGGGAAAGCCTAGACTTGAAGTCATCCAGTTTGAAGGCGATATTGTTGTTTTGTTTAGGATCCAAATCTCTAAGGAATGACAACAAGTTATTCTATTGTGCGGGACATGTTTGGAGTACCTCGAGGGTTGACATAGCACATGGTGCTTGAGCCAAATATTCAACTACATTGTAATATTGGGCAGCATGTGCGTTAGGTTTGAATACTAATTTTTGAATAGTAATCTTTGGCAGTTGAAGATTTGTATCGAGAACGGGTTTCTCAATATGAAGACCATTAGTAGGAGTAGGGATGGGTGCTGGATTTTTATCTGTTGGAACATTATCAATATTTTTCTCTGGTGGAGGTTCATAACTCTGGGTTTGAGTAGTGAGACTAATTGATTCGCTAGACATCATTTTAACTTCATCTATGGACGATGAAGAAGGCTAATCCAAGTACTGTTGGTCAATCAATTATTGTTGGGTAGGGAAAGGATCTTTTAAAATTGTTGGGGTGGGGGTGTTTTTAAGAAATATACTGACCTCCTCACAATGAGGACACTCTTTGGTAAAGTGGTCACCTCCACATATGAGGTGGGGAAGCTTTGCCTTTCTCTTTATCTTAGATTCGACATGAGGGTTTTGTGTTTTATTACCTTCCTGTTGATTCTCATATTTCTTGGATTTACTCTTTCCTTTTTTATTTGTTCCCGAAGATTATGAGGATTAAACTGCATTCACTTTGGTTGAAGCAAGAGGAGGGGAAGAAGTCTTAGGATTCATAATAGTATGATTAGAATATGTGGCGGGTTGTCATTGTTTCTTCGACGATTTTTTTGTCGACTATGTTTGGGAAGAACCAAGAACGCCATTGGTAGGTGGTTCCATTGAAGGTCTTGAAGGATCGGACATGGGATGAGGAGCAGGGGGGATTAAATCATATAGAGTTCTTGACTGGGAATAAAACAAGCCAAGGTACTGAGCACGACTAATATCTTCCTCCTCGGTAAAATCACCTCCCATGGAAATATCCCTAGCATTGAGGGAAAGCAAATATTTGGTAAACCAATCGACGAGCAACTAATCGGGAATATGATATTTTATCAACCTACATTGTCGTCTCCACTCATGTATATGATCGTATATATGGGTGGAATTGGTTTTGTGAAGCCAATTTAAAATATTTGTACCTATTTCATATCGGATTGATAACTAGAAATGTGTCAAAATGGCCATTGCTAAGGTATTGAAATCCCAAAAGGAATGTTGAGGCAGATCAATATACCATTTTACGGCCACCCCGGTGAGAGTTCTCTAAAACAATCTCAGACGGATGGAACCATCCATCAGAGAATTGGATGAGCACCACAAATGATATTTCATCACGTGGTTCTTGGGATCTTCACCAGTTTTACCATCGAATTTGGGTATATTAGAGGGTAACTTGACAGGGATAGTTGACCACGAGGGATCATGATGGATGGGGTCGTTAATCAATATAGAAAGATCTGGCAGATCTAAAGTAGCCAAAAATGGTAATTGTTGGTTAGGTTGAGGTTACTAGTCATACTGATAAGGAATTTGCGGACCATTGGTACCATAAGTTGATTGATAAATAAGTGTTGATGAGGTTCCCATGACTGGTTGATTGGGTGGTTGATTCACAAATGACCCTCCTGAGGGTCCTCCCTGTGGTGGGCCACCTGGAGGAGGTGGACCTCCAAATGGTGGGCCTCTGGGTGGTGTCCCTCCAGGTGGAGGTGGTCCTTTAGAAGATGGGATTCCAAGAGGTGGTCCTCCAAAAGGTGGGCCTCTAGGGGGAGGACCTCCAAAAGGCAGACCTACAGAAGGTGGACCCCCAAAAGGTGGGCCTCAGGGCAGAGGACCTCCAAAAGGTGGGCCTCCAGAAGGTGAACCTCAATATCCTCCAAAAGTATTAACATGTGGTCCTCTGGATACAGGGAAATTCGACACATTAGGTTTCCCCCATGGGGTATGCATACTTTTGGTGTAAGGAATTCTAGTATAAACAAATCCCAGTGCTATAGGTTGGTAGTTTTGATTGACAATAGGTGGTTGATTTCCTGGATAGTTATAGCCCCATAAAGGTTGAATAAAGGTCAGTTGAACCCATGAGGGTTGTCCTATTCCAGAAGAGGGGACAACCACATTGGTATTTGTGGAAGGTACACTTGTTGGGATTAATTAATCCTCCTTTGTCCAACATAGTCTATTTGTTCTATTTACCTAAATTAGGGGGTAATTATTACTGTACTAGAGTTTTGGTGCCACCATGAATATTGGTTCCACTGCTGACATTGGTGCCACTGGTTCCATTGGTGCCATTGGTGCCATTGGTACCAATCCTTACATTATAGGAGCCCACTCTGAGTTCCACTAGCAGCCTCAATCAATTGGTTGTGGTAGTTAAGCATTTGTGCTGAGTCAAACTCTAGTTACAATCAGTTCGATCACTTTTAGTTAGCCTAGCACCAATTTTGCATGCATGGAGGGAGAGTGTCGCCTTTTTTCTACCTACCTCATCAGTTAACTGATTGTAGATTGATTTAGACATCTAAAGTTAGACTAGTGAGTTACAACAATGATTTAGACACACTAAGTTAGCTAATCATTCAGGTTTAGTTGGTAGATTCAAATCTTGTCCACATGATTCAAATTCTACTTATTGTAACACCGTTGTATTACTGATTAATGTTGTGATTATTCGAGCAATTATTATCCGATTTATCTGAAATTTGTGGCATGAATTTCCTGTTCAGTGTACATTCTCTTTGATTACTCCACTACATAATTCCCTTCCTACAACTTTCATATTTTCATGCAGATCAATGGTTCACAAATTTAACAACACTGACTACTAGCCATCATAAAACGGCATTTTTCCCCATGATGGAAATCGTTTCCTTGGTTGATAAAGCAACTTGAGCTGGGGGTTGCTCCAAATACGTGGAAAGTACATTGGAATTAGAAACATATGGGAGACTTTGGACCAGTGGGGCGGGGATGGAGGGTTAACCTAGATCATAAGTGACCACGTTTTGAACTACTGGCCTTGACTTAGGAGCCACTTGTGATTGTGAAGGAGCACGATATTCCTGGCTATCCACTCTTGAACGAGCAAGGAAGGGAGAAAGGATTCTTTGCCTTAGGTTATCCTTGATTATGTGTAAACGAGTAAGTCTATGATGAACAGGCCCAAGGATATCCTCCTCTGGATCAAATCGGGATTCTCGAGGGGGGGTAACATAAGGTAAGATAATGGTTCTGTACTCAGAGGAGGCTTGTCCTAAAGAAGTCTACCTAAAAAGGAGCAATTGGACCAAATTTTGATGCCACAATATCGTCTAATGGATGGGTAAAACCCCAATCTTGTGCACCGGATTGACCCTCCGTTCGAAAACAGAAGGTTGTATCTTTTGCAGAAGGTTGTTGAACTATCACATGGGTGGATGGATTTTCAAAGGAAGAAATTTATTCCCCGGATTCAATAACCGGAGCCCATTCTACATGCGAATCAGCCGTATCCAGTTATTCCATGGTTTCCATTTCTCTTTCTTCCATGGAAGGAGGAAAGTTAGGTGGTAAACCCTACAACCTATGATATTGTCTCATAGGTAACTTAGCCAGAATGATGGACGAAAACTTCTACTCTGATGTCTTATCAAAATAAGATATCACACACAAGCAATCCTATGCAAGCTAAGGTCACAAGTAAACTTAAATGATAGGAGGGGTTGATGAAATATGGTTCCTCACTAGGATTTTCAATTTGTCGCAACTCGCAATATAATACAACATCCAATAGTAAAATGTGACAAGGAGGACTGGGACCGTACCCTTCCCTGCATACCCAACTACCTGGATGACATGTGCATAGTAGCTCCCTGAGTGTTGTTCTCGGTGTATTGCTCCAACAAGATGACCAAAAGGATATTCTTAGTTGGTATGGGTTTCCTAGAGGGGTCTCCCAATATACACGAGGTACATGGGATCTCAAATCCATGTTAGTGTTGTATGATGCACAATTGTTCGAAAGAGGCCTTTTGATATACTACCAAGTACGTGAAGAACCTTTCGATATACCTAAAAGGTACATGAAAATCCATTTGATATACCGGTTGGTATGTGGAAGAACCACATGATCCCTGGGATGAAGTGTATGCCAGAAACGATAGCTCCTTTGTTTATAGACGTCGAAACACAACTTCTAACCTATCACTCAAATTACTAAAGATTTTAACCTAAGCTACCGTTCAATTTGATCTCGATGGTTAGTGAATGTTTGTGAAATGTGGATCAATTTGCAATATTACTGATATAGGTGTAATGCAATTTTTCTCTTCAATGAACTCTACCTAGAGTAAGAAAGAGACTTTCTTTTTTCAAACAAGAGTACTATGCAACTTTCAACAATTTCACCTTAAAGCTTCCGAAATATTTCCAAAACACACAACAATTTCAAATGCTAAGCCTAAGATATATTTGAGATGAAAAGGAAAGAAAATATTCTAACGTTTAAATTCCTATGCTTTCTTAATCAATTACAAGAATAAATATTCTAATCACTCAAGCAAACAAAAAACAATTAAAGAAAACAAGAAAAAATATTTTTTTTCGTTTTTGGTGTAATTTGGAAAAGAAGAGGCTAAAAGATCACACAAAATAGAGTGTAAGAAACTACAACACTTTCCTTTACTATAGACCTAAGATCATTTTTTCAGAAGATCAATAGACAAACTATGAACCTAAGACTAAAATCCACACAAAAATCTCAATTTCAAATATTCATACTAACAAACTTTTGAGATCTAAATCCAAAGAGGAAGATCGGGCTAAGAACACTATCATACTTGTCAATGAGGCAAAATGCATATTGACAACAAACCAAAGAGCAAAAAAAAATTGAAGGACAAGCCTCAAAGTTGGAGATAGCCTACCTCGGTGCACTCTGAAGGGTTACACCAAGGTGTCAACGGTCACTCAACACTCCTTGCATTATACTGAGAGGTGTCAGTGGCACAGTATGCTTATGGTGGACAGGTGTCAACGACGCTCTGTGGCAGTAGGTAGTAGGATTCAGCAAGGATTCGACACTCTATCAAGTTCACCCATGTTCATAGATGATCTCACCCATGTTCATAG
Source organism: Pseudotsuga menziesii (assembly GCA_001517045.1). NCBI lineage: Eukaryota > Viridiplantae > Streptophyta > Pinopsida > Pinales > Pinaceae > Pseudotsuga > Pseudotsuga menziesii. Next base: position 106,052 of record LPNX010169286.1, read on the forward strand.
ATGATCTAGAGAACCAAAAAGGACAGTAACCATCAGGATAAACCAATGTGTATCAGACTAGAATTAAAGTGAGGTAAAACACAAACCATAGAAAGCAATTGAAAGTGTATAAAGGTGGATCACTCACCTTGAAACTCTAAATAAGTAAGAAAAAAATTAATAAGTTTGTAATCAAAAGTGACATCAAAATTTCACAGATCTAACTGTATCTGGTCCAAATATGAGTGGATCTTACCTAGTATGGTCACTAATTTTTTTGCCGATAATATTTCAATCAGTGTGGACACAGTTTGTTCCCCTAGTATGCATGGTGCAAGTCTAGAAAAAAAGGACACAATGATGTATCCTCTCCCTAGATGACTGATCTACTTGAATGCCAATCTCTCTTTACCTTGAGTGTAGGAGTCTCTCCTTGTTTTGTAGATCCTAGTGCGATAAACTCTACCTACAAAGAACACACAAAAAAAGACAAGAAATGAGAGCAACAAGATAAATAAATTATCTATACTAATGATAAAGAAAACTAGTAATAAACAGACAACATTGACATGAATCATTTATGGGAAAGAGAAACATTTTTTATTAAAGATGAGAAAATAAAGATACAACCAAATCCTTGATGTCAAAGCTTTTCTTTTGCAATATCTTTTACTCACTCACACACACTACAAACTATGCAACATCTTACTCACAACCACTCTCTCTTTGACTCCTGCACCAGAATTGAATCAAATAGCATAAGGATGCTCTCTTGGTCTCTCCCTTCACATGGTCCATGTAGCTTGCATTTATAGGCCAAAGGAAGCCTAAATGGGCTGATATATTTTGGGAGGAAGGTAGGGAATGATCCCTATGGGTTAGGAGGTTGAGTGTCATCTTTCCAAAGTAGTTAGGATCATCCTACATGAGATCTTTCGCCTAGAAGCTTCTCGAATCTTCTCTTTTTTCCCCTTTTTGGATTGCTGATGTTCCTTGTGAATTGGATAAGTGTGTCAGTTCTCTTTTTGGTCATGTGACAGGTGCCACCGATGCCTTATGCCATTGGACAAGAGGCGTCATGCCTGTCTAACGTCATATGCTAGGAAGCAAGGTGCATCAGACTGCCTAGGATTGAGCAGTAAGACTCCAAAAGAAGGTTTTGGCTAGGGACTTCAAGGGATTGGAGCATTAGGACAGTTTTTGGGTGTAACAGTTCATATCTTCTGCAAGATGTATCATGTTTTTTAGAAACAAGTCCTCATTTTTTGCACACATCATCACTTGCCTTTATATATCCAATGCGTGTCTTGTTTCTGGATACCTTTGGCTACTTAGGATCTTGTCTAGAATTGTTGAGTTATTATTGAACTTGGATTGTGTATCTGCATCCATTCATTTTTAATCTCTCCCTTGAATTGCACAAACTACCTTATGTTTCAAGTATGATATTTTTAACTCCTTTTACAAAAATTGTTCTTGCAGTAGCTCATTCAATGATTATGATTTGTTCCAATATTTTTCAAGTGCAACCTTATTTTCTTCAAGCTCCTTGATCTTGTCTTTTGCGCAAATTAATCCTTTTCTCTATCATTTATTTGATTCTCTAATACTTCATCCATATCATTAATGCTCGACTTGTTCTTCTTCCTTTTCCAATTGCTCCTTTAGAACCTTATTGTTTTTCCTTGTTTTTTTCAGTTCTTACATTGCACTAAATAATTCTCCTTCCCAAACTACTTCAATACTTTCATCATTTTCATACTTAGATCCTTCTTCTATGTCTTTTGATTTTTCTTTTACTTCAATCTTTAAATATGGTAAACTAATTCCATTGTAGGAGCGTTTACTTTTAGTCTTCTTTTTTGGTTTGGAGGATTATTTAATGAAACTTGACTTTTCATCTTCCTTGGATTTTGAAGAAGACAAAGAGATTCCATTGTAGCTCCACTTCAGCTTTGATGGTTTTTATGTGCTTCCTTGGACTAATGATCTTCCTCCTTTTGCTGAATTTTTATCATGATTCAATGCCATACAGAATACATCTCTTGGACTATCCTTGTTATATTCTTTTTCTGATGAATTGTTGTCCTCCTTGGTGTACACGCTCTTCTTATGCCTTGGAAATTTATTTTTGTCGCCAATTTTGTTTTGTTGGTGCTTCCTTTATTTCTCATTCCAGATGAATATCACCTTTGTGGTTTTTATTGGAAGGGTTTCCATGTTAAATGTTGCCTATGTGTATATTTGATGAATGTGTTTATGTTGAATGAATGTATGTTGTGAGTGAATGTATGTGTATTTTCCTTCAAAAGAGTATTTATATTCATCTATCACACTGTTGTTGGTTGGAATCGCTGATAAGGAATTATATTAACTGTTATAATATTTGTCAACAAACAAATAGATCCATATATTGAATCCATGCAATAGGAATAAGTAATATAACCATCGGCTTCAGTCGAGCACGATAGTAAGGTTCCAAAGGAGGATAAATTCCCACACAACCGCAGAAACCTGGTTCTAGAAATTACCCATAAGAGATATATCGGGTGAGACTGCATCTGTGTCACAGGTGCTATCGACTAAGCCCTACTTTGTCGGGTCGATATATTGGGATTTGTTAACGGAAAAATAAGGGAGTGAACCTGGGTCGAAGGGAGAAACACCAACAAATGGTTTCATTGTCGGGACCTTGAATCATTTTTTGAGGGATATGTTGTAGTATCCTACAAAGATGAAAATTCAAGAGTGGGTGTATTTTAAAGCATTAGATTTTGCATGAGAAGAAAGTGAAAGATCATGGTTGAATTTGACAAAGTGGTTGGATCAGTACCTCTATACGGATACACATGAGATTTGTTTTTCTGAGTTTCCTATTTTGGTGTATGAATGGTTGTTGAAGTTAGCAACCCAACAAAAAAATTTCCTAGGAGGATAACCAACAGAGTGGAGTCCTCAACTAATTCAGCGGTTGAAGACTATTAGAAACCTTGTATCTAGGGCTGTCGATTTTTGGGTAGACAGTATTTTGGAGGGATACATTACTGAGTTTGTTGTCGACACAATAACATCATATAGTGAGGAGGAAAGAAAAAAATTTCAAGGACCACGAGGAAGATACTTGACATATTTAAGAACTTGGATAAAGATACTTGTATGCAAAAAAGGAATCCTAAGGATAGAGTCCGACGAGTAAATAACTATATATAAATACCTGGTTTATGTGACAGAAGAAGTGCATGAAAAATGGAACAAAGTAAGTTGATATGTTCCCTGTTGGTGATAGCGGAAATGCACTGGAAGGTGGGTGTCTAAGAAGTGGAAGGAAATTTCGGTTGATAAAAAGAAGAAGAACTGTGAAAAGAAGAGGAATTTGCAGTACGACCAGAGGAGAATGCTACGAGTTGATGTCACACTTTGACGAAGGTTCTTGTGATGAAGAAGAGGAATATCATCCTATCCCCGAAAAGGGAGAAGGAGAAGAAGAAGCACCTGATCTAGAATATGAATGCGGCACACCTACAACTCCACATATGTCTTTGGAGGTAAGGTCCATAAACTCATCCCCTAGTAGGTTTTTCAATACAATTAATAATAATTGTGGGAATAGTAGACAAGGAAGTCTTGCTAGCCAAACATTTTACCTAGCAGTACCAACGACCAATAGAATGGATAGGAATGATATTAATCTACCGATATTCAATGGAAATGGGTTAGAAGACCTAGAGCAACATTGGTTTCTATGTGAACCACATGGACTGTGTGACAGGTCTAGGATGAAGCAATAAATAAGGGGAAAATGATGAAAACTCCGAGGGGTCATGCGATGGACTGGTATATGAAGTTTTTTATGGTTCTGACAGGAGTCGCACAGAAAACACTTGACCAAATTCAAGTGAGACTAATAGAAGAATATAGAAATCCAAAATTTGAGTCTCAATGTATTACAGAGATTAAAGATATTAAGAAATTGTCTACGAAGTCAGTGTGGGACTTCGACCAAACATTTAAGACATTGATGGTTAAAGTAAGCTTCTAGATGTTAGACATACAACACAATGAGTGGTTCATTGTAGTGATGTTACCACACATATAGATCCCCTTGACGCAATAAAAGATTCTATCGCAAATCGAAGCTCTGTAGATCTCCATGAAGATAGAATCCTCACATGTAGGAGAGACTAGTGTAGGAATGGTGCAGATTTAGTCGCAACTAGGTAACCTTACGCTGCAACTCCAGGATATTAAAAAATGGAAGGAAGTCCAAGAAGAATATGGTGTACCAGATGCAAAATTAAAGGACACCATAAGGAGAATTACCCAATGTTCATGAACTATGTCACAACCAGAGCATTGAACCCAATAAATACACAAGGGATGCCTTGGTGTAGGATATGCCAGAAAAGAGTTCATCATTCAAAAGAATGCTTGCACTTACATAGGATTGTAAGTGCACCATCTATTTTATACTTTAAATTGTGTAAATAAGTAGGCCGCGATAAGAAGAATTGCAAATAATTCTAGATTCTTTAGGAGAAAATGATCGACACTTATTTAATGAAAAATGAAGACCAGATGCAAGATCAACGAGCTCAATTTCAATATCCACAAGCTCAGTATCCTCATCCCCAGAAACCACAAAATAAATTCCCACGGCAACAATACCCTCAACAAAGGGGGGTGGAAATTTTTGAGGTCAATTACAAAGAGGATTTGGTTGTGGAAGAGAAAAAATCATATGTTATAATTGTGGAAAACCAAGACATTTTGTTAGGCATTGTGCGATTCCTGCAAAGACATGTTCGTATTGCAAAGCCTTTGATCATATTGTCGAACAGTGTCCGCAATTGATTGCAAAGTGGCAAGATAGAAATTTGGGAAATCCAAACCCTTTGCAGAATCCCAATCCAAATCTCAACCAAAATATCCAGATGATTTCTCCTGATCTGAGGGAACCAAATAATGATGTCATGAAAAGGGGATTTGTTGCGACTGGAGTATACCAAAATACACACCATGACCAACCACGGGTGCGACCAGCAGCACAAAACAAATTATCATTTGAATTCCAAAGATAAAATGAAGTATTCTTGGGCGTGCGACCATAATTTGTCGACAAGAATCAACCATCGACATCTACTCCTACACTGTAGAGAAGAAGAATAATGGCGATTCCTGAAAGGTTCGATCAACTATTTTGAATGCAACCAATGGGAAATGTTAATAAGCTTAAATATTTTTTTAAAAGTTTCTTATCGCTAATACAAGATAAAGATGTTGTCACGGAATTGACAACTCTAATAAAAGAACCTCAAGAATACGTGTGACTAGACATAAGAGTAAACCATGTCGGAAAAAGGTTAAATATCGATCGTGAGTTAAGAATGGCTACCCATATAGGAGATTATGACATGGATTACATTATCCTATATTTGGGATTTGATGTCAACATATTGACCAAACAAACATGAGAAATCATGGGGAAACCGCTACTGGAGTGGTATCCTATTCAGCTCATATTAGCAAATCAATGAAAAGTCCTACCTATCGATCGATTGAATCAGGTTGCTTTCGAGGTAGAATTTCTGAGAATGTATGTTGACTTTGAATTAATCAACATTGTCAATGAGACAAACCCGTATCCTGTACTTTTGGGGATCAACTTGGAGATCAATAACTAAACCATCATCAATCTTAAGAAAAATAATCTTATCATTTGAAGATTCAAAGCTAAGGGTGGTCGCACCAATTGATCTGAAAGAAGGTCAGAGATACGTCGAGCCAGTAAATAGTGAAGGACAAGGTGACTATCTTGACCATATTTATAACATCATGTCTCCAAGGGACGATTATGTAAATCCAACAGGTGACAAAAAAAGATTTATTTGGAGAAGTATTAGTTCCTGTACATCATATTCTAGCGAAGCATTAGAAAATTGGTAGAATATGATGCATGAACTATCCATAAGAAAGTGCATAAGAATTACACGGTTTGTGCGAAAGGTAGGAATTGAGGCAAGTGAATTACCTACCTATGAAGGTTTACCTAACCTTTCATATTTTCTTACAGAGTTTGAAGCAAAAGTGATTGAACATCAGTGCTTGGTCACCCTAGAATTTGTGTTGAAAGCTACACTCTCCAAATGGTGGGTCACACATAAATAATATATCTCGGAATGGATACAATGTCGAAAATTGATGGAGATAAGGTTCATAGAATAGATAAAATATACTGGTCAAAAGTATACAGGATTGACTAGTCCTGTCGAACATATAGAGTATTGTCGTGCAATATGGGAGGCATGTCCGCAACAGGAATGGGTTCATCAGGTCATACACACACTAGACATGATACCAAGGAGCCAGTATACATCAGTTGCACTAAGACGGGGAACTATTGAATGGGATGAATTAGCTACTAGATTCATACACAGAATTGAATTTGTTGATGGTCATCTATCGATTGATGTCGCATTGCAAGTAATCAAGATAATGATATTTGAAGATATCCTTGTCGCAATGACAAACTTCAATCAACACAGTGCAACAATCCAACTATGGATGGAGTGCTATAATGTGACAAGAGAACATAACGATGATGATCCACTCAATGTAAACATACATGATTCTTCAGGTACATGCGTAGTGGAAGAATTCTTCTGAATCCACTAAAAGTCAAGAAAGTAAATATTGGCTCCCGGGAGAATTCAAAATTTTCCAATATTGGATATTACTAAGATGATGAGATTGTTGGTAAAATCATGGATCTATTGCATGAGTTCAAGATTTATTACCTACAAAATTCTCAGATTTGAAAGGGATTGTCAAAGACCTTGGATAAATGAAGATACCTTTAAATCTTGACGCAAAACCAATCAAACAACGACCATACCGATTGAATCCGCAATATAAAGAAAAAGTCAAGGCAGAGTTGGATTGAATGTTGGATGCAGGTATCATAAAACCTATAGAAGAATCAGAATGGACCAATCTAATAGTAGTGTAAGACAAAATACTACTGGTGAAGTGTGTATTTGTATCGATCTAAGAAAATTAAACGATGGTTTTTTACATGACCCATTTTTTACTCCATTTAAAGATGAGGTACTAGAGAGTGTCGGGGGTCAAGAAATTTAATCATTCACTGATGGATTCTCTGGATACCATCAAATTAAAATCAGAAAGGAATACCGACACAAGACAACCTTTGCGATGGAGTGGGGTTGTTTCCAATACATGGTAATTCCCTCTGGACTCAAGAATACTCCTGCTATTTTTTCCAGGATAGTAGTCGCTAGCTTCAAATATTTTATTCATAAATTTATTGAGGTCTACTTCGAAAATTGGACTGTATTTGGGATCATTAAGGATAATATTGAGAGCCTCGGAATGATGATGGAATGTCTTCACCAGTATCAAATTTCACTAAACTTAAAGAAATGCATATTTTGTGCCCTGTTTGGAATTTTGTTATGCAACATGGTTTGTCACAATGGGATATTAGTCGACCCTGCCGAAATTTTGATTATCATTTCCCTACCACCACCTACCATAGTGAAACAATTGAGAGAAACATTGGGACATACAGGATACTTCATAAAATTTATCAAAGGATATGCGAAGGTGACTGCTCTTATGGATAAGATATTGAAGAAAGATGTTATGTTTTAGTGGATAGAAGTTTGCTAAGAGAGTCTAGATACTTTAAAGAACAAGATGGTTACAACACCCATACTTGTATTTCTATACTAGAAAAATGAATTTCATGTACATGGCGATCCATCGTCTATCGCACTCGGCATGGTACTAGCGCATCCTGACGAAGGGTCGATTGATCATCCTATCTCCTTCGCTAGTAGAAAATTATCAACAACAGAGAAGAACTATACCATGAAAAAAAAGAGAAGGACTAGATATGGTATACGCTCTCATAAATTTAGATAATACTTGATGGGTGGACATTTTAAAATGTACACATATCATTCAACATTGAAATACCTAGTCAATAAGCCAGTTTTGGGGGGGGATATTTGCTAGCGACTTCTTCTTTTTCAGGAATTTGACTTTGAAGTCATTGTTAAACTAGGTCAATTGAATTCAAGACCAAACCACCTATCGAGAATCGAAAGTGGCGACGAACCTGGTAACCTCGACAATAGTCTCCCTGATGCGCAACTATATGTGATAACAATGTTTGATGATCATTACAAATACATCATACAATTTTTTAGTACAATTTATGCACCAGCTGAATTTACTATTGCACAAAAGAAATAGTTAGTTGTGCAAGCTGAAGACTTCTAGTTGATCACTGGATAGTGATATAAGATGGACCCTAATGAGATTCGTTGTCTCTTTGTCTTGGAACATGAGAGACCAATGGTATTAAATGAAGCGCATGCTAGTTTTGTAGGAGGCCATTTTACTGGAACATTACGAAGAATATTGCAAGCAGGATTGCAGTGGTCGACCATGCAAGCACATTCTTGAGAAAAGTGTCGCAGCAGTGATGTCTGTCAAAGAACCAGAAAGTCGTCGTGACGAGACAAAATTCCATTAGTACCCCAAATAACTATGTAGGCATTTTATAAATGGGTTGTTGATTTTGTGTGCCCTATTATTCCAACATGGAAGTGCATAGGTGCACGATATATAATTACTGCGACCGACTACTTGACCAAATGGGCCAAAGCAACACTAGTAAAAGATTGTACTGCTACGAATGTAGCTAAGTTTTTGTTTGAAAATGTTGTGACTAGATTTGGATGCACAAAAATTTTGATAAGAAACCATGACACACACTTTGTCAACCAGTTGATTGAGGAACTAACGGAATAATTCTAGATCCAGCATAGAAATACAATGCCATATCACCCTCAAGTGAATGGTGTTGACAAAGCATTTGACATAATTCTAGAGAATGTGTTGACAAAGATTTACAATTCCCAAAGAGATGGTTAGGATTAGAAAATTTCCGCAGTACTGTGGCCATATCACACGACCTATAAAAAGTTGACAGGACAAACTCAATTTCGATTGGTATATCGACAATAAGTTGTGATGTCGAAGGAATACATTGTACCCAACCTAAGGATTGCTGCAATCACAGAGATGACAGATGTTGGTGTTGTCGAGGAAATATTGTTGCAACTGATACAGTTGGAAGAATATTTTTTTGTTGCAGGATATCATCAAAACATTGAGAAAGAATGACAGAAAGTATGGCATGATTGCCACATCAATAACAAGCAATTTCAGGTCATAGGACTTGTTCTTCTGTATGATAGCAAATTCTTCAAGCATCTGGGTAAGCTAAAAACACACTGGTTAGGACTGTATCTTGTCACGCAATCATTGATGGAGGTGCGGTGCAATTGCAAAATTTATATGGAACACTTGTCAAAGGACAAGTAAACAGAATTCGACTAAATCCTTATGAAGATATCCGCGACACGGTCGAATGAAAAAAAAAGAGAGAGAAAAGAAAGAAAGAAAAAAAACAAAACCCTTTGGAAAATTTTGTTTTAATTGTAGGAAGTGAGCTGTCGCAAAGAATAATCAAATATCACCACAGAATGCTAGCCTATCGAAGACAAAAAAAAATTATCTCAGACTCTTTGGTTGTCACAAGGTAATAATCATGGCAAAGACAATATGCCTGTCGCAAGAAAAGGAAAGTGTCGAAGGGTGGATACCAGCCGCAGGAAGAGTGATTTTATCACAATTCAAAATAGAATCGCACAAATGACAGTTGGTTGTAATTAATTCATTGACGTCGTAATTAATTTAAAGTCCTAAGAGATTTTAGCAGCGTTCTTTTTTGTCACTTATGTAATTATTGCATAATAACTACCACTTATGTGGCAGGAGAGTGGCGGCATGCATAGACGTTTCCTAATAATCATTTAGACGATTAGCCCATGTGACAGAAAGGACACCTACCTTTCCATTTATTGCTCGCTCGTATGAAGGATTGACGAAATGAACAGATAAACATTATCACCATTCACACCCGAGTATTCAGGTCATTCTACTACATTCGAGAGAGATATTGTTGTCTCCAACTGCAAGAGTCGAACTGAGGAGTATGGTTATTTCAATTTCCAGTACTATTACAGCTACAGAATATGGTGTCACAACCACATCACCCACACCCATCAAGGAAGACACTAATCGATATGTTCCACTGTAGTATATGGTTGTCGAAGAAGTTGAACAAGTTCCATTTATCCCTGCAGTTAGGTTAAGACCAGACCCACCGAGTCCATATGGTACAAAAATGGGGAAATGTTTTGGAAGCTGAAAGAAGAAAGGACCAGCACCACCACCACTAGATGAGGAGGAAGAATCAGGGTTTGCAACTATGCTGCAACCATGTGTTCCACCAAGACAATCTGATGTGAAAAGAATTAGAGTTCCAAAGAATGCACGGTACCCAGTAAGACTGTATAGATTGTAGAAGAAGATCCAAAACAAGGTCTGCAATCTAAGTGCACAGATGAAAGGTGCCATATATTTCTCATGCCAGATGAAGAGTGCCTTCTTGGTTTTTCCCAGATGGGTTTCCACGTTAAATGTTTCCTATGTGTATACTTCATGAATGTGTTTATGTTGAATGAATGCATGTTGTGTATGAATGTATGTGTATTTTTCTTACAAAAGAGTCTTTATATTCATCTATCGCACTGTTGTTGGTTGGAATCACTGATAAGGAATTATATTAACTATTATGATCTTTGTCAATAGACAAATAGAACATCATGAATGCATGCGATAGGAATAATTAATATAACCACTGGATTTAGTCAAGCAATATAGTAAGGTGACAAAGGAGGATAAATCCCCACACAATTGTAGAAACCTGGTTCTGGAAGCTACGCATAAGAGATATCTCGGGTGAGACTGCATCTGTGTCGCAGGTGTTGCCGACTGAGCCCTACTCTGTCGGGTCGATATCTTGGAATTTTTTTACAAACAAATAAGGGATTGAACCTGGATCAAATGGAGAACCCATCTTTTTAACTTTCTTACAAAATTATCCTCTTCTTCATCATACATGTCAACTATGTTATTACAATAATTCTTGTTGGTTTTTGGCTTCCTTGTGGATTTAAATGTTGATTCCTTTCTCGAGACATTATTTGGTTCAATCCTTATCTCATAAGTAGTGAGAATTAATTACAGCTCATCTTTTGTTAGTTTGTCCAAGTTAGATCTATCCTCCAATACTGACACTTTTTAATTGAACCATGAGGGCAGGGTTCTTAAGATATTTTGTACAATTGAGCCTTCTTCAATTGTTTCTCCAAGTCCCTTTATGGGATTTACTATCTCATCTACCCTAAGAAAATATGTTGCAATGTCTTCCTCCTCCTTTATCTTCAACGTTTCAAAATTCGTAGAGAAGGTCTGCATCTTGGCCTTCTTAACTTTTCCATCTCCTTCGTAAATGCTCTATAGTTTGTCTCAGGTTTCTTTTATCATAGTACATTGCATGACTTTGGTAAATTCAGTATTAGCTAGTCCACATAGTATTTCATTATTTGATCTTTCATTCCATTCATATTGTCTTCTATTTTCTGGTTCAACTAGCGCAATTTTGGAAGTTATGTGCTCATCAGTTCCTTCTTATTCAACTGTATTTTCCTTAGGAAAATCGTATCCATCCTCCACTGATTTCCATATCTCCATGTCGAGAGACTACAAATAAACCTCTGTTCATATTTTCCAGAATTTTAATTGGAGCCATCAAACCTTGGTGCTCAGTTGGTAGAAAAACCTTATTTTTTATCCATATTTGCTTGTACTTTTCTTCCAAATGTTAATATGTTATTGAAGGAACCTTCTCTGATAATAATTGTTGGATTTATCTTATATTGAGAGCAGGGTGAATCAGTATAAGCGTAGATGTTGAATTATTTCAAAATTAAACAATTTTCACCAATCAAAACATTTTCAGCGCAACCAAGCACAATTGTGCACAAACACTGGAGAATAATTATAAGTATATCTATAAATAAAAGAATTATTACATTAATGAGAGAATGCAATCTAAAAATATGAGAACCAACTCATTTCAGGTATCAAACTGATCAATAAGTACAATATGTTGGTTATAGGCACCGACCTATAATGACTTCGATCTACGCGAGCATCGACTTATGAAGTTCAGGAACCAACCTGAACATATGTTTGTCTGACTACACAAAGTGTGACTTGAAGAAACTGGACAACAACATAAGGAAAAGTGCAACCTCCAAGTATATTTACCAGCTCCAACTGGAAGGAGGCACCAACCCCCTAATTATATTTACCATCACCAAATCCCTAATTATATTTACCATTTCCAACTGGAAGAAGGCTCCAATCCCCTAATTATATTTACCAGCTCCAACTGGAAGGAGGATCCAACCCCCTAAATTTTTTTTACCAGTTGTGACTGGAAGGAAAATGCAATTCCCTATTCATTTCCCAGTCCAACCTCCAATAGATTTTTTACTAGCAACTACTGGAATGAAGCTTCAACTCCCTTATCCTTGCCCCATCCAACCTCCCTGATATAGAAATAAGAATGTATAACAAAGAAATGCAAAACTGCAATTGTTGTAATCCTTCTAATATGTCTTCCTTCAAAATATTTGTGTCAAGATAGCCAGTTTCCAAAAATGTGATGTGCGATAAGAACTGCAATCAATGTATCTATACAAAATAGTGTTCTAAACTCAGTCACTTCTACGTCTCTATGGTCTTTGCCTTTCAATGAGTTAGAACTTTACACATCCTGAATATGGGTATCCTTCTATATAGCACACTTTTTTCTATTCATCATATGCTTATTTGTCCAATCTAGCTCTGCTTCATAAAACTCTTCGTGCAATCAACGAGCCATTGATACCCCAAGAAAACAAAGCTTGTCCATAACAAGTTATCTTCAAGTCTTAATTCTGCAAGATTACTTCAACACGTCCGCTCTTTCTTATTTATACTATTTCCAACTTAAGAGATGTGTCCACTTGTTGAAGTTCATTATCCTTGAATAACACCCCCACCTGTTTGTGTTTGCTTCAATTTATGATTTGCGCCAGCGTGCCTCGTATCGCAATTCAACTCCATGGGGTTTGGCACACATGTTGAGTATGGTTGTCATTGATGTCAAAGAATTTCATTAATGAAAAAGGAAGTGATGGTGTGGCATGTATGATGATGTGACATGTGTAATGAGGCTGGAAATTCACATGTTGGTGTTCTGGTCACGTTCTGGTACTATCATGAAGTCATTGTTGCAAACTGACATCATTCTAGAAAAGTATGGCAATTTGGTGAAAATATGGAAATTGACCAAGTATGGGAAAATTAGTCAAAACTGCTCTAGGAAAATGCACGCCATAATTCATAGGTTAAGGAAAATTCCCACCCTATCTTGTCGGTCTAAATATTCTTGAAGTAGATACCTGACCATGCTCTAATTTTGATTTAAGAGTATTTGAGGAGAAAGTTACAGGCCTGCCAAAATGGGGATTCATGCATATTTACTGTTTGGAAATTTAGTAAACATAGCTCTAGTAAAATGCATGCAAGATCTCAGGTATTGATGATAAAGTTAATATGATACTACAATGATGTAGCTTGTTGATGATTGCATATGAACATGGTATCATTTATCCTAAAGAGTGCTTGATGACAAAGTTACATGTCTGCCAAAACAGGGTTTCAGGTTGTTTTGCACCAGTTCAATAAAATGCCTATAAAACTACCTAAGTAGCCTCTGTAAATGCCCGCCATTTCCTATATGTGATGGATTAAATTATTCTGAAAGTACAGTCTTCTAGATTATTTATTAGTGCATCTAACTGTATCATCATTTTTTCCAAACAAGATTTGAATATGAATTTATCAATTTTCCAAGTTGAGAAAAAGTATGTTTGCATGTCTGAGTGTTAAACACAAGAAGTCTGAGAGGCCATTTTGAAATGCCCGCTAGATGATGTCTTTATGTCAATAATTTCATTTAATGACAAGAATATGTTCTTTGGTGAACTGTCCATCTAGTCATGGCCTTATTTCTTCATTTGGTGATCACACGTGTGAGATAAAAACCTGCTAAATTGAGAAAAAATATGGAAGGTAAGATAATTCATGCATTTCCTGGAAAACTCCTTCATGCATAATAAAATGAAGAAAGTTGTAACATAAATGAAATCTAAAGATGGAGGAGGTTGAATGTTTTATCTATGTTGAAGGGAGTATTTAGTAACGAATATGAAGGATGCAAACATTGATATTTGAAGAGTTGCCATTAATAAGAAAAGGCATGATTGTGTAAATTATAAACGGAAATTCTGAGAAACTTGTTTATTATTAAAAACAAAATTTAAAATCATGAAGCAAAGATATCATTCATTAAACATAAAATATTATTACGATTAATAAAAGACATGATTGTATAACAATAGAGTTAATTAATTAAAAGACACGATAGTGAAAAGGTTTGTTTGGTGAAACGGTATGATCTTCAAATGAAAAGACACAATTTTCCAAGAATGAAGAGATGTGATGAAGATGCATGTTAAAGGTATTTATAAACAGAGTTTAGAAAGGAAGAAGGTGTCTCTGTAGTCTAGATCAATGAAGTATAAAAAAGGACAGAGACCAAGGAAGTGAAGAAAAACCAGTTTCAAATTTTGAAGAAGCTCTCGAAGATTATTAAATTCAGTTTGGGGTGGTGGGGTGGTGCTAGAGCAGGGTGGTACTAGGGCAGGATGTAAGACTGCATGGAGGTTGTATCCTCCTTCCAGCATTGGATGGAAAACAAGGGTGTTTTAGCATACTTGTCTGTTGTAGTAGAAAAAAAATTATGGGGTGTTATAGCATCCCTGTCTGTTGAAGCAAGCAAAAATATGGGGTGTTGTTGTATCCTTTCTGTAGCATCAGATTTTTTTTTGTAAATTCAACTTAATAATGAGTTTGAGTTTGTCGTTTGCTATTTGAGGTTTCCATGATAAAATAATTATGAGGAAGATCCTAATTAAACTACAATGGATAATAAAGAAGGATTAGTTGTTAACAAACCTCCATTATTTACAAGAAACAATTATGCATTTTGGAATGTAAGGATGAGATTCCACCTAATGTCTCTTGGATGCAAAATTTGGAGTTCTGTTGAAAAAGGGTATAAAATACGAGATAACTTACCTACATATAGAGATGAAATAGATGAATATGAATCCAATGCAAAATATTTGAATGCAATTTCGAAAGGATTAGGAGATTCAGTATTTGTTAAAGTCATGCAATGTAAGAGAACCAAACATGTTTAGGAAAAAATAAAAATTACTTATGAAGGGAAATCCAAAGTCAAAAATCCAAACTTCAAACATACAAAAGGCGGTTCAAAATTCTAAACATGAAAGAAGAAGAAATTATTGCAGAATTTCTTCTCAGAGAACTCAGATGATGAAGAATCCCTTTTTATCAAGAAACTTGAAAGAGGTACTGGAAAGTACAAAGGAAAGCTACCCCTGAAGTGCTTTAATTGTGGAAGAATTGGACATTTTGCCTCAAAATGTTCCTATCCTAAAAATGATGATAGTGATGATAGAGAAACCTCTAAGACGTTAAATAAAATAAAAGCAGGAAAAAGAAGAAGGTTAATGAAAAGAAGAAATCCTTTACACCATGGAATATAGTGAAGATGAAGAAACTAGTGAAGATGAGGAAATATAAATTATATTCATGGGAGTCAAAACTCAAACTTCAAATGATGAATAAGATGTGGATTGTAATATCCCAAACTGATATTTTCCTGTTTATGTGTATATTGTATATGGCTAATAGACTTACTCCTTAATCAAATAGGAAAGCAAACCCCGAAGCTTTGCATGCATGCAAATATGTGCCCTAGAAAAATACTGAGATGCCATAAAATAGGAGAAATCAATGCATGTACATACTAGTATATAGATCAGCTGATGGTGAAGAGATTGGTCCCAGCATGCAAAGATTATGTCGAAAGAATAAGGAGATACACCAAATTGTCCTCCACAGGTGAATGTGCTCTCCTCTCAAACTATATAAGCTCCAGAATAATAAATAAGCTGCTTCTGGAAGCCCAGATGATGTGCACTAGGGTTATAATACCCCTCTGATGATGATGGAAGCAGCATGTGGAATTTTTGAACCCTGTAGGTAGGAAAACGAATTGCTTTGTCTCTAATCACGGTGACACGATGTGACGGTGAAACCCTTTGGCTAGATGAATAATCAACCTCCCGGAATAACTGTTGAATCTAACCTGATGATGAACTAGTGCTGAACCTAGATGATCCAACCTGATGATGAACTAGGGCAGATAGATTTCGCTGCCGAAATACACCAGTTAGCTGAGCATGCGCTCAACCCCAACTTGGCTCGTCGAGCTCTCCAATTCGACTCCACAAATCAATTATCACATAAGTGACTTCTCCATTCACTTTATCTTTCTTTTATAACTCTCAACTATGAAAACCCTAACTTTTGACCTAATTAGGTCACTTTATCTTCTAATTTGCAGTTGACTTGCATGCATGCGCATGGAGACTTAATCAGGTGCATGCATCATTAAATAATTCTCAGATGTCATGCATGCATGTGGCCTTTGGCTCTAGTGGCCCTCTTAGACCCAATGGTGATATAATATTGATGCCCTAGATCTTCTATATATGGCATCAGTCTTCGGCTGATTCCTTGACTGTCAGTACCCGATCGAACCTATATGAATCACATAGGTTAGCGGGTTAGTCCTCAATGCCTAAGCAGAAGAGGACATTACATGGATGGAGAAGTAGATCTAAAATATAAACTCATTAGTGCTCTTGAGGAAATTGATAAATGCATAAAAAATAACAAATAGCCAAGCAAAATCATTGTTGATTTGAAGACCCAGCTTCAAGAGGAAAAGAAGATTGAAGAGGGCCTAGAATTGCAGCTCAAGAAGAGAATACAAGACTCTGAAAGACTTGAGGAAGAAATTATCCTGCTTAGAAATCAGCTTGATGAAGATTCTATAAAATCAAATTTTAAAGACAGCTCGATGACTCTAGATGAAATCCTAAGCAGCCAAAGACCGTCAAGTGACAAAACTGGATTAGGATATAAAAAAAGAGTTATGCAATTGCACTTATGAATCAAGTTGTAAATAAGGACAGTAAAAAATTTGCTCCCTCCTCTCATAATAGAGATACAACTTATGTGATGCCTAGAAGACCAATGACAAGCAAGTATCAACAAATACTTTTTGGTCATTGCTACTCTTGTAATAATGTTGGGCATAAAGCCATGAATTGCAAACCATATGAAAAGTTTCATGTCCATAAGAAGAATACATCTAGTAACAATCCAAAAGAAAGAAACCATAACTCTTTTTCACCTCTTAAAAGATATGATATAGAGTGTTACAAATGAAATAACTATGGACATATAGCTAGAAAATGTAGACTGATGACTCCTACAAATAAGGATGATGCAAGAGAGTTTCAAGACAAAAAAAAGGACTAGAAGAAAAAAGAAAGTGATGGAGAAATCCATGATATCTTTATGCGTGACTGAAAAGAAAAATGTATGGCATGTTGATAGTGGGTGTTCAAAACACATGATAGGAGATCCAAACAAATTCATAATCCCAAGAAAAGATAAAAAGGGAAAAGTCACCTTTGGAGATAACATGTCTTCCAAGATAACTGGAAAAGGTACAATTGCTATAAATGGAAAAATCAAAGCTGAAAATGTGTTGCCAGTAGAATATTTAAAGCCTAATCTCCTCAATGTGAGTCAAACATGTGATCAAGGGCACATCTGCATATTTTATTATGAGAAACGTGAAATAAAAAAAGGGACTCAGGAAAACTTGTTGCGACTGTTGTAAGGAATTCAAGCAAAATGAAGAGCAATGCTACATGAGTATGATTGATGAAAGTTGGCTTTGGCATAGAAGGATGGGGCACTTGAAGTTCGACAATCTTATGAACGTAAGTAGGAAGGAAGTTGTAATAGACTTACCAAAGATTGTAAAGCCTCTAAACTCAGTTTGTAAACACTATCAACATGGGAAGCAGACTAAAACTAGCTTCAAACTCAAGGAACATACAACCTCACAACCATTGGAAACAATTGACACATATCTTTGTGGACCAAAAAGAACTAAAAGTTTGCAAGGAGAGTATTATTTCATGTTTTTCATTGATGATTATACAAGGATGACTTGGGTGACATTTCTCAAAGAAAAATCAGAATCTTTTGAGAAGTTTAAAATTTTCAAAGCAATGGTTGAGAATGAGACAAATATGAAATAAAATGTTTAAGGTCAGATAATGGAGGAGATTTTACCTCAAATGAATTCAATGAGTTTTGTGAAACACATGGAGTTAAAAGACAATTTTCAGCTCTAAAGACTACTCAGCAAAATGGTGTTGTGGAAAGAAAGAATAGAACAGTCCAAGAAGTGGCCAGAACAATTCTTAAGGAAACAAAACTACCAGACACGTTTTGGAGAGAGGAAATATATATAGTTTCCTATATACATAATAGAGGACAACTCAAAGTAAATAATGGCAAGACTCCTTATCAACTATGCTATGAAGATCTTCCTCAATTAAATATTTTAAAGTGTTTGGCAGCAAGTGCTACATAAAGAGGAATGAGGATGACCTTGGTAAATTTGACTCTAGAACCAATGAAGGAATATTTTTAGGATATCCATCCACCAAGAAAGCGTATATATGTTGCAATAAAAGGCTACACAAAATCATAGAAAGTGAAAATGTAAGAGAAGATTACATGAGTCCAAGAAAAATAAGAAACCAATATGATGATGAAAGAACAAACGATGAAGAAGAAAAGTCTTGCAAAAGAATGAAATCGTTCATAATGAAGAAGAAGAAGAAGAAGAAGAAGAAGAAGAGGAAGATAAAATAGAAGAACAAAAATAAAGTGATGATGAGGACTCTCCAAGACCTAATACAAAAGCTCCATCTAGAAGGATACAAAAGAATCATCCTGAAACACAACTCATAGGTGAAAAAGATGCCAGAGTTAGCACAAGAAGGAAATGACTATTTGATGAACAAGCCTTACTATCGGTTGTGGAACCTAATAACTTTGTAGAAGATAGCGAGGATGAATATTGGATCAAAGCCATGAATGAAGAGTTGGATCAAATTGAGAAGAACCAAACTTGGGAACTTGTTCCAAGGCCTACAAACAAGAATATTGTAGGGAACAAATGGGTCTTCAAAAACAAGTTCAATGAAGATGGTAAAGTGATAAGAAACAAAGAAAGACTAGTATGTAAAGGATATGCACAAGTGGAAGGTATTGACTTTGAAGAAACTTTTGCACCTATAGCAAGACTTGAAACAATCAGAATGTTCTTGGCATTTTCATGTTATAAAAAAATCAAAGTATATCAAATGGATGTTAAGTGTGCATTTTTGAATGGGAAGATGGAAAAGGAAGTCTATATTGAACAACCTGAAGGTTTTCTCTTATCAGAAAATGGAGACTGTGTTTGCAAACTAAAAAAGGCACTCTATGGTCTCAAGCAAGCCCCAAGAGGATGGTTTTCAAGGATAGATAACTACTTGAAGCAACAAGGATATAAAATAGGGGCCATTAATAATAATCTCTACATAAAATTTGAAGATAAGAATATGATCATTGTTTTTTTTTTGGACTAGGGGAATCGACAACTGGGGTTGGGCTTGGTACTCGCGTAACACGGGGTCTAGGGATCCATTCCCACTACCACTATAACCCTAGGTGCCCCACACCCGCGGCAAGACATGGGACACAGGTAAACCCTGGTGGGATTGATCTCGTGACCTCCAATTTACAACAAGTGACTTCATAACAACGGAACGGCCAATGAGCCACACCCGTGCGGGCTAAGAATATGATCATTGTTATTGTTTATGCAGATGATCTCATATTTGGAAGCAATTTACAAATGCTAAGTGAAATTTTTTCCTCTGAAATGAAGAAGGAGTTTGAAATGTCAATGTTGGGTGAATAAGCATTCTTCTTGGGATTACAAGTTTCTCAAATTCTTCTTGGGATTACAAGTTTCTCAATAAAAAAAGGAATCTTCATTTCTCAAACCAATTACATTAAAGACATGCTTAAGAAGTTTAAGATGGAAGACTCCAAACCGATTAGTACCGCTATGACCACTTGTTTCAAGTTAAGCAAGGATGATGAGTCTTTGGAAGTAGATCATACAATGTATAGATCTATGGTAGGAATACTACTATATGTGACAACAACAAGAACAGATGTGATGCAAGTTGTAGGATTGGTTGCTAGATTCCAATCAACTCCCAAAGAAACGCATGTAACAGCAGTAAAAAGAATTTTTAGATATTTAAAAGGTGCTATGGAGTATGGTTTATGGTACCCAAAATGCCAAAACTTCACTTTTAAGATCATTCACTGATGCATATTGGGCAGGAAGTGTTGATAACCGAAAGAGTACCAGTGGAGCGGCATTCTTTTTGGGAGATTGTTTGAGACCATGGTTAAGCAAGAAACAACACTCCATTGCACTATATACAACAGAAGTTGAATATATTGTTGTTGCATAATGTTGTACTCAAGTCATTTGGATGAAGCAGGCATTGGAAGACTTGCTTATGAAGTATGATAATCCAATAGTGATAAATTGTGACAATACCAATGCTATAAAGATATCAAAAAATCATGTTATGCACTCTAAGACAAAGCACATTCCAATAAAATATCATTTTCTAAGAGATAAAGTGTCACAAAAGGTTTTCAAATTGGAATATGTTGATACAAAAGAATAGATAACTGATATCTTCACTAAGCCACTACCCAAAGAAGCACTTGAGCATGTTAGACATAAGTTGGGAGTAATATATGTACAGTGAATAAAAAGGAGAAAAAGGTATCATATCACGGGGAGATATATTAACAGGGGGAGCTGTTAGAAGGAATATTTTTTCATTAATGTCAAAGGGGGAGGAAATTGAGGAGTTGTTGCCATCAATGCCAAAGGGGGAGAATGTTGAGTATGGTTGTCATTGATGTCATAGAAGTTCATTAATGACAAAGGAAGTGATGATGTGGCATGCATGATGATGTGATATGTGTGGTGAGGCTAGAAAGTCACATGTTGGTGTTCTGGTACTATCATGAAGTCATTGTTGCAAACCGACATCATTCTGGAAAAGTATGGCAATTTGGTGAAAATCTGGAAATTGACAAAGTATGGGAAAAATAGTCAAAACTATTCTAGAAAAATGCACGCCATTTAATTCACAAGTTAAGGAAAAATACCGCCCTATCTTGTCAGGATAAATATTGTTGAAGTAGCTACCTGAACATGGTCTCAGTTTGATTTAAGATTATTTGAGGAGAAAGCTACAAGTCTTCCAAAATGGGGTTTCATGCAGTTTTATTGTTTTGCTGTTTTGAAAATTAGTAAAATTGGCTCTATGAAAATGCACGCAAGATCTCAGGTATTGATAATAAAATTAATATGAGACTACCATGTTATAGATTATTTATGGGTTCATTTGACCATGGTATCAGTTCTCCTAAAGAGTGCTTTCTGACAAAGTTATAGGTCTTCCAAAATAGGGTTTCATGTTGTTTTGCACTAGTTCAGTAAAATGCATGTAAAATTGCCTAAGTAGCCTTTGTAAAATGCCCGCCATTTCTTGTTTGTGATGGTTTAAATTATTTTGAAGGTACGGTCCTCTATATTGTTGATTGGTGCCTCTAACCATGTCATTAGTTTGTCCAAACAATCTTTGAATATGAAGTTATCAATTTTCCAATTTGAGAAAAAGTATGTTTGCATGTCTGAGTGTTAAACACAGGAAGTATGAGAGGCCATTTTGAAATTCCCGCTAGATGTTGTCTTTGTGCCAATAATTTCATCCAATGGCAAGAATATGTTTTTTGTTGAACTTTCCATCTAGTCATGGCCTTATTTCTTCATTTGGCAATCACACGTGTGCGATAAAAACCCACTAAATTGAGAAATAAATATGGAAGGAAAGATAATTTAGGCATTTCCAAAAAACTCTTTCATGAATAATAAAATGAAGAAAGTTGTAACAGAAATGAAAATCTGAAGATGGGGGAGGTTGAATGTTTTATCTATGCTGAAGGGAGTATTTAGTAACGAATATGAAGAATGCAAACCTTAATATTTGAAGAGTTATGATTAATAAGAAAAGGCATGATTGTGTAAATTATAAACAAAAATTCACAGAAACATGTTTATTATTAAAAATTGAATTTAAAATCATGAAGCAGAGATATCATTCATTACACAGAGAATATTATTACGATTAATAAAAGACATGACTGTATAACAACATAGTTAACTAATGAAAATACACGGGAATGAAAAATGTGTGTTTGGTGAAAGCGTATGATCTTCAAATGAAAAGACACAAGTTTCCAAGAATGAAGACATGTGATGAAGATGCATGTTAAAGGTATTTATAAATAGAGTTTTGAAAGGAAACGGGTGTCTCTGCAGTCTAGATCAATGAAGTAGCAAAAAGGACATAAACCAAGGAAGTGAAGAAAAACCAGTGACAAAGTTTGAAGAAGATCTGGAAGATTATTAAATTCAATTTGGGGTGGTAGGGTGGTGCTAGGGCAAGCTATAATCCTGGAGGGAGGTAGTAGCCTCCTTCTAGCAGTGGCTGGAAAATAAGGGTTTTGTAGCATCCTTGTCTTTTGTAGGAGACAAAAAAAATTATGGGGTATTGTATCATCCCTATCTGTTGGAGCATGCAAAAATATAGGGTGTTGTTGCATCCTTTCTGTAGTAGCAGAAAAAACAAATTTTGTAAATTCATATTATTAATGAGTTTGCGGTTTTCTCTTTGAGGTTTCCACGATAAAATTTGGTGTCCTTTCTTGTCTTTTATTTAAATACTAATTGTTTAAAAATAAATAAAAGAAGGCAATACTAATTCACTCCCTCCCTCTCAGTATTGCTGGATATTCCAACAACACATATGCCAAATTCCTTGTGGGATGTTTGCACATAAGTTCATATATGATATTTTTATTCATAAGTATTTGTGCCACACATAATTTTATTTCATGTTATTCATTTGTAAGTCTCATACAAATGATATTTGCGCATATCTGGGATTTTCAATGTTCTTCTTTGTGGATTATTATTTGTGTACTTATGACCAGTGTTCTAGTGGGAAATTTTCTCTTTCTGGACATCCACATTCTTTTCCATATACTTCTTCAAACTGGATTTTTGTGAGTAAGTATTCATGCTCCTTGATTTTCCCTTTGACATCTGTTACACCATATTCAACTATCTCCTTATATTCAACAATATCCTTTGACATCAACCTTCTTAACAATATCCTTTGGCATCAATGACTATTCATGTTCATTCATTCGATCCTTAGACATCAATGGCAATTCATGTTCAATAGAACAATGCAAGTGTTTAGAGATCCTTATAGAATGAGTACCCCACAACTGAGAGAATAACAATTGCAACTTGAAGATTTTTTAAAGAAGGGTTATATATTCCCTAGTGATTCACCATGGGGAGCACTTGATTTGTTTGTACAAAATAAAGATGGCACACTAAGGTTGTGTGTGGAATACAGGAAACTAAACAAGGTCGTGATTAAGAACATGTATCCATTTTCGAGGATCAATAATTTGTTCGATCAACTGCATGGAGCTAGAATTTTCTCAAAGATCGAGTTAAGGTCAGGTTACCACCAGTTACATGTTGAAATTATTATTTATACTAAAAGGGGGGTCAATCAGTATAAAGCATAGATTTAACAATTTTTCTTTCCAAAATATATTTCAGTTTCGATTTCAATCAACCAATAAAACACTAATGCGAAAATATCTAAATAGTAAATATGTGTGTGTGTGTGTGTGTAAAATATGATTACAATGGGTGACACCAATCTCCAAGTGTGAGCACCAACTCACTCCGGCACCAAACTAAATTGTATTTAAGCACCAACTTACAAATATAGGCACTAACATGTAAGGACTTCTATCCATTGTACAAGCACCAACTTGTGAAAATAGGCACCAACCTGATTGGGATACAAATCATATTGTGTAAGCACCAGCTTGCAGTCTATTAGAAACTAACCTAATTGTGAGCACCAACTCACTTGGTTTACCAATACCAACTTGAAGGAAGTTGTGACTCCCTGTCCTTTCCCCATCATGTTTCCCTCATATGAACTTATGTTTGAATTCTATGAACTACATCCTTTAGACTTGCAAAGTTCAATATCTACGGTTTGCAACTTGTTCAATCACCTTCTGTGATCCCTCTAATCTGTGTCTTCTATTTTTCCTGTTTATTTTTCACTTTCTACTATATGTTCCCTATACACTTTCAACAATATGCAACTTACATTGATCTGCATCTTTAGTTATTTCTACTTTCTATGTCTTATGCAATTTTAACAATCTGCAACTTACACTGATATGCATCTTTTGTTCTAGCTAGTTTATGTGTCTTATTAGCTATCAGTGATTTGCAATCTTCCATTTCCTCTGCAAACCGAATCTACGATATTTGTGATTTGTGTTTTCTATAGACTAAATCTTTTCGCCCATGTTTCATAGTTCAGTCATGTCTTACCAGATGATTGTTTTTTATTTTCAAGGGTTTCTTTCATAATTTTAGTGTTGTTTTTTAACTTATGTTGAAACTCTGGTCGGATATCATCCTTCTGCAATTCGGTTTTTAAAGACGCAACCTCTACTTCTAACTTCTCACATTTTTCTTCTTTTTTTTTATCCTTCCAATTATGTCATGTTTTGATTTGTTTGATTTCTCAATATGTTCTTCAAACTTCAACAGTCGTTCCTTTAAATATTTATTCCATTTTCTTGATTTTTCAATCTCTTCCAAAGCAATGATCAATTCTCCTTCAAGATCTACTTCAAATATTTCTTCATATTCTTCAGTTGTTATACACAAAATTTCTTTGGGGTTGTTACTATTGTCTTCTTCTCCTTTCTTTAAGGCTTGCATAATCCAGATCACCATCCCTTCAATTTCTTCAAATATTTTTCTTTTATTTTGAGTGATACATCTTTCCTTCTTGACAAAAAGATTATCCATGTTATTAGATTTGCAATCCTTTGATGTTTCACTCATATTTGCACAAAAATATGTCTTATAGTTGTTAAACTGTATCTGAATACACCTGCTCTGATACCAATTGTCGGAATTCTTATTTATACCGAGAAGGAGGTGAATCAGTATAAAGCACATATTTAATAATTTTTCTTTCCAAAACATATTTTAATAAACCAATAAAATACTAGTGCGCAAATATATGACTAGTAGATGTGTGTGTGTGTGTGTGTGTGTTTGTGTAAAATATGATTACAACAAAATACATTGATCTCCAAGTGCGAGCACTAACTCACTCAGGAACCAACCTGACTTGTATGCAATCACCAACTTGCAAATGCAGGCACCAACCTATAAGGCCTTCTATCCATTTTGCAAGCACTGAATTACGAAAACAGGAACTAACCTGACTAGGATACAAATCCTATTGCGCAAGCACCAGCTTGTGGTCTATTAGGAACCAACTTGCTTGTGAGCACCAACTCACTTGGTTTACTAGCACCAACTAGAAGGAAGCTGCAACTCCCTCTCCTTTCCTCGTCCCACCACCCTGATATAAAATTGTGTTTGACTTCTATGGATTGTGTCATTTAGACCTGCAATGTTCAATATCTAGAATTTGAAACTTCTTCAATCACCTTATTTGATCCCTCTAATAAGTGTCTTTTGTTCTGTCTGTGTCTTTTGCACTTTCTACTATCTTTGTCTTATGCACTTTCAGCAATCTGCAACTTACACTAATCTGCATCTTTTGTTCTTTCTACTTACTGTATATTATGCACTTTCAACAATCTATTGATCTGCATCTTTTATTGTTTCTACTTTCTATGTCTTATGCACTTTCAACTATTTGCTACTTACATGTATTTGTGCCTTTTTTTCTTTCTACTTTCTACGTCTTATCAGCTAACAATGATTTGTGATCTTCCATTTTCTTCTTCAAATCGCATCTGCAATATTTGCAATTTGTATTTTCTACAGACTATAGCTATTTGTGATTTGCGTCTTCTGCATCTATATGTGATCTTCTCTGTTTTGGGTATTTTGTTGCTATCATCTCTGTTTTGGTTCTATTGCATCAATACTTCACAACCTCTGTGAAATAATTTTTTTAATAAATATGCTCTCCAACCTTTTGCGATCTACGATGTCAATAGTGTTATGTTTCCTTTGTTGCTTCCATCGCAAATATTAGTGCTAAGCACTCTCCTTATCTATGCAGTTTCGATTGATCTCCTTCAAAGCTTTATGTGCATTTAGCTCTTTGTTGTATATCTTTTTTTTTGTTCAATGAGCCATTGATCCCAAAAAAAACAAATCTTTCACACTTAGAAACTCATATCAAATTCATCTTCAAGCTTACTTCATCGCTTCCACTTCTTGCTTATTTATACTACTCTTTCTCAAGAGTGTTTCCACAAGTTGGGGTTATTTTGAATTGGTGACACTTGTACTTCCTTAAATTCTTGGTTAATCTAACCACTTCATTATATATTTCGTTGACGTCTATATTCTCATGACTTAACATGTGGAGTTTTGCATTCTCTAGTCCAACACCTTGGTGGTATTTTCACATATGTGTTTGTGCTTTAGTGGACACTTGTGTATATGTGTCCCATGTCTTAATGCGATTTGTGCAGTTTGGAATTAATTCATGTGTGGTCTTCTTCCATTGAAGTAACATTGTGTGTGGGTCTTGCACAGCTTCGAGATTAGAATACTTGTCCAACCACATGTCACTCTCACACCTCTTGCAGACCCCCAAACCTTTCACATTTGTCTATATAATTTGGTCTTTGTAGTAAATGTGCACCAATATCCCACTACTTGGTGGGACTTTTGTACTTCAATTCAAAGGTTTGTCTTCTTTTATGCATTTCTTCCAACTTGCACAAGTATTCATGCTTCTTGTGTACATCATTGCACTTCAAAGGTTTGTTGTCTTATTTTGTATATTTCTCCAAACTGGTATAGATCTTCATGTTATATTTGTGCTAACTTCATTTAGCTTGTGTATGCGAGAGTGAACATGCATCTCCATAACATATCCATTAAAATTCATTTTTTCTTGTTCGACATGCATTCATCTTGTTTGAATTTGAGCTTCTTTTTCATCATGCATCCATCTCATTTGAATTTAAAATTCTTTCATTCATGTGTCTATTTGACATTTGACATCAATTACAATACCAAAGTTGAATAGTACGTATCAAGGATGAATATCTTAGTAATATTGCCTTCAAGACTAGGTATGGGAACTATGAATATACAATAGTACCTTTTGGGTTGATGAAACCAGCTACATCCATGTGTTTGATGAATGGTGTATTCAAATAATTTTTGGATAAAATAATTATAGTATTTTTGGATGATATATTGATTCATCCAAAGATAGAAGAGGAACATGAAGAACATCTCAAGTTTACTTTGCAAATCCTGAGAGAGAATCAGTTATATGCCAAGCTTAGCAAATGTTTCTTTTATCAGAAGTAGTTTTTGTATTTGGGTCACATAATTTATGAGGAAGGACTGATCGTAAGCCCTACTAAAATAAAATCTATACAGGAATGGCTTACTTCTAGAAATGTCACTTAAGTAATATTATTTATGGGACTGGAAAGATATTACTGAAGTTTCATAGAAGCTTCCTCCTGAGTTGAAAATCCAATTACATATATATAGAAGAAGGATGTAGAATTCATTCGGAACCATAAGAGTGAGGACAACTTCAGACTCTTGAAAGAGTTACTCGCATGTTCTCCAATATTAAAAATTATGGATCCAGACAAATAATATGTGGTATGTACATATGCATATCTCAAAGGAATCGATGGATTTTTTATGCAAGATGGGCATGTGATTTGTTACGAATCACGAAAAGTGAAGGAACATGAAAAAAACTATGTTGCTCATCATACCCGAGTTATTTGCCATAGTTCATGCACTCCATATGTGGTGGCATTATCTCATGGGGAATAGGTTTGAAATAAAGACTGATCATCACAACCTAAAATATTTGTTTGAACATCCTCACCTGAATGCTAGATAGACCAAATGGATTGAATTCCTGATTGAAATCAAATACATAAAAGGCAAAGAGAACATGGTGGTTGATGCACTCAGCAGAAGAAGTCAAATAATGCATCTTTCAGCCATCAACAATTGGAAGTCTGATTTAAAAATCAAGTTGCTAGAGGCATTGAAAATAGATAATCATTATCTACAGGTTGTGGCAATGTTGCAAGCAGGAAACATGCCATTACAATTCTCCATTTATGCATTAGTTGAAGATGGAACTCTTCATTTTAATGGTGGAGTTTATATAATAGATGAAAGTGAAATAAAATAAATGATATTACAGGAAATGCATAATGTACCTTATGTAGGTCAACCTGGTTATCAAAAGACATTGACAACAACTAAGAAAGGATATTATTAGTCGGGTATGAAGAAAGAAGTGTCCATATTTATTGCTTAATGCTTGGAATGCCAAAGAGTCAAAGTAGAACACAAACATCCTTCTAGTCTACTCCATACATTGCCAATACTAGAATGGAAGTGGGATGTGGTAATTATTGATTTTATCACAAAGTTACCCAAAACACTGAAGTAGAACGATTTTATTATTGACTGTCAACTCATTTTATACTTGTTCAGTCAATGTTTAAGGCAACTAAGATTAAAAAAATCTATATCAAGGAAATTGCCAATTTGCATGGTATTCCATAAGAAATTGTTTCATATCGATATCCAAAGTTCACTTTGAATTTTTGGAAAGGGTTGTTTAAAGAGTTTGGAACTAAAATCAACGTTAGTACAACTTATCATCATTTGAGGAATGGAAGAACTCAGTGAGTACATCAAATTATTGAGTACATGCTCAAAATGTTTGTAGTGTCGGACAAGCCCGGTAAACGGGAAGACTAGTTGTACTTAGTGGAATTTACATAAAACAATGGTTATCAAGCGTCATTGAAGATGAGTCCATTCGAAGCACTTTATGGCAAGAAGTGTATGTTCTAGTGAATAGGGACAGGAATGTGGATAGACTGATTGTTGAACCAGAAATGCTTCAGGATATGGAATAATAGGTAACCAAGATCAAACAACATTTGAAGGTTGTTGAAGATTAACAGAATATTTATGAAGATAAATATAGAATGCATAGGGAGTTCCAGGTTGGGGACAAAGTGTTCCTAAAGGACAAGGGAAGGAAAAGTTCATTTTGGTTGGGTAACTGTAAAAGGTTGGTTGCCATATATTGTGGATAATTTGAGGTATTGGGAACAATTGAACCAATGGATTATGAGCTAGTTGTACCTCCTATGGTCAAAGTACATAATGTTTTTCATGTTTCCTTATTGAAAAAATATGTTTATGATTCTAATTATATACTTGATTGGTCTGTGATATAGGGGGAAATTGAAGGGGAAATCCAAGTAGAACCAATCTGCATATTGAGCATAAGAATCAAGACTCTAAAAAATGTTGATGTATTTGTAACTTCGGAATGTATTCACTTGTATATATTATGTATCGTACCCCGATGTTTATTCTGGGAAGTATCTGTAATGTAATTGAGTCATGTCATGCCCCGATGTTCCGATCGGGAGGTTCAATAATGTAAACAAGTCATGTAAAGTCATTGAGGTTAACCCTCCATTGTAAGTTGGGGCAATAGTCCCCACAATCGAGTTAAGGTTAACCCTCCTTGTTGATCGAAGGGAAAAGTCCCCACAGTTGTGGGGCACTAGGGTTATTAGACTCTCATAGAGATGTCAGCCCTGGTAAGTAATTGTTAAGTGGGGCTGAATTGTTGGAGTGAACTTTAAGTGAACGAAAGAATATAAATAGAGAGTGAGCCTCTCTATTTATAACATACTCACTCACTCACTGGGGCACATGAGTGAGAGAGGAGAAGCTCTCTCAAGTGAGAGAGAGAGAGAGAACAAACTGTTGGAGATCATATTTATGTTTTGGGGTTTTACTGCTGCCATTGGTGCTCATTCTATCTCTGAGGAAGTTGCGGGGTTTTCTCCTTTATGGTTTCCCTGAGGAAAATTATTTGTCTCTTGTCTCTTGTGTTTATTGTTGTGCATGTTATTCTCTCAGAAAAGATCCTAAGATCATATTGCTTAAATGATAAAAATCTAATAAAAAATAGGGTCATAGGAAAGATAAAAGTCCAATGGACCCACAACAACCTTGAGGAAGAGACCTGGGAAGTAGAAGACAATATGCAAGAAGAGTATCCCCATCTATTGTGAAGACTATACATATGTAGATAGGTTTGAAAGTTTTGTTCGTGAATTTTGGATAATGAAACACTGAGGACGGTGTAGACTTTAAGGGGGAGGGAAATGTAACACCCCCGTCCTAAACACCTAGTATGATTGGGTCCAAATGTAATTATTGACTATGAATGCTTGAAAGGATGAACATCTTGTATTTTACAATTATTAATATTAAAATCCACAACTGGCTATGATGAAGTGCTATGCTGAAGAGATCAGGGACCCAAGTATTCACCAGAGGTTGAAAGAGGGATTAGAGGTGTATTAGTTGGGAAACCATGCTATGGCCTTGTTAAATTATTAAGTCCCTAAATTACCCTTCATTCATTATTTGATCTAGATTCCTTTTTGATTAACGTAAAACATGTTTTATGTTAAGATGGGGATAAGTGTGATTAAGGAGAATAATTGATTGTTCATTAAAGTGGAAACTTGGCTCATGGGAGAGACCACGTGGGGAAATATATTACCATGCAAGTAAGACAAATTTCCATGGGGGTTCATAGGGAAATAAAAGAGAGAAGAAATGGTCAAGGTCCATATGTAAAGAGTCATAGCGAAACAAGGGTTTTTTCTCATTGGTGGAAGAAAAAGAGTGTTGATTTTGAACCTGTGAATCTTATTGAGAAATATTTCTTCTGAATTGTGTCCATGTTTTCCTTTGGATGTTCCAATGAAATGAAAAATGGTGTAGGAAACTAACCTAGTGGAAATATGAGCACTGTAAACAGTGATGTGTCTCACTGTTGTGCTTACAGAAGGAAGCTAGGAAGGTGAAATGCATTATTTGACAAGGAATGGGATGTAAACCAATGCTCCCAATTGTCAAGTGTTAGAGCTTAAATGAAATTATGGGGTTGGTTCGATACCTGACTAGTGAATGCATGGGTTTAAGCTCGAGGGTGGCCTTTTTCTCAAAGAATATGATCAAACTTGCTTATGGTTGGGTGAAGCGTGCCTCGTACGCAGTCAATTTCCCAATTCAATTGTTTTCAGATAAGTACCATTACTGAAGCATATGATGTTATTCTGCAATGCTAATTCATGCTTGGAATCAAGTTTATTATTTCTTGTTCAATTTCCATATATGGAATGTATATATTAAAAACATTTATTTTTCTGAATTCCTGAGTGTTACAGAATTAAATTGCATAGAGGTAAATGGTTAAGCTGAGAAGGAAATCTCATAGTCATATGTTTTCTTGAATTGTTCATAATATTTGTTTAAAATATCTTTGGGATAATTGTTAAGTAAATGCCTTGTTTGGGAGTTGTTGAGTTGTTGTAGGAAATGTTATTTGGTTTAATGGTTATAGCATGGCATTGGTTTCCCAGCTCTTATAGACTAATTAAAGGAGCATTATGCCTTATTTTTTATGAGTGCTTGCATAACCATTGAGGACTATGGCGTGATCTTCATATGTTTATCATGCTCTTTGTTTTAAATTCAATTTATTTGACAAGTTAAATGAGGCCATTTTTTTGTTTGTTCATCTTCATGTTGAATTGCATTAAATATGAATAAGTAGAATAACATTATAATTAGTGTGAAATTCTTGTTCCCTTGATTGTTAACTCTTGCAATGAGAATGTTGTTGTTTTTGAAAGCATAAACTTGATTGTTGAATTATGTAGTTGAACCTTGATGGTCATGTTGGTTCCGAAACTGTTGTGTTAAATGACTTAAAGACAGTTAGATTCACTCCTTTGGAAAAAGGTAAATCTTTTTTTAGAAAGGATTGTTACATTTTCCAGTTGTGAAAATAAATGGAATGAATAATTGTAGCTTTTGGATGTGTCCATTTGGATTAATTTTTGATGTCAGTTTGAGGCAAAAAACTTATTAAGTTTCAGTCTAAATAATGCCTTAGTCATTTTCTTAAAATGACTAAGTGTTAAACTTTTGAATCATAAGAGAAATTCTAAGTTTCCTTGTCGAAATGTTGGGATGTTGATTTTAGGATCGACATATTACTGGTGAATGGGTCAACGTACTGGTGCTGATTCCGAAGAGCTGACACCGAGGTACCGATGTCAAAATCGAGGGTTGCCTTTGTGGAGTTGTGGTTCCATCCCGATTTTCAACTTTCGACTTCTGGGTCAATTGGTAATTTTGTTTAGCTAGTGTCGACTTCCGAGGTGCTAAATTTCGATGTCCGACGTGCTGACTTTCGAGGTCTGATCTGCCAACGTTGAGTAACTCAGGGTTCATATGTCAAGGCAGGAAAGTTGAGGTTGTCCCATTAGGGACCAATTATGCGGTTCCAATTTTCGACTTTTGATGTCAGAAATTTTGGGAAGGCACCCAGTTAAGTCGGGAAGGCAGTAATAACCATCAAGACTATTAAATAATGTTAATATATTAACTAATTAACTAATTTAATCATTGATTTAAAAGTATAGCTTATAGTTAACTAGGCTTTCCGTAATAGTGAGTGGATTGGGTCTCATTGATCATTTTTAATAATTTCAATTTAATCTGATGGAATTTAATCTATATTTCATAAGCTTCTGCTATGGCAAGCCAAAAAAGCCTCCCTTTCTAAGAAATAATTTTTTTTATTGGCATGTAATGCGCTTACGTATTATAGATTGGTTATAAAGCCTTTATAATGTTTTGTTTTCTTTCAACTATAGATTATTATTTATGTAGTTGTGTAATATATAGATACATTACATACTCTAAAACTCTTTTCTAAAAAAAATAAAAACATATAAGAACTTCAAAAATAACATAAGCAATCTCTTTAAGAAAAGATAATTAAATTCCCTTAAATACATGCCTAAAATTAAAGTATATGCCCAAAATTAAAGTAAAATTGATCACCTAAATCTCTTGAATTTTCACCAAAATTGCTACGTCTTATGGCATTGTTAACACGAATGAAAAATAGAGCATATGAAATAATGAAACAAAATACCATCCATATCCACATCATATCTTCAACTCGTGAATTTATTAATCATAGGTGCAAATATGACACAATTTCAAATTCAAACAGATGCATGCATGGCATCTCTTAATGACAAAATGTTAGAAAAAATTAAGTTTAGTTCAACAACTTGTTAGCAATGAAAAATTCATAGTTCATATCGGCAATTTTTTTTAAGTTCAATAACGAAGATCTTCTAAAACGTCGATATGATACTGAGTAAAATTCCAAAAAGAAGTTAAGAACATAATTCTTTTAAAATTGTGGTGCATCAATCCACTTATTGAGCCATCACGCAGGAAGTATTACATACTGTCAAAACAAACAAGAGATGTGCTCTCATCCTTAAGTTGGACTTGTCAAAAGCATTTGACCGGGTTAATTGGACCTTTATCCGTCTTATTCTTATTCAAATCGGGGTTCCTCTTGTTGGGGTGAATTGGATTTTGGGCTATATCTCTTCTACTAACTTTGCTGCCCTCGTTAATGGTTCTCCTACTACCTTTTTTCCGGCCTCTCGTGGAATCAGGCAGGGCTGTCCATTGTCGCCCCTGTTGTTCATCCTGGTTATAGAAGGTCTTAGCCTTTTGATCAAACATGCCAAAAGGAATGGTAAAATTAAAGGGATTAAGATTTCGTCTCAACTTTTCCTCACTCATTTACTTTTTGTAGATGATGTGATCTTATTTGGTATGGGTTCTTTTGAGGAATGGATGGCCTTCAAAGTCATCCTTGATACATTTTGTGAGGCTTCCAGTATGTGTATAAATATGAATAAATCATGTTTTATTCATAATGATTTGGATGAAGCCCTCCTCCGAATAATTACTGGTCTCCTTCCCTACAGATTTGATTATCTTAATAAGGGATTCGATTATCTTGGATATTTTCTCAAGCCTTCGGGTTATTTGGTAAAGGACTGGTACTGGATTGTTTCTAAATTTGAGAAGAGAATATCCCATTGGACAAATCGGCTCCTGTCTATTGGTGGACATCTAGTCCTCATTAGATCTGTACTGTCGAGCCTACCTGTTTTCTGGTTGGCTCTTGTTCCGATTCCCTCCTCAATCTTAGACAAGCTCAGAAAGCTGATATTTTCTTTTCTGTGGGGCTCTTCATCAAAGATTAAAAAATTCCATCTTGCAGACTAGCATCTTCTAGCGCGTCCTACTTCTCTTGGTGGCTGGGGAATAAAGCACCTACCCAGCTTCAGTCTATCTTTGAGAATGAAAAGTTTTTGGCTTTCTCTTAACAGCAATGGCATCTGGCATCATCTCATCTCTATTAAATATATGAAAAACAGGCCTTTACATTCTTGGTTTAGGGAAAAAAGCTTCAAAAGTCAGAATGCCTCGATAATCTAGAGAGGTTTCCTCTCAACCTTACCTGGATTGGTAACGGGCTTCTCTGGCACGTTGGCAACGGCTCTGCTATCCGTCTGGGTGCGGATCCTGTTGTTGGTATGGGCTCCTCTTTTATTCTGCTGAGAGACTTGAGAGATTACTTGGAAGACTATGGGATTTGCTCCCTAGCCCAAGCCAGAAATCATACTTCCTCTGCTTCGGGCTACTGGTTCACGGCTGAGGAGCTTGATCTTTGTGGTGAATGGAAAACTCTTTGGGATAAATTTATCAGGGGGCTGGAATTTGGCAGAATCCGTCTTTCTGAACAGTGCGATTCTCTTCTCTGGTCACATAATAATTATGTGGGCCCTTTAATTGCTGCAAAAGGCTACGATTGTATTCTCTCTGTCAGTTGTTCAGAGATTCAAGAACCTATTCTGGATTTCTTGTGGACTCAAAATATCCCTCTGAAAATAGCATGCTTTACACGGCTATTGTCTAGAGGCCGGATTTTAACTTGGGATCAACTTCAGATTAGAGGGTTTCAAGGCTCGAGTCGTTGTGTTCTGTGTGAAAGGAATGTAGAGGATATTTATCATCCCTTTTTGGTATGTCCCTTCACTGTGTGTATTCTCGCACATTTCACGGCTAAGTATGGGTTTTCCTTTCCTTTCTACAATACTGTCCCGTCCTTTCTGGCTCAGTGGTTTAACTCCTTTGCACGTCTAACTCCTTTTAGATATCTTCCACTATTTATCTTCTGGGGTATCTGGCTTCTTCGGAATAACTGTATTTTTGAAAATGGGAAACCTGCTTTCTCTTCTCTTATTTCCAGGGTTGAAGGTTTTTTAAATTCATACCCAGCTCCAATAAAAATTTAAAAAATTCAGAATATTGGTTCAAGACCTCTAAAGGCCTATCCTTGTGGATTTTTTGATGGGGCTGCTGCAGAGAATATAGGTGGCGCAGGTTTTGTGATCTATCTGAATGATACTCATTTCTTCAGTTTCTCTATGGGATGTGGTTGCAGCACAAACACTAGAGCAGAATTATTGGCTCTTTGGGCAGTTCTTAGAGTGAGTCTGATGATGGGTCTCCCCATGCATTTGATTTTTGGTGACTCTATGGTTATTATATCTTGGCTCAACAGAATTTCTGCGCTTGATGTTCCTTCACTGATGCATTGGTGTGATGATATAAGAAATATGCTTCATTTGGCCCCTCCGGTGATTTTCAAACACATACTCCATGAGCATAACTTGCTGGCAGATGGACTCTCTAAACAGGCCTTGAAATTGGATATGGGATATGGAACCTTTTCTGAAATTTTGGATGGAATGGTCATAAATCATGGCCAATTTGTTCTTTTTTAGTGTTGCTGAGTCTCATATTTTTTAGCTTTTGAATTTCAGCATTTGATTGGCCATCTTTGTCTGTTATGCATGAGACCTTTCAGCCAGCAATTCTTGCTCAGGAATGTCTGTTTGACGATCATCTTCGATCTTACTCAGCATATTCTGACCTGATTTATCAGGGATGATGAGAAAAGTCTGCTATGATCAGACTTTTTTTCTTTTTCTGGATGGCAGTAGTCAGACTTGTTACATCTTATGTCTATGTGATGTTCTGGGTTGCTATATTTCACTCAGTCATAAGGATGGTATATGTAAATGATGTCTCTTGATTCCTATGAATAACAAAGACTGGTATTTTTTCCTCTGAAAAAAAAAAGACAATAAATTTAGACGTGAAGGGTGGGACCCCCGCTATCAATGAAAATCTCTTAGTTACATTGAAATTTTTGAATTTGATTCTAGTCCCAAAAGATTTAAGTTCTAGTGCTGGTATATTGGTGAAATTTTAAATCCTAGTGCTGGTATATTGGTGAAAAAAAATTTCAGAAGGAAAAAAGCTTGTCCTTGATATTCATAAAATGAATCAAAGGGCATCTAAAGTGTCATCCCTGAGTAAGGGTTACAATCATACAAGATCAATGAGATAGTATCAATATACTGTAAACCAATAATAAGTCTCAACTCAACAAGTTGTCGAGGGGGAGATCCAGGAACATACCCATCAAATACATAATTCAGTCAAAGACACAAATGTGAACATGTCCATCTAAACCCATCTCCACCATGAACATAAGAGTGTAGAGATGCTATCAGAAGGTGCCCGCTCCAATCCATGAAAGAGGTGCTAAAAATGAAAAATAAATGGAGAACAAGCTCCAGCACTGAGCTCAAAAGAGCTTGAAAGTGTCATGGGAGACCATAAGGCCTTCAAAAATTTTAGAATAGATACCAGAACCAGGAGCCAAAGACAGGGCAGAGTTCGATAGACTGTCTGCAAGCTAATTATGTTCATGATAGATATGACAGAAGGACAGGTTCAAAAAACAAGTGCAAAGTTTCTTGATATCCCTGCACTAGTGACTGAGCTTAGGTGGAGAAAGAGCATCAGTACCCTTAACTCAGTTAATAATAACTGAAGAGTCCCCAAAAATTTTAAGTGTGGGGATGCCCATCACCTGGGAAATATGCAAAAGAGCCCAAAGACCAATCAATTCTGCTTTAGTGTTGACCTACATGTTCCAGCCCCCAAAGCAAACTTGAAGGAATGAGACATATTCAGGTATAAACAGATACCTACTCCTCCAATAATTTTGGCAAATGCCCCATCAAAAAATCCACAGGGATAGGCAAGAGAAGGACCTGAGCCTAGGGCTCTAGGATTTTTTGCCTTTCTACAGGGAGGTTGATACAATTGGGAGAATTTTTCAATCTGAAAAATAATGCTCAAGATAGTAAACTTTTTTCCTTCGAAAATGTATGAATTCCTTTCTTTCCAAATAGTCCACATAGCGAAGAAAAGTAGGTAGCAGCAGACCGAATACATAGAGAACCTTTTAGTCCATTTCCTCATATAGATATAAAGATTATCACACTGAAGAGGGGGAATGAAATGGAATTTTCCACTGAGATGGCTGATAACATCATTCCAAACAGAGCATGTTGAAAATATATGTTGAACACTATCTTCTTCAGCACTACAGAGTGCACATATGCCGGGCCCTATCCACCCTTTCTTCTGGAGATTGTCCCACATTAATATTTTATTTTCCAACACCAGCCATATAAAACAATTAATTTTTGTGGGTAGGATACCAGACCAAATAAGGGCTTGCAAACTGTTACCTATCGGGGGTTGCGAGGATTGTACAATACAATCATAAACAATCTTAGCAGAGGCAGAACCAACAGACCTGTTATAATCCCAAACAAGTGTATCCCGCAAGGTATTGAGCCTAATTCTTCCCATCTCCAATCCCCTCGTGTCATTGTCCCAAGCAAGCTTCCAATCACCAACAATGCACAGGTCTTCAGCCGTGTACCAGTAATGGTGTGATCCAGGCATAATATTGTGTGCTTGTGAAAGTGTGGTTATATCCAAGTCCTCCAAGAATTCTCTGAGCCCAGTTGGTAGAGGATGTGGAGTTGGTGTTCTAATGATAGGGTCAATACCCACTAGAACGTCATGTCCACTTCCAACTTGCCATGATAAACATCTTCCCAACCATGGAAGAGTTTGAAGGAACCCTTTCCAGATAATAGAAACTCCTCGAAAATTAAAGTTTTTACCTCTGAGCCATGCCACCATCGAGAGGTTCTTTAAATACTTACCCAATAGAAATTTGTGCCACATCCCATCACTATGTAGTACCATCCAGAAGTTTTTTAACCTCAGAGCAATACTAAACCAATGTAGATTTTTTATGCCCCAGCCACCGTTCACCTTCGGCCAGGATAGTTGCTTCCAATGAGTTAAATGATACCTGTGTTTATTTCCTGTAGAGCCCCATAAAAAAGCAAAAGTGATTCTTCTGAGCCTCTTTAGGACAGAGATGGGAATGGGAGCAAGGCCCAGCCAGTAAACAGGGAGGATAAACAGGACAGCTTGGATGAGGATCAGACGGCCACCCAATGAAAGAAGCTTATGTGACCAGTTAAGAATTATATTTTCATACTTCTGCACCAACCAATTCCAATCACTGACCTTATACCCCAGTGGTTTTAGAAAATAACCAAGGTATTTGAAACCAGAGGTAATAGGTTCCATTTTATAAGGTAGGACTCTAGCTATGTCACCCAGTGTACCCATGTCCACATTGGTGAAGAGGAAGCACGATTTATCAACACCAATGCACATCCCTGAAGCCTTACAGAAGGTACTGAGAATAACTTCAAAAGCAATCCATTCAGGTAGGGTACCAAAGCCAAGCAAGATCACATCATCGACGAAAAGGAGGTGAGTGAGGGCAAGTGAAGGGGAGATTTTTATTCCTCTGATGAGACCATGCTCCCTAGCATCAGAGATCAAGAGACTCAGACCTTCTATAACAAGAATGAAAAGCAGAGGAGACAAAGGAAAACCTTGTCTGATTCCCTGAGAGGCACATAAGAACTGAGAGGGGGTACCATTGACCAGTACAATAAAGTTTGCTGAAATGAGGCATCCCATTATCCAATTGACACCTACGAGAGGCAACCCAATCTGTATCAAAATGAGTCTAATATAAGACCAGTTTACTCTGTCAAATTCCTTCATCAAATCCAGTTTGAGGATGAGAGCATAAGTGTTCTTGGTCTTTACTGTGTGGAGAGTCTCCTGGGTAATTCCTATAGGTTCCACTATCTGACGATTTTTTAGGAAACCATACTGCTCTCTGGAAATGTGAGAGTCCAGGAATGGCTTAAGTCTGACAGCAATCACCTTTGCAATTAGCTTGTACAATAAGTTACACAAGGAGATAGGTCTAAAGTCAGCAAAGGTAGTGGGTTTGTCCTTTTTAGGAATCAGGGCAAGGAAAGTAGAGTTCAGTTTGGGGGTAATGTGCCCAGAAGTCCTAGCACATTCAATAGCAAGTAACAATTCATTGCCCAACAAATCTAAGAAGTGTATGTAAAATTCGACAGGCCAACCATTGGGATCAGGGCTCCTATCCTTCTTGAAGGATTTTAATGCTTTTTCAATCTCAGACAGAGTAACAGGTGCAATGAGATTGGGAGCATTCACCTGTGAGATCATAGAAGGGTAAAGCGAGACAACCTGAAGCTGGGTTAGTAGGAAAATTTGTTTATCATCACAGAAAATATGTGCAAAATGTCTTTTACCCAACTCCTTAAGAGCTTGCTCATCCTCAATACTGTGACCCTCCTCATCTTCTAATGACCAGATAGTGTTATGATTTCTTCTATCGGAGGCAATAGCATGGAAGAACTTGGTGTTGGAGTCACCATACAGAGCCCACTTAGTACGGCTCTTGAGTTTCCAAGTGAGTAGGTTATGTTCCTGCAATTTCTTTTTCTTAGATCTAAGCTGATTCAGAACTTGCTGATCCTCATGGGTGATAATACCCGATAAGGAACCTGAGAGAAGGGTTTCAATATCCTTATCCAGCCTCAGAGAATCAGTATTCATAGAATATTATTTCTCTCGATTCCAAGCTTTTACTTCCCTCTTCAGTATTCATAGCTTATGAGAAAGGTTGTCCAAACCATTAAGAGGAGACTGAGGGTTAAGCTCAGGCCATCTCTTAGCCACCCAGAGATTGAATTCTAGATCAATGAGCCAAGATCGATTAAATTTATAAGGAAATTTGCAGGAACCCACCGATTTATTCCATTCTAGGCAAATCGGGTAATGGTTTGATATATCAGCATGGTGAATCCAGGTACGATGAACCTTTAGGGAGGGGATCAAGGCAGAAGAGAGTAAGAAGCGATCTAGTCTTTTGTTGATACCCTCTTCACCAACCCTACCTTTTCTCCAGGTGGGCCTAGATTTGCAAGGAGCTATGTCCATAAGACCAACAAAGTCGAAAAAGAGTTTGAAATGAGAGGCAAAAGGATCCAGGGCAACTCTTTTTCCCCAGGTCTCTGTGGCATTCATGGTCAAGTTAAGGTCCCCTCCCAAGATCAAGTTTGGTGCACTGAGAAGGCCCCCCTTAAGAACATTTTCCCAAAAATGATCTTGATTCCTGTAGGGGCCGTAGCAATTAAGAATGACCAAAGGAGCAGTCATTCCGTGAAAGTTTGCCTTCACAAGTATGCCAGCTATGGTCTCAAAGGCACGACATCTAACCCTAAGTGGGTTCCAAGCCGTAAGTAACCCACCCGAGAGGCCAGAGGCATTGGTGGCACAAAATTCCCAATTAGGCAAAAGCTTGGAGAAGGCAAGGAGAGCAGGAAAGGTACTGCACATAGTTTCCTGAAGGAGTATCATGTCAGGTTGAATCGAGAGGAAAAGGGAATGGAGGCTGCATTGTTTGGTCTTACCTCCAAGACCTCTGACATTAAGTGAAAGGATTTTCATTAGGGAACAGGAGGAAGGGGTGGTGATGCTCTGAGTCCCCAGGGAGGATTCCCTCTTGCCGCATCTTTAATGTGGGCCGAGAGAGGAACATAAGGTGGTGAGGCTGAAGAGAGAGTCCCAAAAAAATCTAGCTTATTCCTTTTCTTTTTTCTAACAGTTACATTTTCAAATCGGATCGAGTTCAGATGAAATGTGGAAGGGGAAGAGGGGGTAGAAGTCGTAAAGATTGACAGATATTTTTGTAGCGAAGGGTCAGAGAAAGAGGGAGAAGATACAGGACTTCGAGGAGAGAGTGGTAGAGTGGGAGGGGATGTTGTGGAAGGGAGTGGAGGGAAACCCGTGAGTGAGGACAAAGAAGGTACAACCGGTGGGGGTAAAGGAGTCAGCGTGGATGGAGGAGGTGGACAAGGTAATGGCAACTGTGAGCTTGCAAGCATGGGTGAAGTAGGAACATCCGAAGAGAGCAAAGGGGAGCTTTCGACCTCAGCAAATACAGTGGGACAAGCTACGACAGGAGGAGTAACTAACCCATATACTGCCTCAATAAAATACTTAGAAACATCATCAAAAAGAGAGAGGGACTGTGAGTAGATACCCCTTTTGGGATGCTCCAGAGCCGATAAAGGAGACAAACCATGTGTATTTGGAGTTCCTTCCTGGCTAGCGCAAGAGCGCTCATTCAACAAAATGGGGCAAGTTCTTTGAAGGTGACCGGTATCATGGCACCTGCTACAACGGAACGATACATGTAGGTAGTCGAGCTTCTATACCAATAGACGCTCCTTGCAGAGAATCTCCACCTCTACTAGCAACCCATTTGAAACATCCATTTCAACCAGCACCCGAGCCAACCGCTTATCGAAGGTGAGCTGAAAATATTCATCGACAACAACAAAACAGCCAACCGTATTAGCGATGCCCTCAAGCCTATTAGAGGAAATTTCAACTCAAAATGGGCCTCCTAAAAAAAATTAATAAAATAATAGTTAAAATAATAAAATAATATTTATTAATTTTGGAGGAAGAAAAGAAAAAAACTACTTTTTTGTTTGTATTTTCGACATATCTCCCCGTGTTTTTACTCAAATTTCGATCGGGAGAGCTCTTTGGATGCAGAATTAAATTTCGCATCCAACGAGCTCTCCCGATCAAAATTTGAGTAAAAACACAGGGAGATATGTCAAAAATACAAACAAAAAAGTAGTTTTTTTTATGATACCTATCCCCAAATTTATATTAAAAAAGTGTTTAAGACCTATACGGTATTTCAAATTTAAAGCAATTTCATTGGCTAACACATGATGACATGGAATTTGAGTTAAAGTTAAAAGGCCCATTTTGAGTTGAAATTTCCTCTAATATATGTTCTTTTTCCATAGGGGAAACGATAGATGAGGCAGAAGTACCCATAAGTGACGCTTCGTCACTCGTTCTCTGAGTGGGTCAAAGTGAGTATACCATCGACCAAGTACCAGTGAACCAGGTCCCATATGCCAGATAGTTTCAAGTATGTGCATGGCATGTTGTGCTTCAAGAAAGACAAAGACAATCCAGCCGTTAGATAGTAGGCTGATGGTAGGGATATACGTCAACAGTGGTTTCCAGTGCTCATTAGCCCAATCTACCCATGCTTTCCTACCCATTCTGCAGTATTCCAACCTACCCACCAGTGCACGGGTACACAGTGAAGACACTCGGTCCAGTATGCCTTTTGCATGTCGCTTTCGATGGTAGCGAGACGAAACCCCAGTGTCAGCCATGAGGTAAACCACCCACAAGTCAACCCTAAAATGTCGGTGAGGGAGACAACGAAAAACCCTAAACCCACTGAGAAAAAACGGCCGGTGACCATGTACCCAGGTGCTATCACATGCCTACGAGAAGACCCAGAACCGAGCCCAAAAAAGAATAAAGCTCCCGATAGTGAGACAGAGGGTAAAACCCCGACCAACAGAAAAGGAAGTGTCGAAAGAATCACGGGGATAAATCACCGGTCCAACAAACCCCAAATGATGAAAGGGCCTAATAAGAAAGTCAAGTAACAGGTAAACAAACACCCCGAAACTCGGAGAAGGGACTGACCAAACCCCTGTACCCCAGAAACTCAATCAAAGTCAACCCTACGCGTACTGACGGGAGCGACAGAAAAATCAAGTGCATGAGCGACGTAAAAGACCATGCAGGGTTGATAACCCAAAAAACCTCGACACGGAGGAAACAGATAAATAAATGAAATCCTTCACACTTTTTTGCTTGGTTGGTACTAGTCCCCTTGGTAAGGGGAGGAACTCCAAGTTATGCCGTCCTCTATGAGCGTCGCCTACCCTACAGGACCAGTAAACCCCCAAAGACCCTAAATGACAGAGAGAGATGAAGGCTGCATTGAGGCCTGAACAAACAGTGACAAGCAAGAAGATAAGGTGAGAGTCAAGGCATACATTGTAAGACCCCGAACAAGCCAAGAACAGCAGGAAAGTCCTCAGGTTGATGTCCCTCATGACCAAACCCTCTGCCTGCGCAGAGACGAACCCTCCA
The DNA here is from genome assembly GCA_001517045.1 of Pseudotsuga menziesii. Lineage (NCBI taxonomy): Eukaryota > Viridiplantae > Streptophyta > Pinopsida > Pinales > Pinaceae > Pseudotsuga > Pseudotsuga menziesii. Next base: position 149,673 of record LPNX010169286.1, read on the forward strand.
TCCGCTCCCCTATTGACATTAAAATAAACTCCTAGAGCCGACTAAAATTGGTGAAATTTTGTTAGATGCAATGGACAAAACTTGGCAACTTTTGCTGTGACTTTATTAAAAAAAATCCATTTGCACTTTATTTTCAGTTTAGAATTCAAGTTATGGAAAGGTGTTGATAAAGTTGGAAAACGGTGACAATAAACATATTCAGAAAAAAAATTGAGCTTTTTGAAGGACGGAGCTAAAAAGAAACGAAAGAAAAAATATTGAAGTTTCAAATTTTGCAATTGTAAAATAAAGTGTTGATAGTGCATTGACGAAAAACTGAAATTGAAACTTCAACTGAGATACTTTTTAAAATTGTTAATATATAAAAAAAATTGATATTTTTTCATTCTTTTTGAATCACAATTGAAATTTTAAAAAACATCAAAACTTAATCAAATGCAAATTTAATGAGAAACTTAAGCTTTAATTGCAAAATTTAAAACCAAATGAAGTAAAAGAAGCGGTCAAAAAAATGGCAGCACTCTAGATGAATCTAGACTTTCTAACTTAACCTTATCAGAAAAAGGAAGAAAATTTTAAGTTTGCGAAATAAAAAATAAAACTAATTCAAAATACTAAGAATTTGTCCTTACATTTTAACCTCAAACTTGTTCAATGAGACATGTTCAATGTGTATTCATTGAAGCGAAGAACAAAATTTATTAATACCATCTTAAGCTATAAATCAAATTATTTTCATCGACAACCATTTCCAAAGTTTTTTTATAAGATAATATTGAATTGCTTTCTCAATTTATGTGTCAAATTATTTCCTGACTCTCATTCTGCAAAGTTTTTTTTATATGATAATATTGAATTGCTTTCTCAATTTATGTGTTGCTCCACTCTCCATGAATACCCATAGCCTTGATGGACTGACCACGTTATCGCAAATGTTCTCTTTGGCAACAATCATCCATCTCCCTTACAAAGATATTTGCATCCCCTCGAAAATATCGCTTCCTCAAACTCAATTGTAAACGATTTGGAATATTTTTGTTTTATTGAGAATGAGAGGAATAGTAGCCTTCAAGACTTAAAGGATGATTTTTTATTTTTTTCAGTCGAAAAAATCATTCCTTGGTATTCAATGAATCAAAGGAACCTTTTACATCTTTAAGATATACAGTTTTGCCACCAGGGACAGTACAGCAAATCAGTAAATAAATCCTATCCAAACATACATAAGACACAATAGATACAAATATATACCCACAGTAATAACAGAGTAGCTCAAAGCACTATGGGATCACTACAATATGATCCCTCTCATAGGAAGGCTGTCTGATACAGTCATCTATGTCCCTAGAGAAAATAACAGGAGTCCAGAAATCTAATCCAAGGAGGGAGAGAGACTCTTATATCTTGTAGTAGCTTGCTCAACAAAACCTGATAGTATCTCAATGAATCAGGTGAGACCAACTGTAATAGAATGAGCATATTCTAAAAGAGCTGTGATGAGATAATCCCAATAATCTCGTTCCCAAAAGATTCAGAAAGTAAGAGGTGGCCCGGCGCCAAGTACAGTCCCTCCTTTGATAAGATGTCTGCCCTCCTGTTATGTTCCCTATAAACATGACTGAGATCCACCCACATAAAAGAGGACATGAGAATTCTAGTGTTGAAGCACCAGGCCTCAAGATTCACCATATCCAGGGTAGATTCCTTTTTAGCCCAGTTTATAATCACAGAGGAGTTGCCAAAGATATGTAGGTAAGGTAACCCAATATCCTTGGCGACCCGTAGTGATGCCCAAAGTGCTAAGAGCTCAGCTCTAGTATTGGTACAGCTGCCACATCCGAGCTTGAAGGCAAGAATGTGATGTTCATTCAGCCAAAGACAGAATCCCGCTCCACCCAAATTATTTGCACCAGCACCATCAAAAAAGATCATAGGATACAAAGAAGTAGGAGACTTCCCAATGTTCCTAATTCTATGCTTGTGAATCAAAGGAGGCTTAAAGGTCATAATATCATCGTAAATAATATATAACAGTCTGTTCAAAATGGGCTCCTAATCATAAAAAACTAAATGGTTTCTAGCCTTCCAAATATTCCATATGATGAATATAGGCAAATACAGTAAAGTACCCTTCTGTGATAACCAAATAGATAAATTTTCCTATAATGTAGGGGCATTCCAGTCTATGTGCACATTTAAAATACAGATGAGTCCACCGATCACCTCCTTCAGAAACCGACAACTAACAAAAAGATGTTCAACCGACTCTGCCTACTCTTTACAGAGACAACATCTATTAGGTCCGCTCCATCCTTTCTTGCTTAAAATGTCCCAAGTATTAATTTTCTTATTGCAAGAGAGCCACACAAAACACTTAATCTTAAGGGGAATATTAAAGTACCAAATCTTCATCATGATGTCATTTTCCAATACAGTTTTGTGATGTGAGACAATGAAGTCATAAGCTTTCCTGGCTGACACCTTACCCCTCTGTTCATCATACATCCATAACAACCTGTCCTCAGACTGCCCAATCCTAATACCCCCATGTGACAGTCCATTTACATAAGAAGACCACTGTTCAAACAAAGCTCCTCCCAAAAGCAGGTCAGAGGCAGAGTACCAAACAGTCCCATCCAAGCCACTGCCATCCAGATTAAGAGCATGTGCAAGATAGGTAATCCCCAGGTCAGTGAGATATTCCCTAAGCTCCTTAGATAGGATATACTGTGAGTTGAGCCCAGCAATGGGGTCAATGCCCACCCTGATTTTTAATCCATTTCCCACCTTCCATCCCAGGTGACAGGTAATCCACTCAAAGATTCTAATAAACCCATTCCAAAAATATGAAGTGCCAACAATACTAAAGGACCGGCCATGAATCCAAACTTCGAGAGGTTTGTTCTTTAAGTATTTATGAGCAATAATCCTGCTCCAGGTCCCAGTACCAGTAAGAAGTTGCCACAAGCTCTTGAGCCTTAGTGAGATACCAAACCATTCAAGGTTCTTGATATCCCAGCCACCAAATTCAATAGGAAGAGAAAGAGTTTCCCAGTTGACCAGATGGGAAAACTTGTGTCCAACAGAGGATCCCCGAAGAAAAGAAAAAATAAGTTTGCGCAGTGCATTTAGTATAGATTTGGGACATCTTGCCAATGCAAACCAATAGATAGCCAAACCAGTAAGTACAGCTCTGATGAGGACCACTCTACCTCCCAGAGAAAGATACCTATAAGTCCAATTATGAATCTTTCTTTCAAATAAATGGATAAGCCAGCTCCAATCAGATGTGTGGTATCCCAACGGTTTAAGATTGAAGCCCAAGTACTTGAAACCCACAGTGATAGGATCCATCTTGAAAGGAAAGAGTTCAGCAAGATTCCCCCTGAACAAGGAATCTACATTCTGGTAGAGGAAAGAAGACTTTAAAGGACTAACAGACATCCCAGATACCCCGCAAAATAAATCAAGAGCACCTTTATAAGCACTCCATTCATCAATAGTTCATGCCCCTATAAGAATAACATCATCTACAAATAACAGGTGCGTTAAGGACAGTTGAGGAGAGTACTGAAAACCCATGATCAATCCATTGAGCTGTGCATCCAAAATAATGCGGCTGAGTCCCTCCATAATCAAGATAAATAAGAGAGGGGATAAAGGGCAGCCTTGACACAACCCTCTAGAGATAGGAAAGAAATCAGAGGGAGTCCCATTTACCAATACAGCGAGGCAGGAGCTCGTGACACATCCCATAATCCAATTAACTCCCATAAGAGGGATGCCAATCTGAATGAGCAGCAATCTGATGAAGGTCTAGTTGGCTCTATCAAAAGCTTTTACAAGGTCCAATTTTAAAACCAAGGCATCAGAATTTGTAGTCTTAATCGCGTGCAGAAGTTCCTGGGTAATACCCACCAGTTCAGTAATCTGTCTGTCCTTGAGAAAGCCAAATTGATGAGCTAACAAAGAACGGTTCAAGATAGGCTTAAGTCTGATAGCAACAATCTTTGAAATAATCTTGTAGACCAGGTTACATAAGGACATCGGCCGGAAATCAGCAAAGGTTAAAGGCTTTTCACATTTAGGAATCAGGGTCTAAAAAGTAGAATTCAAGGCACCCGAGACTTTACCCTATAATCTGGCTTGTTCCACAGCCATTACCAGCTCCTCCCCCACCAGATCATAAAACGCTAGAAAAAACTCAACATGCCACCCATCAGGCCCAGGACTCTTATCCTTCTTAAACCCCCTGAGCACAGCTTCAACTTCCGGGCCCGAAATAGGCTTAAGGAAACAATTTATATCATCATCAGTAGTCATGTGTGGGAAGAGTTTGACCACATTCAGTTGATCAATAATATCATAGGACTTATCATCACAGAAAAGGTTACTGAAGTGCTCTACGCCAAGGGCCTTAAGAGCCAAGTCCTCCGATACAGAAATACCATCCTGGTCACTTAGAGACCAAATGGTATTTGTATTCCTTCTGGCAGATTGTTTTATGAAATGTGTTAGGATAATTGATTTTTTTAATTTGTTTTATTTTTTTTAATTTTAATGGTAAATCTTTAATCATAAGTTGTCATTTATGACTAAGCCAATTGAAGAGTTTACATAAAACCTTCAAGTTATTCTACTACTTTTTCAAAGATTTATTCTACTACTTTAAACACCCAAGTATCCAAATTTTATGTGGTGTAATGAAAAAAATTGATAAAGGATTTTTCTGATTAAAATCTTATTCTTTCAATTATGATACTTTAATCTTATATAGAAAGCAAAGGCTTAGTAAAGAATCAAGATTTAAATAAAATATTTTAATCATTAAACAAACATTTTAGTGAAAAAAAACATAACTATTTAAAATTTGAAAAGTTATGTACAAATAAAACTTAGAAAATCATGAAAAATACAAGTATTCTAAAATTAAACATTGCTCAAAAAAATATGAAAAAAATACAGGGAAAGTATTATGTACATGCAGTTTTTAATAATAAGTTAAGAGCCACCAATTGATATACTTTTTTAATAACAAGTCAAGGAGCAATCAATTGAAATACTTTTTAATAATTTTACCATTAACATTTCATTATTAACATGAAAAAAAAATTCTTCAATATGTATGTGCTAATTCTTATTTTTTCAATTGATGATTTGATAAAGACCAAGCCAAAGTTATTGAAATTTTGTGTGTTTTCTCTTTGGTTCATTTACCTTATCCCATTTAATGACCAAGTCTCCTACTTCAAAATTCTTATCACTTGTATTATATTTATCAAACTATCTCATTTACCTTATCCCATTTAATGACCAAGTATCCTACTTCAAAATTCTTATCACTTGTATTACATTTATCAAACTATCTCTTGATGATTTGTTGGTGCGCAACAAACTTTCTTTTCACTTTCTCTCTATCTTCTTCTAATAATATTGGAGTCTGAATTTGACTTTTAAGAGAAGATGAAGAATGTCCTAGAAAAAACTAAGATAATTGAAGAGAAGACAATAAAACATTTGATCGGGGAATTGCCTCTTTACCACATATTAAGAAATATGGAATATTAAGAAATATGGAAATGTTTCTAGAGCAATTTTGAGTGTTATTCTATTTTCCCAATACATATTTGGTCAAACATTATACAATTTTTATAATTTTCAACAATTAACTTTTTAAGAATTTAAATTAAATTCTTATTTTCTGATTCAACTATGCTATCTCCCTAAAGATAATAATGAGCAGAATAATGAACAATAATTCTTTGTCCAAGAGCAAACTCAAAAAGTCAAAAGAAAAAAGCATTATCAAAAAGTGGAAAAGAAGAAACATTATCAAAGACAATAATTCAAAGAATATTGAATTGTCAAAAAGTGGAAAAGAAGAAACATTATCAAAGACAATAATTCAAAGAATATTGAATTGGTGATCAAATGATATTTACAAAATTGTGTGGCTACATATTGATTGATGTGAGGTAAAAGAATAACTTCCTACCAACAAGTGAAATAATCAATGAGTGAAATAATCAATGGCAAACCTGATATATATGTGTTGTTGGGATGAATGTAGATTTATTTTTCTATTATAGCAATTCTTCATTCTTTACAATGTTTCTTAATAGAAACATGTTATAAAGAAATGGATTTTTTACTCTTTTAATAATTAGTTGACAAATTTTATACTTTTTTAACCTAAATTTCAGTATATTTGAAAATTGTAAACCAATACTGTCCAATTCCATTTCTTTAACAAAATGACCTCTAGTTGGCCCATCATAAAGATCTTTAAAAAAATTATTTGCATTACATTTCTCTAAACATCTCAATAAGACCCATCATGATTTTATCGGAAAAGAACTCCATTGAAAAGTCGATATTGAGTAGACTTGAGTCTAAATGATTTTCTTCATTTTGCATTTTTAAATCATTTGGGCTAAAGACATGGTGTAAGAAATATTTCATATCAAGATACCATGAATATGGTTGATATGGAATGCAGAGCACTTCATGAGAATAAACCAAGTCGATATTGAGTAGACTTGAGTCTAAATGCTTTTCTTCATTTTGCATTTTTAAACGATTTGGGCTGAAGCTATGGTGTAAGAAATATTTTATATCAAGATACCATGAATATGGTTGATATGGAATGCAGAGCACTTCATGAGAATAAACCCAAAAAAAACTCTTCCTTTTTCTTAATTTCTTCTTTTTTAATTGTATATTGTGGTTTGACAACTAACTTACATAAGGCTTTTCCACATACAACACAGTGTAGGTTTCAATTCTAAATAATACTCTTGGAAAAATAGACATCCAATTCTCTCTACTTTCTCAACTCTTTTTGAACAAATAAAGACTTGGCATCTGGATCATGCACCATAACCTTTATATGACTTTTCAAAATGTAAGGTCTGGACTGTTTACAGAATCCAAAAGTTTGTTTATCAATATGTGGATAATTTAACTCAATTCCCTACAAATTTGTACTCGTAAACTTCTGAATCATTTTTTAGTAAGGACAGCTACCAAAGATTGATTAAGGACGGCTGCTAAAGATGGATCAGATAAAAAAAAAACTATATGCACAAAAGTTTTGGTTAAATTTAGGACTATATAAAGTAAGGATATTTGCAATTGCAATTTTAATATTTCTGAAAGCATTTTTTTCAACATTGATTAATTCCAAATTTCCATTTTTTTTAATTTATTTCAAGAAAAAAAAACTATATACAAAAAAGTATTGGTTAAATTTAGGACTATGCAAAGCAGGGACATTTATAATTGCAATTTTAATATATTCGAAAGCAACTTTTTCAACATTGGTCCATTCAAATTCTACATCTTTTTTAATTGGTTTAAAAATCAAGGAATTTCTTAATAAAATTATTTTTCCAAAGAACGATTATGTTTATTTTTTTATTATGAAGAAAGGGTGATTGAGTAATAACTTCGACATGTTCAAAATGTATTGTGATACCTTCTTTAGATACGATATGTCTTAATAGTTTACCTTGAGTCACAAGGAAAACACTTTTCTTTTAGGTTTAATGATATGTCATATTTTCTACACCTCTCAAAAATCTCAGTAAAACATATTTGATATGATAAGAGCAATTTTTTTAGTATACAATAACATCATCAAGATAGACCACAACATTTTGATTAATCAACCTCCTAAAAGAAATATTCATAGCCCTTTGAAAAGTGCCCCATGCATTGTTTAAACCAAAAGGCATGAACATCTTAATTCAATTTTTTGCAAAATTATTTGGCAACAACTTTTGAGATTTCGAAAATTATTAGATTTCATGTTTGAGATTCTTTCCAACATAGTAGGATCTTTACTTGCATTTGGATATTTATTTTTTCTTTGATTAGTTCATTGATGACGTATATAATTAGGATGATGATAAGGTATCTTGTATATTGAGTCATATTTTCGGAATGTTGTCATTTGATACTTCTGGGGTTTTATTCATTGATCAAATTTTATTAGATCCACATTAGTTATTTTTTCCGACATCTTAATTTTTACATATGAGGCTTTTTATATTTTAATGGGTTTGGTCATTGCTTTTTTATTGATCATTGGTTCTTTGTTGATGAGAAGATATATATTTACTTTTAGCAACTACTTATCATTATTTAGCTTCTTGATTTGGGTACGTAAGCTTTGATTATGAACACTTAAGCGAGAAAGTTCCTCATGATTCTAGAGCTTGTGGACTTATCTTTAAGGTCTAGGTTTTCTAACTGGTAATATTTAATCTTTTGAATTACCCGAGAAACCTATGATTAAGATTCCTTAGACTAGAAGGTTCTTCATTTTTTTTTTAATAAATTCTTAATGAGCTCTTGATTTTTCTATTTTAATTTATGATTTCATTGCTTATGTCTTTTTACTTTTTTATGTGTAAGCTATTTTATATTTATATATATATATATATAGGTAATTAATTTATTTACATTTTTCAAGTAATTTCTTGTTAAATTCCTTTTATATCTTAATTTTAGTTATATAATTTTTAATTACATTATATTTTTTCCATGAATAATATTCCCATAATAAAGGTTTAATGGTTAAATAAATAATCAAAAAAAGTCTCACTAAAATTATATGTTTCAATAGTTTCTTTTTCATTTGATTTAATACTTCTTTTATATTAAAAAACATTTTTTCCAATATTTACTATATATAACGCTTCTAATTATATCTTTTTTAGTTAAGGACATAAATATTTATGATACATTACGTTCTTTTAATTTTCCCTTTTCATAGCCAAAAGAGACATACGATGTCCTATGAGTCCTTGAATATATGAGTAAAAAGTAGTTATTACTTCTTTTCTTCAACTTTAGGCTTAAATAACTTGATTACGTACTTAAATGTGTTTTTAATATTTATGTTACAAAAGAAAAAAGTAACTTTAATAATGCTCTTGGTATTTGATTATTATTATTATTTATAAAAAAAATCGTAATTTAGTATATGTATAGAAATTATATTTATAAGATAGACCAATATCAAGATAACTATTGTCCATTATCAAAATACCAAAAGTATACCAATAGTATACCAGATATCAACAAGTAAATCCTTTACAAACTGAATCTATATAGCCTTTTAACAGAACTATTTCCAGCAAGAATAAAAAACGCTCAAGAACAATCTATAGCACTATCCTTCTGCACAACTTTAATATCAGAAAAAATATATATATCATTATCTATGCATATCATCATAAATATCAACTGCTCAGACCACATAAGTCTGCAAACTGCACATCTACCACCATAAACCAGCTGAATGCCAGTTATGAGAAATGTACCATAGAGATACAAAGTCCAAGACTCATAATCACATCAGCAATAAAGAGTCTCAAAAAAACTTCAATAATGTTGCTCAGACCACTATCTCAAAAAGAAAATATTGTCACTAGCTCAACAAAAGAGAAACCACAAAGTCTTCAAAGTGCACATCAACCCAAAACTCACACCAAAAAAATGATATCTTCATATAGTCCCAAAAGTATGACTAAAAAGGCAAACGAGGCTCAATGATTTTAGATTCACAAAACTCAGAGATCTGCCAGAAACCTTCCAACCCATTAGCACCAGCTTTCACTAATTCATCCGCAGCAGTGTTCCTTTCTTGATAAATATGCTTATATGCCCAAGTTTCAAGCATATATGATAATCTTAGCACTTGAGATAGCTGTAAATTTTGAATTCTGAACTGTCCAGTTATCCAATTGATGACCAACTGAGAATCTCTGAAAACCTGCAACCCGGTAACATATTTTTCCAAATCCAAGGTAAGCAATAGCTTTAAACCAATCAGTTCAACAAAATTATCAGTACCAGAACCCAAACCTACTTTAAAGGTAAAATAATGATCATCAGTAAAAAAAAATTATACCTATAGCGCCACATATTTTTGGTTCACCTCATGCTGAACCATCTAAGTATCCCCGTGGGAAGGTTTTATCAATGGTTTCCTCAACCACAGATCTGATATTTACAGCAATATTGTTTTGTGTGAAAGAACTCAACATGCCTAAACATAAAGATGACACATGTATAGGCAAAATTAGAGAGTCTTCAAAACAACTCAGATTTATTTCCTTCCAAGTGAACCAAAATACAAGTATAGGTAAATATCTAATATGCTTCAAATCCTTATTAAGACACCAGTTCTTGAGGCAGGATATCACTGAATCCTTAGTACACACATTCTTAATTTTTAACTTAGTTTCCAGTTCAAACTAGACACTTTTGGTAAAAGAACACTCTAGTCCTAAATGTAAATTCGACTCAGCACACAGGCTTACACAAAGAACACCTACCAGGTCCTTCCCTGCCTTTTCTGCAAAGTACATCCCAAGTTAAAGCTTTGTCAGATAATAAAAACCAACAAAAAAGTTTTGTCTTAAGGGGACACCTAAACTTCCATAAATCCTTCCAGCACTAGGAAGTCTCTACCTCATTCCTTTCCATAATCAACTGTACGTAACCCTCTTTGGAAGAATACTTCCCAGATTTAGATTTATTCCAAACTAGCTCATCCATATCATTAGTTAATATTAAGTAACTAACTTTTAGGATAGAAGAAAACCATTCCAGATAGAAATATCCTGTAAATCCTAAAAACCAATGGCTTCAGCAGATAGCCATCCTTGTTCCATCAGAAAAGATACACCAATGCATCCAATATCTTTGAGAAAATAAAACCCCAAAGAGTGTAATGTGTCAATCATACGAGAAGGTAAAATATATCTCCATTTACAACCGACCCAAGGATCCATACCAAGACGAACATCAACACCATTACCCACCTTCCATACAATATTATTACCAATTAAGTCAAAAGACCATAAAACAGCTTTCCAGCAAATTGAAATTTTCCTTTTCTGTTTACAAGAAACTCTTATCCAATCAAGAAAGGATAAAGGACGAACATACTTTTGAATTGTAATTTGAACCCAAAGACCAGAGCCATGTATAAGGTTCCATGCACTCTTAGCAGCGAAAAAAATAGGAATTTTCAGTCCCCATCCACCCAATAATTTTGGACAAGCCAATAACTTCCAAGAAGTCTAGGGCAGACCAAAAGTATCATATTTCCCGGACCATAAAATTTTATAACACAATTTCCTGGCCTTTTCAATAATACCCAGCGGAATCCAGAAATGCATCCAATACACAGGAATAGCCTCGAGTACAGATTTAACCAAAGTTAACTTACCCCCCTTGGATAACCAATGAAAACTTCAATTTTTTATTCTTTTTTCCACTTTAGCAATCAGCCAGTCCCAATCCTTTATATAGTATATGCAAGGTTTTAAATGAAATCCAAGATACTTCATACCATTATCAAAATTTACCATAGGAAAAGAGAAAACATGCATTGAAGAAGTTAACTCAGAATCATCTAATCCAGTGAAAAGTAATGCAGATTTGTCAACATTAATCTGCATCCCAGATGCCTTGCAAAAATAAAACAAAACCTCAGACAAAGTTAATATAGACTCTTCTGATCCATTAGATACCATAACAATATCATCCACAAAAGGTACATGGGTTAGTGTAATTCCATTACCAAATGAAATACCCTGTAGCATACCACAATCCTTAGCTTTAATTAAATCCCTTCCCAAACCTTCAACAACAATAAGGAAGAGCAAAGGTGCAAGAGGGCATCCTTGCCTAAGTCCTCGACCATATCTAAAGAAAGAGGAGGCCACTCCATTAATCAATAAGTCAAAAGATACAGATGTGAGACTGCTCATGACCCGGGTAATAAAAGGCACGGAAAACCCCATTTGAGAAAGAAGTACTCTAAGATAAGTCCAATTAACCTGATCGTATGCTTTAGAGAGATCGATTTTTAAAACCACACACTTCAAGCACTTACTGTGAATGGTATGCAAACCTTCCTGTATAACCCTCACCGCATCATGAATCTATCTACCAGGTAGAAATCCAAATTGTTCACCTGATATATACCTGCTGAGTACCTTCCTAATGCAAATAGATGTGATCTTACCAATGATCTTATAGATGTAATTACACAAGGATATAGGCCTAAAATCTTCAAAATATTTTGGGAGATCAGATTTGGGAATGAGAACAATAAAAGTAGAGTTAAAAACAACAGGTATTTTACCACTCTTCCTAGAGTCTTCAACTACCCCTAACAAATCCAAACCCAAAACATCAAAAAGATCCCTATACACTTCAACATGTATCCCATCCAGACCTGGACTTTTGTCATTTTTTCTCAGAGTTAAAACAGACTGAATCTCTTTAAGAGTAACAGGTACCATAAGTTCATCATTTCCCTCATTACTGACAGAAGTTGGGAAATTTTCTGCAACCTTCATAATTTCTGAAAGATAAAGAGGTTTATCCTCCTGAAACAAAGTTTCAAAATGTTTAACCCCAGCCCCAGCAATAGACTCAAATCCTTCAACCAGATTACCCTCATCATCTGCTATTTTCCATATGGAATTGATATTCTTCCTATGATTGGCATACTCATGAAAGAAAGATGTATTATCATCTCCACAAGTAAGCCAAATCTCCCTGCTTTTCAGTCTAGCCACATTTTCACAATCTAATAAAATTTTCCTTTTACGCATTTCCAAATCCACCAATATGATTGTATCATCCACAAATGCAAAACCAAAACCCAATTTGTTATAAGAATTGACTAAAAAAAGTTCAATATCCACTAAATCTTTAAGATCTTGGGTTTTTTTTTTTCTGAACAGATCATAAAATAGACACCTCTTTCAAATGTTTTAAGTTATTAGCAAAATGCGAAGCCGGCGATACCAAAGCATTGTCCACATAAGGAATCTAGGAAGCTTTTAATAAAGCAACAAATTCCTCATTGACTAACCAGTGTGCATTAAACTTGAAGGGGCTATGAGGCTTTGTTTCATTATTTAAAATTTGTAAAAATACATGGTGAGGTTTTGTTTCTTAGTATTTGATTATGTATGATGTTAGCAATAAGTCCGATCGTTTTATTAATTGATTCAAATTAAAAATACATTTAAAAAAACACCAATTATTGCTGGAAATGATTTTGAAATGATGGTTGGTAAAAAGACACTAAATAGATTATGGTTCTTATTATCCTTATCTTTATATTTTTTTTGTAATCATTTTTTTAAGAAACTTTCTACATGGTGAATAGATCATATAAGGTGAAAACAAGAGTCAAATGGTGAAAATGTCCTCGACATTACCGCATGTTGTTGCAAGTTAACTTGACAGTAAACTAACAATTTTGTAGTAGTGAGGATTTTCATCTCTTATATATACTTACTATCTTATAAGTATATATGTAATTATAAAAATATATAAGTATAGGGATTGTAAGTATATATACTTATATAAGTATAAGATTAAAATTAAGCTTATAAGTATAAGTATACTTATAAGTATATACTTATAATTTTAAGTACTAGCTTCAAAGATAACATTTTCCCTTAAATTATAAAAAATTACAATATTAGTCATGTTTATTTATCTGTGGCATGCTTGACAAAATAAATTGTTTTGTTAATCCACATTCATTTCAAATTATTTTATTTATCAACATTCATTTTTATACTAGGCTCCATTTTTGTATTATCCTCTCTCCCTTAGTGATGAATAAACATGCATAATGATTCTTTCATTGTTTCTCGAAACTTCATATAATTTATAAAGAAAAAAATATGTTATATATGTATGTATGTACACACTATTAACATTTAATAATTAAAATTATGAATAGTTAACATGTTCTATGTTTTAAAAACATTAGAATAATTAAATATAATAAATTATTAACTTTATATTAAATTATATAGAGAGATTATATTAAATATATATTAATATTATAAATAATATTATAAATAATAATATAGTTAATATATATAATAATATACTATCTATCTATAATTAATTAATAATGGATTATTATTAATAATCGATGGAAAAGTATTAATATTATATCTAAATTAAATTTATAATTTATATAGTTAATGATATAGCTTAGTGGGCTAGCTTAAGTGATGGAGTGCTCTAAGTTGTGAGTAGAAGGTCTTGGGTCAAATCCTTGGGTGTTTAGAGATTGCTATATAAACACCTCACTTTGATGTTCCCATTGGATCAGAGCATTAGGTGAACCGCAATTTTAAAAAAAATAAAGTTTTGTACACCATGAGTGGGCCTAATGGTTAAGAGCACATGTTTCTTCTTAAGAGGCCACAGGCTCAAATCCAGAGGGAGATAGTGTATGTACACCTCTGTAAACTTTAGTAGTTAAATCACTGCGTAGAGGGGGTCCCTTGTCCCAAAAACAAGGGGATCTCATACACCAAATTGGTGTCTCGCTTGGTAGTGACCTTAAAAATAGATTATATTATTATTATTAATTATAATTATATATAATAATGTGAATATATGTTAATTATATAGTTAATTATTATAGTAATGTGCATCTAACTTAATCATATAATTATATTTAGCTAATGTATATAATTATATATTAAGTAATATAATTATACCTAATAGATTGTATCATGTATTATATATTATCATTATATATAATGTTATAGTTATAAATGTTATAATATAATGTTATAATGTTATAATGTTATAAAACTCAAGATGAAGGGTGGAAATAGGCGAAAAAAGGAGGGAAAACGACACTATCAAACCTCAAGGCAAAGGATCCATAGGCAAAGAAAGGAAAAGAGCCAGAGCAAGGAGAAAAGGAGGCCACGAATAACAACCAGTTCAATCTTTTGAGTGTAGAAGAAGGGGAAATTATATCGAATAAAGTAACTCTAGAAGAAGGCATAGCAGAACCCTATGGCATCTTAGCAGACAACAGCATTCTGACATCCTCACACAGGGAAGAAAGGCTAGATGCAGATATGGAAGGTTCTCCAACGCTTGGAGGATCCTGGGTTGAAAGGGTAAAACAAAGCAAAGTTTCCTCTTTTGCCTGATCTCCTAACACATCTTCAAATGGGTCACAAGAGATCCATGAAACAGCTCCAAACACCAGAGGAATAAAGTCACAAAGGTATCATAGAAAGCAGGAAGTGGAGGGAGAACTGGAGTTAGGAAGGAAGCAAAGCTCAGGATTCAAAATCATAAAAATTCAGGGAAAGCGGATGGAAGGTCTAGAGAAGGACCTCAATCAGCCAAAAAGTAATGAAAGCGGTCTCTTGGAATTGCAAAGGGATGGGCAGTGCAAACAAAGTGGAAGCAATTAAAGACATCACCGGACCTGAACGGCTAGACTTACTGCTTATCCAAGAGAAAAAAATGAATGATGTGGAAGTATTGGCGCTTTCACAACACCTCTGGAAAAACAGCCAAGGAAATGCCATTAGCTCCCAAGGGGCCTCGGGAGCAATAAAAACCTTTTTTTCAAGGAAGTATTATATGAAAGATATAAAGGAGAATCAATATTGGATACTTACCGAATTCCAGGAAAAATATGATACAAATGTCAGGTATGTGTGCAATGTGTGTGGGCCAACACATTCCAAATATAAGCAAATGTTCTGGAACAACCTAGCAGCTCTAAAAGGTGATTTGGCAGGGAAAGAGCTTATTATCATTGGGGACTTCAATGCTACCAAAGTGCAATCTGAGAAAAGAGGGGGCTCTAGAGTAAGAGATCCCTATGGGGAATTCATGAAGGATATGATCTCCGATATGGATCTACTAGTTCTTCCATTAAAAACTGGGAAGTATACTTGGAGTAATCGAAGATTGGGTGCAGGTTACATCATGGCTATGCTCGATCGTTTCCTGGTAAGTGCCTCTTTTCTACTTAGAGATATCTCACTCTCCTACTTTTCTTTACCCTCGGTGGTCTCGGATCACAAGTCGATATCTTTGGTGTTATCTACTCTTGAAAACCTCAGACCTATACCCTTCATATTCAACTCCTCCTGGATTCAAGAGGAAAAATACATGGGACTAGTTAAAAATGTGTGGGGGTTGGCTTGCAGTGGCTCTCCTAGATACATTTGGGAAAGCAATCTAAGAAATGTTCGCAGTGATATGAAATCCTGGGAAAAATCCGAGTATAGAAATGCTAGCAGTAGGAAAATCCATCTCCAATCTGGGCTAGCAGATTTGCATTCCAAAATGGAAAAGGAGGAAATTACCCCAATTATTATCAGTCAAGAAAAAGAGCTAAATCTAAATATCCTTAAAGCAACCAGAAGTGAGGAAGAGGAATTGAGGGTGAAATCTAGACAGCTCTCGTTAAAGGGAGGGGACAATAACACAGAGTACTTCCACTATCAAATAAAAACAAGGATCAGCTATAGCATGATTGAAGAATTAAAGGATAAAAATGGCAACATGATAGTGTATCAAGAGGATATTAAGGCCCATGTTTTTCAACACTTCAAAGATCTCTACATGGACAAGGAAGAGATTGATCCCCTAGCACAGGAATACTTTCTCTCCAAAATCCCATCCATTATAATGGAGCAGGATGACAAAGACCTGTCAAAACGCATTATGGATTATGAGATCAAATCTACCATCTGGTCTCTGCAAGAAGACAAGGAACCCAGACCTGATGGGTTCACCATCAATTTCTATAGGGCATCCTAGGACACTATCAAAGAATATATGAAAAAAATTATAAACTGGACGAGAAGAAAGGATAAGGTAGGGGGGGGTGCCAACTCTTCCTTCCTCACTTTGATGCCAAAATAAAAAACCTAGCTCAATAGATCGATTCAGTCCTATATCACTCTGTAATACCTCATATAAAATCCTATCAAAAATTTCGGCCACTGTAATGAATAAAATAATGGGAAGGATAATATTGGATACGCAGGGAGGTTTTATAGCAAGGCGTCAAATTCTTGACAACATCATAATTGTCCAGGAAGCAATCCATACCAGCATGGAACACAAGCAACAAGGTATGGCTATAAAGCTCGATATAGCTGATGCATTTAATCGAGTTAATCACTTCTTTCTTTTTGAAATCATGTCAAAATTTGGTTTCTCCTCAAATTTCATTAGATGGATTTAGGCTTGTACCAACAACCTCTGGATTGCCCCGTTGGTAAATGGAAATACAACTAAGTTCTTTCAAGCCACCAGGGTAATTAGGCAAGGTTTCCCGCTATCCCCATATCTTTATCTTCTAGTAGCTGACTCTATGAGTAGAAAACTGCGGCAACAACAAGATATTAGGGATCTTAAGGGTCTGAAAATTGAAAGAGGTGTTAGAGCTACAAATCATGCGCAATTTTCTGATGATACCATCCTGCTTGGAGGTGCGTCCATGATCATAGCAGAAAGGTTCATAAGAATGCTCTTCATTTTTCTTAATGCCTCGTACGGCAATATAAATGCTATAAAATCAAAAGTATACGGATGGAATTGCCTCACTAGAACATGGTAAAGATATCTAAAATTCTTGGATTCGAAGGGCTCACTGCTTGGAACTCTTTCATCTACCTAGGCATACCCATTTTCAAAGGAAAAAAAAGAGAAGGTGGACTGGCAAGGTTTGACAGACAAAAAAAAAAATTAACACCTGGGGAACCAGATGGCTCAACCCAGCAGGAAGGTTAGTTCTTATTAAAGCAGTACTCTCTGCATACCCAATTTATGTATGCTCCATCTCTTTAGCTCCTAAGAATGTAATATGGGAAATCAGTGGAGAGATCAGGAAGTTCCTCTGGCAAGGAGGCAAGACGATCAACTCAAAAAAATACAATCTAGTAATTTGGGACATCGTGTGCAGTCCAAAACAGCATGGTGGAATGGGAGTCAGAGTTCCCCAAGACATGAACTTGGACCTCAGTGCAAAAATATTGTGGAGAGTTTGTATAGGCAAGAGTGCATGGTGGAAATCGACCCTGCAAAAAAAATACATGACAGGAAATAGAAAGAGATGCATTGAAAGCATAAGTATGAACGGAACCGGATCCCCAATATGGGAGTTATGCAAAAAATCAGCCTCTATAATTCAAGAAAGCATACATTGTCTTGTTGGGAATGGGAAGCATGTAAGTATTTAGCAGGACAAGCTTGGAATTAAATCGCCAACAAATTACGACCGGCAGTTGAGCGAATTAAAGACTGGGTGTGAGAGCAATGGTTATAGCACATTGTATGACATCTCAAACTGGGCAGGAAGAGGCAGATGGGAAGGCTGGAAATGCATCGATCTTCCAGCTTACCTACGTGATGATTATAGAGTTCTCCTCACGATTTTGCATGGGCAAGATCCAATCCACAAGAATATAGATGACAGTCAAGGATGGGGAAAGGCTGGAAATTATACGGTTAAAGAAGGCTATCGTATGATATACAAAAGGAAGAACATGTTAATTAAAAACAACATGTGGAATAAAATTTGGAGCATAGACAAATTGCCAAAAATCAATGTTTTCTTTTGGATCCTTGCACTCCGTAAAACGCTCACAGTCGAGAACCTAAGGAAGAGAGGGATTGTAGGGATGCTTTGTTGTGTCCTGTGTAAAGATGAGGAGGAAAGCTTAGAGCACATGTTCACTGAGTGTAATTTCACGCAGAAAGTCTAGAGTATGGTGCTCAAAGAACTTAATATGAATATTACACTGTGAGCGATCTAGAATGATTTGTTCTTATGCTGGAAATATTATTATCAAGGCACCTTCTACAAAAAAATAGACCTTGCCAGAGCTTGGGAAGCTCTCACAAGGTTTATTTGCTGGAAAATTTGGACAACAAGGAATAAGGAAATCTTTGAAGGTAAAAACTCTAGCATCAATAAAGTTGTTGCTTCGAAAAAGGCTCTATGGATTGACACATTATCCACAAGAGGAATGAACAACATAAAAAATGATCCTTTTATGGTGGAAGAAAGAGCTTGGATGGCCAACCTCATTTGGCACTCCCCCTCAAGTTCTAGGTTAAAATTCCCAAAGGTGTCGAGACTCCCGATATGGAATATCAGGATGAGCAATGATGAACATCAAAATTGGAGGACAAAGATAGAAATCATCACACTTTTCTTTTACGGTGCCTCAAAAGGAAACCCAGGAATTGTAGGTGCAAGTGGAGTAATCTATGACTCCAAGGAAAAAATAATAATAAAGTATGCATGGGGTATTGGGAGAACAACCAACAATGGGGCAGAATGGTATGCTTTAATCAAAGGATTGGAGCTGGCCAAAGATATGGGGATCGGGGAATTGAGCGGAATAAGATATTCCTTAATTGTCATTAGGGAAGCAAGAAAGATCTATAGAGACTGAAAGATTCCTTCCTCAAGTATATGTCATGTGCTCTCCTGTCTATGCAATGAATTCAAAACAATTAACTTCCTCCATGTTTTGAGAAGTCAGAATCAGCAAGCGGAGAGCATGGCCAATAAAGCAGCGGGTTTGAAATACGGCATCTTAGAAAAGGATATCATCATCTACGAAAATGTTTTGATCCCTTAAAATCTGCTTACTTTTGAAATTTTGTGTTTCTGTATTTTATTGCTTGGGCAATTTGTAAGGAGTTATAGCATTCTCAGTAGAGGCAATTACCAGGTCTTCTTTAAGATAGAGAAGGAGGAAAACTGTGAAAGGGAAGCTGCTCTAATATGGGAGCAATCTAACTTGTATTTTGTTTTCACATTCTTTTTTATATAATCAAAACTCCCAACCGTTTCTGTTAAAAAAAATGCTATGGTTATGAATGTTATAATATAGTGATATAATGATATAATGTTATAATGATTGTTAACAATATTTATATAATGATATAATGTATATGATACATTGTATATGTATATTTATACTATATTGCAATTTTAGTGATTGATTCTAATTTTGATTCCTTACCCATTCAATGAGGTTGAGTTCTTCTTCAGATAGACTTGAATTTATGGGTGGTCTGCCATATATTATTTCCAACAAAACCACTCCAAAACAACATTTGAGTGCACAAATACATGCAATAATATCCCCCAAAAAAAACAAAGAAAAAGAGCTTTTTTTAGCTTTTCTAGCAATAATTAATTGAACTCTCACAATATCAAAATGTTTGAGAATAGTGTCGACACTATCAAGAATATTGCATATAAAGTTGGGGATATGAATATTTACTATGGATGAAGGTATTCAATTGTTCCTTTCAGTGCATTAGTAACATGAGAAACCTACCCGTTAATTGTTATCCCGGAGAGACCAAAATCAGCAAATTTTCCATTCATATTGCGGTCTAAAAGGATATTGGCCCTTTTAACATCCCTGTGAATTATCTTTGGGTTGCAACACATGTGCAGGTATTCCAACCCTTTCGATAGAAATCAAATATAATTAAGACGACTTATCGAAGATGAAAAATTAATGTTCTACTTATTTAATCGTAATGAGTTACAAGTTACCCTGTGTTGCATCTAATGCTATTTGGAGACTTGTTTTCCAATTTATTTGGGAAACTTCCGCACAAGAACCTGGAAACATAATTTAGAATCAAATATACTTCATTCTCTTTTCCAAGATATATTATCATTGATAATTGATCAATATGCAGGAGCCCAATTTAATAAAGATTGCTTAACAACATATTTACCATAAAGGTGGTCCCTAACATGGATAGTTTTAGGGGCTATATTAAGGGGGTTACAAAAATTTAGTGGGATATTTTCTTATATGGAAAGGGTTTTTTCACTAAAATATATTAGCTGAGTATTTATTAGAAAAAAGAATAAATTCAAAATGAATATCCTCTCGTATATTAATGAGGAAAATGAAAAACAATTATTTTTTCGCTAGCAAAATCTCCCTCCAATCTATCTTTCGCCCCCTATTTTCAAAAATGGTGGCTTCCAAGGGTTATTTCTCCCTCCATTTTCCTCGTAAGTTAGGAATATGGTTGCATTTGCTTGTATTTTTAGTATATTTCATGTGATACCTTCTTCCAGCCCTTGATTTCCAGTATTGATCTAGATGGAGATCAGTGGCCACCCACCTATTCGACTGGCTCAAAACAATTGTCCATTGTGGCAGTTTCCTAGTTATTTTTCTACAGCTTTTTGGGTACCAAACTTCCAGGGATGTTTTGAGGCCCTAAACGACGTTTTTTGGCGATTCAAGTAATTAAATGGTTGCTTGCGGCATGCATTTGGCTACAGTTGAAAGTTGTAAGTCTCGAGTAGATTTTTCCAATGAGTTATTGAGTGCCCAAATCAGAGATCGTATGCAAACGTTATGACCCCATGAAGTTGATTGTTCAACTTACCACCTTGGGGCAGCAAACTTTATGACGGTTCATCTTCTAGGGTTACGTTATGGACTTTTGGGGTTCTCTACCTCGTCCTTATTATAAATAGGCCCTTTTAGCCTCACTTTGTATTCACTTTGGCACGGATGAGTGTAGCATCCACATCTCTTCTCAAAGATAGCTACCACCATTCTAGCAATTGTATTACAGTTTGTTCTATTTCCACCATTTAATAGAATATATGTTTACTATATCTCTATTATATTTGCAAAATGTATGTGTTAATGATTCTATCTATGTTATTTCATTTCATTCCCACATAAATCCGGATCAGTGGTATCAGAGAAATCTTCTCTTTGATTGTTTCTCGGTGCATGTCCCTGACGAGGTCCGAGTATAGAGAGTTTGGTCTCGAACTAGTTTCACTTGATCACTCTCTCTATCCCAAACAACCTCCCATGGCAGACAAAAAGAGAGACGATGGAGTAGGAGATCCTATCAAATCATTGCTCAAGGAATCCCTCACGCGATAGAGGAATGAGATGGTAGATAGTTTCACCCAAATCCTTCTACGAATGTCGGCATCGGCAAGTGCATCTTCAACGAGCAACCAATTCGGGGATGCAAATTCCTTCAAGGTACAAGTTAACTTTGATATTCCTTTATTTGAAGGCCAGATTGATGCAGATGTCCTGGCTAATTGGTTGAATCTTCTAGAGGGGTATTTCTCTGTCCACAATTTCTCCAACAGGGAAAAGATCACCTTTTCTCTCCTTAAGGAAGTCCCCCATGTCCAAAATTGGGGGGTACTTATTGGGAGCAAAACTCATCAGACGAGTCTGGAATGTTTGAGGCAAATCCCACTTGGGCCTCTTTCATAGATGTCGTCAAGGAATAGTATTACCCTGTGGGAAACTATGATGACCAGTACACCAAATGGACCATCATGCATC
This sequence comes from Pseudotsuga menziesii, assembly GCA_001517045.1. Lineage (NCBI taxonomy): Eukaryota > Viridiplantae > Streptophyta > Pinopsida > Pinales > Pinaceae > Pseudotsuga > Pseudotsuga menziesii. The sequence continues at coordinate 171,878 of LPNX010169286.1, forward strand.
AAGAGAGGGACTAGATGGTGTTGGAGTACACCAATAACTTTCCTACCTTGTGCACAAAGATGGGTATCAAGGACTCTGAGAGGCACCTAATAATAAAATATTGCAGTGGTCTACATCGATACATCTGAACTTAGATGGACTTCCTCGACATATCTTCACTTGGATCTTCCTATCGGTATGTTGTCAATATCGAGGAGAAATTTCGACAAAAGAACAAGCGAGATTCTAGACCTACAAATCCACCACGGAAGAAATTCAAGGAAAACCCTGGCCTATAGAACACAGGAAAAAGAAAGGACAACCAGTCCCCGCCACAAGGAAAGAAGGGGGATGGAGAGACAAAGAAGGACACTGGGNCATAAAATCCCTTGGCACAACACTGATGAATGTCTCTCAAATAAGTCATCAGTGGCTGAAATCAAATATTCAGAATCACATCCCGATTTCGATTCCGAACCCAATGCCGCTGCCGCAGACAATGGGAAGCAGATCATTGATGCATACCCCATTGCCACACTTGCTACCGCATAGATTCAACTAGAGGTACTTGAAGAGTCAGAGGCAAAGGAGCACCTCTTCCACTCGAATATGTGGGTGAAGGGAATCCCACTACATTTCGTTGTTAACAATGGCATCCAAAAGAACCTGATCTCAGTAGAAGTTGTCAAGAGATTGGAGCTTCCGACAACACCACACCCGCAAACCTACAACATCGATTGGTTAATCCAAGGATGAGGTATATTCATTACTCAACAATGCCTCCTACCATATGGCATCAATCCTTTCAAAGACGAGGTAATGTGTGATGTTTCCCCACTTGAACTTCATGAAGTTCTTTTAAGACAACTGTATATGTGGAAGCGTCATGATGTATATGAGTCACAGCCTCACAATGTCATTGTTACTTTGGGAGGAAAAATCTATTGGATACCAGAGAGAGTTGCACCTAACATAGTCTCGCAAGGTAGGAAGATATGCTCCCACATCAGAAAATCTTTCCTCTTCACAATTGTGTTTGAAGGAGAACATCAGATTACCTCCACACCCCCAACACAGGGTATCTATGCTCATCGGACACAAGAAGAAAATAGATTCATTGTTTCCTCTTCCGTCCAAGTACCTCTATGATGCAAAGCCACGCATTCAAGGCGCTCCTCCAAAAACAAATCATCCACACAATAATTACAGCCCTCTCATGATGCCAAAGAAAAGCAACATATTCACTTCAACAAATGTCGCACCAGGAGATCAACTCAACACACGGTTCGAGATATGATATGGGATTCAATGAAATGGAGACCATTGATTCCTAAGGATGGAGGATTCATCCATATGGATATTGGTGGCCACCCACCTATTCCACTGGCTCAAAACAATTGTCCATTGTGGCAGTTTCCTAGTTATTTTTCTACAGTTTTTTGGGTCCCAAACTTTCGGGGTTGTTTTGAGGCCCTAAATGATGTTTTTTGGCAATTCGGGTGGCCAATTAATCTCTTTTGACATGCATATGGCCACAGTCAAAAGTTTCAAATCTTAGATATATCTTTACAATGACCTATCAAGTGCCCAAATCAGAGATCGTATGCAAAAGTTATGACCCCGAGAAGTTTACTATTCAACTTACCACCTTGGGGCCGCAAACTTTATGACGGTTCATATTCTAGGGTTATGTTTTGAAATTTTGGGGTTCTCACCCTCATCCTTTTTATAAAGAGGACCCTTTGGCCTCAATTTGTATTCAACTTGGCACGGATGAGCGTAGCAGCCACATCTCTTCTCAAAGATAGCTACCACCATTCTAACAATTGTATTACAGTTTGTTCTATTTTTGCCATTTAGTAGAATATGTGTTTACTGTATCTTTGTTATATTTTTAAAATGTCTCTGTTTATGATGGTATCTCTGTTATTTCATTTCATTACCACATAAATCCGAATCAATGGTATCAGAGAAATATGCTCTTTGATTGTTTCTCGGCGCATATCCCCAACGAGGTCCAAGTCTAGAGAGTTTGGTATTGAACTAGTTTCACTTGATCACTCTCTCCATCCCAAATGACCTCCCATGGCAAATGAAAAGAGAGACGACGGAGCAAGAGATCCTATCAAATAATTTCTCGAGGAATCCCTCGTGCTACAGAGGAATGAGATAATGGATAGTTTTGCCCAAATCCTTCTACGAATGCCGGCAACGACAAGTGCATCTTCAACGAGTAGCTAGTTTGGGGATGCAACTCCCTTCATGGTACAAATTAACTTTGATATTCCTTTATTTGAAGGCCAGATAGATGCAGATCCCTTGGATAATTGTTTGAATGTTCTATAAGGGTATTTCTTTTTCCACAATTTCTCCGACAGGGAAAATATCACCTTTGCTCTCCTTAAGGCAGTCCCCCATGTCCAAAATTGGTGGGGTACTTATTGGGAGAAAAACTCATCAGACTAGTCTAGAATGTTTGAGACAAATCCCACTTGGGCCTCTTTTGTAGATGTCATCAAGGAACACTATTACCATGTGGAAAACTATGATGAAGAGTACACCAATTGGACCATCCTGTGTCAAGAGAGGGACCAGACGGTGTCGGAGTACACCAAAAACTTTCATACCTTGTGCACAAAGTTGGCTATCAAGGACTCCAAGAGGCACCTGATACTAAAATATCGTAGTGGTCTACATCGGTACATCTGAACTGAGATGGACTTCCTCGACATCTCTTCACTTGGATCTGCCTATCGGTATGCTTTCAAAATCGAGGATAAATTTCGACAAAAGAACAAGTAAGACTCTGGAACTGTGAATCCACCATAGAAGCAAGGTAAGGGAAACCCTGGCTCGTAAAACACAGGAAAAGGAAATGACAACCAGTCCTCGCCATAAGAAAAGAAGGGGGATGGAAAGACGAAGAAGAAAATCAGGAAGTGGTGTGAATTTCATAAAATCCCTTGGCACACAACTGATGAATGTCGCTCAAAGTAGTCATCAGTGGCTGAGATCAAATCTTCAGAATCACATCCCAATTCTGATTCTAAACCCAATGCCATATCCGTAGACAATGGGAAGCAGATCACTGATGCAGACCCTATTGCCACATTTTCTACCGCATAGATTCAACTAGAGGTTTCTGAAGATTTAGAGGTAGAGGAGCGCATATTCCACTCGTAGATGTTGGTGAAGGGAATCCCACTACATTTCGTTGTTGACAATGGCAGCCAAAATAACCTGATATCTACAGAAGTCATTAAGAGACTGGAGCTTTTGACAACACCACACCCACAACCCTACAACATCGGTTGGCTAAGCCAAGGAAGAAGTATATGCATTACTCAACAATGACTCCTACCATATGGAATCAAGCCTTTCAAAGACAAGGTACAGTGTGATGTGGCCCCACTTGAAATCTGTGATGTTCTTTTAGGACAACCGTATATGTGGAAGTGTCATGTTGTATATGAGTCACGACCTCGTAGTGTCATTGTTACTTTGGGAGGAAAAATCTATCGGATACCAGAGATAGTTGTACCTAACACAGTCTCTCAAGGTAGGAAGATAAGCCTCCACATCAGAAAATTATTCCTCTTCACAATTGTGTCTAAAGAAGAACATCAGATTGCCTCCAGACCCTCAGCACATGGAATTTATGCTCATCAGACACAAGAAGAAAATAGAGTCATTGTTTCCACATCCATCCGAGTACCTCTATGATGCAAGGTCATGCATTCAAGGTGCTCCTCCAAAAACAAATCATCCACACAACAATTAGAACCATCTCGGGATGCCAAAGAAAAGCAACATCTTCACTTCATCAAATGTTGCACTAGGAGATCAACTCAACACATGGTTCGAGATATGATATGGGATTCGATGCAATGGAGACCATTTATTCCTAAGGTGGGAGGATTTATCTATATGGAGATTGGTGGCCACCCACCTATTCGACTGGCTCAAAACAATTGTCCATTGTGGCAGTTTCCTAGTTATTTTTCTATAGTTTTTTCAAGTCCCAAACTTTCGGGGCTGTTTTGAGGCCTTAACTGACGTTTTTTGGAAATTCGGGTGGCCACATACTAATTTAGGCATGTAGTTGGCCACAGTTGAAAGTTGTAAATATTGGATAGATATTTCCAATGAGCTATCGAGCACCCAAATCGCATATCATATGCAAAAGCTATGACCCTAGGAAGTTGACTGTTCAACTTACCACCTTGGGGCCACAAACTTTATGACGGTTCATCTTCTAGGGTTATGTTTTGGACTTTTGGGGTTCTCACCCTCGTCCTTATTATAAATAGGCCCCTTTGTCCTCACTTTGTATTTATCTTGGCATGGATGAGTGTAGCAGCCACATCTCTTCTCAAAGATAGCTACCACCATTCTAACAATTGTATTACAGTCTGTTCTATTTCCGCCATTTAATAGAATATGTGTTTATTGTATCTCTGTTATATTTGCAAAATGTCTGTTTTTATGATGTTATCTCTGTTATTTCATTTCGTTCCCATATAAATCCAGATCAAGTATTGGAAGGAAAATCACGGGCTATTTTTTTATATATAAAGGATACAATGATTCATGGTTCACCCACATTGGATTGTGCTTGCAGGGTGAAGGTTATGGTTCATGCAATTCAACTTTTCTTTATTAGTTTTCTTTACATTTTTATCTTCATATAACATCTCCATTGCTTAAAGCTCAAATATTGAAGGGGCATGTTGCACATGCAATTTATCAGATAATACAAACTTACATCACGCTTTTCATCCAATAATTAACATGGTATGTTTTTTTATCAAACTTTTTATGATTTTTATCCAAAGTTACAATATATTATTATATTGTAAATTTACCTTTTATCATTCTTTTGTAGGTCTGTTGAATTCTAGGGAACTCTTGATTCTTAGGGCTCATTCGATGTTATTAGGGTTTTATTTTATCCTATGGGTATTGGTTCTATTAAAGTGTTATAGAGCTCAAAATATATGATTTATTTTATCCATTGTCATGTTTAAACTATCGACTGAAATTTATATGTTGTTAGTGGATTCTACTCTTGATGGAGAGACATCACATGGTTTTTATATATTCAAACTGAATTTGACCCAATTGTTTAAAATGTGCTTTTATTAGGATCTTGTTCTACAATTATTATTGGATCTAATGCGTTAATGGGAGTGTATATGTTCACATTTTATGTCTATTATTGTCGATGTTTGGGATGTTTGTAATATAGATGAATACACACTGAGTATAATGTCGGGGATACAATGGAATGTTCACTATTTTGGATGTCATATTGTAGATTTGTCCAAAGCATATTGGTAGATTGTTTTATTTGTATTGAGAAGTTCATGACTGGTATATTTTGTAATTCCTATTTGATCTAGATTTATGTGGGAACTAAATGAAATAACAAAGATATCATCATAAACACAGAGATTTTGCAAAGATAACAGAGATACAATAAACACATATTCTATTAAATGGCAGAAATAGAACATACTATAATATAATAGCTAGAATGGTGGTCGCTATCTCTGAGAAGAGATGTGACTGCTACACTCATCCGTGCAAAGTTGAATACAAAGTGAGGCCAAATGGGCCTATTTATAATAAGGACGAGGGAAAGAACCCCAAAAGTCCAAAACATATCCCTAGAAAATGAACTGTCATAAAGTTTGCAGCCCCAAGGTGGTAAGTTGAACGGTCAACTTCCCAGGGTCATAACTTTTGCATATGATCTCCAATTTGGGCACTCGATAAGCCATTGGAAATATCTATCTGAGATTTACAACTTTCAACTATGTACAAATGCATGTTGAAAACATTTATTTGACAACCCTAATTTCCAAAAAACATCGTTTAGGGCCTCAAAACAACCCCAGAAGTTTGGGACCCAAAGAACCGTAGAAAAACAACTAGGAAATTGCCACAATGGATAATTGTTTTGAGCCAGTGGAATAGGTGGGAGGCCACCGATATCCATCTAGATCACTCCTCCATCCTTAGGAAGCAATGGTATCCATTGCATTGAATTCTGTATCATATCTCAAACTTTGTGTTGAGTTGATCTCCTGGTGCGACATTTGTTGAAGTGAAGATGTTGATTTTCTTTGGCATCCCAAGAGGGTTGTAATTTATGTGTGGATGATTTGTTTTGGAGGAGGACCTTGAATGCATGTCCTTGCATCGTATAATTACTCAGATGGATGAGAAAACAATGACTATGTTTTCTTCTTGTGTCTAATGAGAAGAGATACCCTGTGCTGAGGGTGTGGAGGTAATCTGATGTTCTCCTTTAAACACAATTGTGAAGAGGAATAATTTAATGATGTGGGAGCTTATGTTCCTACCTTGCGAGACTGTGTTAGGTGCAACTGTCTCTGGTATACAATATATTTTTCTTCCCAAAGTAACAATGACACTGTGAGGCCATGACTCATATACAACATTGCGCTACCACATATATGGCTTTCCTAAAAGAACATCACAGACTTCAAGTGGGGCCACATCACACAGTACCTCGTCTTTGAAAGGATTTATGCCATATGGTAGGAGGCATTGTTGAGTAATGCGGATACCTCGTCCTTGGCTTAGCCAACTGATGTTGTAGGGTTGCGGGTGTGGTGTTGTCAGAAGCTGTAAACTCTTGATGACTTTTGTTGAGATCAGGTTCTTTTGGTTGCCATTGTCAACAACAAAATGTAGTGGGTTTCTTTTCACCCACATCTGCGAGTGGAAGAGGTGCTCCTCTGCCTATGACTCTTCAAGATTCTATAGTTGAAACTGTGCAGTAGAAACAGTGGAAGTGGGGTCTGCATCAATGATCTGCTTCCCATTATCTGCGGCCATGGAATGGATTCAAAATCGGAATTGGGATCTGATTCTAAAGATTTGATCTCGGCCAGCAATGACTGCTTTGAGTGACATTCATCAGTGTTGTGCCAAGGGATTTCATTAAATTCGCACCACTTATGAGTGTCCTTCTTTGTCTTTCCATCCCCCTTCAGTTCTTGTGATGGGGATTGGTTGTCATTTCCTTTTCCTATGTTCTGTGGGCCAGGGTTTCCCTTGACTTGCTTCTACGATGGATTCCCAGGTCCAGAATCTTGCTTGTTCTTTTGTCAAAATTTCTCCTCGATTTTGACAGCATACCGATAGTAAGATCCAAGTGAAGAGATGTCGAGGAATTCCATCTCAGTTCGGATGTACCGATGAAGACCACTGCGATATTTCAAAATTAGGTGTCCCTCGGAGTCCTTGATACCCAGCTTTGTGTGCAAGGTATGATAGTTGTTGGTGTACTTTGACACCGTATGATCCCTCTCTTGATGTAGAATGGTCCATTTGGTGTACTAGTCTTCATAGTTTCCCACAGGGTAATACTATTCCTTGACGACATCTATGAAAGAGGCCCAAGTGGGATTTGTCTAAAACATTCCAAACTCATCGGATGAGTTTTGCTCCCAATAAGTACCCAACCAATTTTGGACATGGGGGACCGCCTTAAGGAGAGAAAAGGTGATCTTTTCCTTGTCGGAGAAATTGTGGAAAGATAAATACCCTTCTAGAACATTCAACCAATTATCTAGGGCATCTACATCAATCTAGCCCTCAAATAAAGGAATATCAAAGTTAAGTTGTACCTTGAAGGGAGTTGCATCCTCGAACCGGCTACTCATTGAAGATGCACTTACCACTGCCAAAATTCGTAGAAGGATTTGGGTGAAACTATCCATCATCTCATTCCTCTATCACGCGAGGGATTCCTCGAGCAACGATTTGATATGATATACTGCTCTGTCGAATCTCTTTTCTTTCGCCATGGGAGGTCATTTGGGATGTCGAGAGTGATCAAGTGAAACTAGTTTGAGACCAAATTCTCTATACCCGGACCTCGTAGAGGACATGCACCAAGAAACAATCAAAGAGAAGCTTGCTCTGATACCACTGATTCGAATTTATGCGGGAGAAAAATTAAATAACAGAGATATCATCATAAACACATACATTTTGCAAAGATAACAGAGATACAGTAAACACATATTATATTAAATGGTGGAAATAGATCAGACTGTAATACAATAGCTAGAATGGTGGTCGCTATCTCTAATAATAGATGTGACTGCTACACTCATATGTGCAAAGATGAATACAAAGTGAGACCAAAGGGACCTATTTATAATAAGGATGAGGGCGAGAACCTAAAAATTCCAAAACATAACCCTAGAAGATTAACCGTCATAAAGTTTGCGGCTCCAAGGTGGTAAGTTGAACAATCAACTTCCTAGGGTCATAACTTTTGTATACGATCTCCGATTTGGGCACTCGATAACTTGTTGGAAATATCTATCCAAGATTTACAACTTTTGAATGTGGCCAAATTCATGCCTATGGCATTCATTTGGCCACTTGAATTTTCAAAAGTCGTCATTTATGGCCTCAAAACAGCCCCAAAAGTTTGGGACCCGAAAAACCATAGAAAAATAACTAGGAAATTGCCACAATGGACAATTATTTTGAGCCAGTGGAATAGGTGGGAGGCCACCGATCTCCATCTAGATCATTCCTCCCTCCTTAGGAAGAAATGGTCTCCATTGCGTCTAATCCGGTATCATATCTCAAACTTTGTGTTGATTTGATCTCCTGGTGCAACATTTGCTGAAGTGAAGAGGCTTCTTTTATTTGGCATCCCGAGAGGGTTGTAATTTCTTTGTGGATTATTTCTTTTTATAGGAGCACCTTGAATGTGTGTCCGTGCATCGTAGAGGTACTCGGATGGATGAGAAAACAATGACTATGTTTTCTTCTCATGTCTGATGAGAAGAGATACCCTGTGCTGAGGATATGGAGGTAATCTGATGTTCTCCTTCAAACACAATTGTGAAGAGGAATAATTTTCTGATGTGGGAGCTTATCTTCCTACCTTGCGAGACTATGTTAGGTGCAACTGTCTCTGGTATCCGATAGAGTTTTCCTCCCAAAGTAACAATGACACTATAAGGTCGTGATCATATACAACATAGCGATTCCACATATATGGTTGTCCTAAAAGAACATCACAGACTTCAAGTGGGGCCACATCACACAATACCTTGTCTTTGAAATGCTTTGTGCCATATGGTAGGAGGCATTGTTGAATAATGTGTATACCTAGTCCTTGGATTATCCAACCGATGTTGTAGGGTTACGGGTGTGGTGTTGTCAGAAGCTGCAATCTCTTGACGACTTCTGCTGACACCAGGTTATTTTGGCTGCCACTATAAACAACAAAATGTAGTGGGTTTCCCTTCACCCACATCTGCGAATGGAAGAGGCACTCCTCTGCCTTTGACTCTTCAAGGTCCTCTAATTGAAATTGTGCGGTAGCAACAGTGGCAGTGGTGTCCGCATCAATGATCTACTTCCCATTGTCTGCGGCTGTGGAATTGGGTTCATAATCAAAATCGGGATCTGATTCTGAATATTTGATCTCAGCCACCAATGATTGCTTTGAGAGACATTCAAAAGTGTTGTGCCAAGGGATTTTATGAAATTCGCACCACTTCTCGGTGTCCTTCTTTAGATTTCCATCCCCCTTCTTTTCTTGTGGTAGGGACTAGTTATCATTTCATTTTCTTGTATTCTACGGGCTAGGGTTTCCCTTTCCTTGCTTCTGTAGTGGATTCGTAGATCGAGAGTCTCTCTTGTTCTTTTGTCAAAATTTCTCCTTGATTTTGACAACATACCGATAGGCGGATCCAAGTGAAGAGATGTTGAGGAAGTCCATCTTAGTTCGGATGTACTGATGTAGACCACTAAGATATTTCAAAATTAGGTGTCACTCGGAGTCCTTGATACCTATAATTGTGCACAAGGTATGAAAGTTCTTGGTGTACTCTGACACCATTTGGTCCCTTTCTTGACACAGAATGGTCCATTTGGTGTACTGGTCTTCGTAGTTTCCCATGGGTTAATAATGTTCCTTGACGGCATCTATGAAGAGGCCCAAGTGGGATTTGTCTCAAACATTCCAGACTCATCTGATGATTTTTTCTCCCAATAAGTACCCCACTAATTTTGGACATGGGAGACTTCCTTAAGGAGAGAAAAGGTGATATTTTCCCTGTCGGAGAAAGTGTGGACAGAGAAATACCCTTCTAGAACATTCAACCAATTTCTAAGGCATCTGCATTGATATGTCCTTCAAATAAAGGATATCAAAGTTAACTTGTACCTTGAAGGGAGTTGCATCCCCGGACCGGCTGCTCGTTGAAGATGCACTTGCCGCTACCGGCAGTCATAGAAGGATTTGGGAGAAACTATCCATCATCTCATTCCTTTGTCACATGAGGACTTCCTTGGGCAACGATTTGATAGGATATCCTACTCCACCGTCTCTCTTTTATTCTTCCATGGGAGGTCATTTGGGATGGTGAGAGTGATCAAGTGAAACTAGTTCGTGACCAAACTCTCTATACCCGGAACTCATTGGGGACATGCGTCAAGAAACAATCAAAGAGAAAATTGCTCTAATACCACTGATCTGGATTTATGTGGGAACAAAATGAAATAACATAGATATCATCATAAACACAGACATTTTTCAAAGATTACAAAGATACAGTAAACACATATTCTATTAAAATGTGGAAATAGAACAGACTGTAATACAATAGCTAGAATGGTGGTCGCTATCTCTGACAAGAGATGTGATTGCTACACTCATCCATGCTAAGAGGAATACAAAGTGAGGCCAAAGGGGCCTATTTATAATAAGGATGAGGGAGAGAACCCCAAAATTCCAAAACATAACCCTAGAAGATGAATCGTCATAAAGTTTGCGGCCCAAAGGTGGTAAGTTGAATAGTTAACTTCTCGATGTCATAACTTTTGCATACGATCTCTGATTTGGGCGCTCGATAACTCATTGGAAAGATCTATCCAATATTTACAACTTTCAAATGTGGGGAAATGCATGCCAAAGGAAACAATTTGGCCAACCAAATTGCCAAAAAATGTCATTTGGGGCCTCAAAACAGCCCCAGAAGTTTGGGACCCGAAAAACCGTAGAAAAATAACTAGGAAATTGCCACAATTGACAGTTTTTTTGAGCCAGTGGAATAGAAGGGAAGCAACCAATATCCATCTGGATCATTCCTGGAATCCTTATGAAGCAATGGTCTCCATTATGTCGAATCACGTATCATATCTTGAACTTTGTGTTGAGTTGATCTCCTGGTGCGACATTTGCTGAAGTGAAGAGGTTGCTTTTCTTTAGCATCCTGAGAGGGTTGTAATTTCTGTGTGGATGATTTGTTTTTGGAGGAGTACCTTGAATGCGTGTCCTTGCATCATAGAGGTACTCGAATGGATGAGAAAAAAATGACTCTGTTTTCTTCTGGTGTCTGATGAGAAGAGATACCATGTGCTGAGGGTGTGGAGGTAACCTAATGTTCTCCTTCAGACACAATTGTGAAGAGGAATAATTTTCTGACATGGGAGCTTATCTTCCTACCTTGCGAGACTGTGTTAGTTGCAACTGTCTCTGGTATTCGATAGAGTTTTCCTCCCAAAGTAACAATGACACTACGAGGCTGTGACTCATATACAGCATGGCGCTTCCACATATATGGATGTCTTAAAAGAACATCACAGACTTCAAGTGGGGCCACATCACACAATACCTCGTCTTTGAAAGGCTTTATGCCATATGGTAGGAGGCATTGTTGAGTAATGTGTATACCTCATCTTTGAAAGGATTTATGCCATATGGTAGGAGGCATTGTTGAGTAATGCGTATATCTCATCCTTGGCTTAGCCAACCAATGTTGTAGGGTTTTGGGTGTGGTGTTTTCGGGAGCTGCAATCTCTTGACAACTTTTGTTGAGATCAAGTTCTTTTGGCAGCCATTGTCAACAACAAAATGTAGTGGTTTTTCCTTCACCCACATCTATGAGTGGAAGAGGTGCTCCTCTGCCTCTACCTCTTCAAGATCCTCTAGTTGAATCTGTGTGGTAGCAACATTGGCAATGGGGTCTGCATCAATGTTCTACTTCCCATTGTCTACGGCCGTGGAATTGGGTTCGGAATTGGAATCAAGATCTTTTTGAAGATTTGATCTCAGCCACCAATGAATTCTTTGAGCAACATTCATCAATGTTGTGCCAAGGGATTTTATGAAATTCGCACCACTTCCCGGTGTCCTTCTTTGTCTTTCCATCCCCCTTCTTTTCTTGTGGTGGGGACTAGTTGTCATTTCCTTTTCCTATGTTCTGCGGGCCAGGGTTTCATTTGCCTTGCTTCTACGATGGATTCGCAGGTCCAGAGTCTCGCTTGTTCTTTTGTCAAAATTTCTCCTCAATTTTGACAACATACTAATAGCCAGATCCAAGTGAAGAGATGTTGAGAAATTCCATCTCAGTTCGAATGTACCAATGTAGACCACTGCGATATTTCAAAATTAGGTGCCTCTTGGAGTACTTGATACCCATCTTTGTGCGCAAGGTATGAAAGTTGTTTTTGTACTCCGACACCGTCTGGTCCCTCTCTTGGCACAGAATGGTCCATTTGGTGTAATGGTCTTCATAGTTACCCATGGGGTAATACTGTTCCTTGACGGCATCTACAAAAGAGGTCCAAGAGGGATTTGTCTCAAACATTCCAAACTCATCTGATGAGTTTTTCTCCCAACAAGTACCCCACCAATTTTGGACATGGGGGACTTCCTTAAGGAGAAAAAAGGTGATATTTTCCCTGTCGAAGAAATTGTGGACAGAGAAATACCCTTCTAGAACATTCAACCAATTATCTAGGGCATTTGCATCAATTTGGCCTTCAAATAAAGGAATATCAAAGTTAACTTGTACCTTGAAGGGAGTTGCATCCCCGAACTGGCTCCTCGTTGAAGATGCACTTGCTGCTGTCGGCATTCGTAGAAGGATTTTGGAAAAACTATCCATCATCTCATTCCTCTGTCGCGTGAGGGCTTCCTTGAGCAACGATTTGATAGGATCTCCTGCTCCATCGTCTCTCTTTTCTTCCGCCATGGGAGGTCATTTGGGACGATGAGAGTGATCAAGTGAAACTAGTTCGAGACCAAACTCTCTAGAAATATCTATCCAAGATTTACAACTTTCAAATGTGGTGAAATGCATGCCAAACGCAACCATTTGAACACTCGAATTGCCAAAAAACGTCGTTTAGGGCCTCAAAACAGCACCGGACGTTTGGGACACGAAAAACCATAGAAAAAATAACTAGGAAACTGCCACAATGGACAATTGTTTTGAGCCAGTGGAATAGGTGGGCGGCCACCAATATCCATCTGGATCACTATTGCAACAAAGTTTGTCAATTTTAGTTGCGACCTAAATATGTTGGGTTTGGTACTTCTTTTACGATATTTTGTTTTTTGTAAGGGTCATTCAAAAGTAAAATATTTTTTAGTGATTTGTTTTTATGTGTAATTGCTATCGTCATCCAAAAATGGATCTAGTTATGTATGTTAAATATATGATTTAGTTGGAACACGATACTTCATTTTCGTCATGATTGTATATAATACGTACAGGGCATATTAGACATGAGATGTAGACATTATGTTATTTGATATCTAGTCTTTTGCATTCAATGAGGGTGATTGAAACAATTTTACCACATTTTGCATGCTTTTAAAATTTTCAAGAACATGGATACAAACACCTCCTTAGTTTATCTAAGAAAAAATAGCCTTTAACAAAGAGTTCTAATGGTATGCATGATTATGCATTAATGTGCTTTCTATTTTTGTAAGTGCATGTTCTTATGTCTAATAACTATTGCAAGTTTTTAAATAACTCTAAAAATTCTAAATCAAATGACATTTCTCATATTTTGATTGACAACAAAAGAAAGGAAAAGGTGGCATTTGTATCTATAAACAAATAAGCAGGCTATTTTTTTTAAGGGGTGACTTAAAAATGAGAGATTTGGAAAATAATCTAATTGGGAAATCATACTCTATATTAAGGTTGTGGATCTCGATGATACTCCATGTTCTAATAATGATTCATGGGTGCATAATCACTCCATAGTGTAAAGTGTTCAATTCTATCAGTTTGTGAGTATGTCAAGATTTGGGTCCCCACATATATGTTGGATCATTAAGGGATGATATAAAAAGTGGAGTCCCCACTTTCCCTGAATCTATTTAGTGTAGTTGAGTTTCACCAACACCTCCAGTTGTGAGTGACCCAATACTTTTTGTTAAATGTAAAAATAAATCCCTCCCCTCCTCGTTCATGAGTTTGTTCATTTGAGGGTCTAGGAGTTTAGAGGCTCAAGCTCTATTATATGCTCTTCTATTGCACTACTTTAGTTATCTGCAAAATCAAAAGTTGAGTCTTCTTAGCAAAGTATTCACCAAGACATTACAAGATTTTATAATTTGTTGAAATATTTGCTGAAATTTTAGAATATTTTATAATTCAGTGAAATATTCACCAAGATTTTACAATAACTTATAATTTAGTGAAAGATTCACCAATATTTTACAAGATTCTATAATAGATAAAATAACCTTCAAATTTACCTATATATTAGGGAGATTCGCCCATTTATTATAGATATTAATTTCCGGGGTGTTCTTTGCAAGATTCTATAATAGATAAAATAGCCTTCAAATTTACCTATATATTAGGGAGATTCGCCCATTTATTATAGATATTAATTTCTGGGGTGTTCTTAAAACTATCCCTGGTCCCTAAGGGAACCCTAATCCATGTGCTTGTAGATAAGCATAAGTTCTCTCATTTATTACAGTAACCAAGTAATGACACCAGATTCTTATGATGGATTTTGGATAGAAGATCAACCTTCTCATGAAGTGAATTTGCTTAGATGAATTTTACTATGTATATATCTTTTTCTTGTTATTTCTGACCAAACTACTTCAGTGTAAATACTACAGAGATATGGAAATTGAAACCTGTTCTGAAATCTCATAATTACCTCAATCTTGAACTAGTGAACTCCTTCAATGGAGATCAATGAGGGCACCTTTACAGCTACAACATTTCCTTCTTATTGTTATTAAAGCTATGCCTATTGCTATTTCGAGGAAAATGTTATTTTTGTCCTTTCGATGGCATTTCCCCTTATGCATACAAAGGAAGGGACTCCCAAGGTATCTGAAACATGCAACATAAATAAATTTTCAATGAATATTGCGGCAACTTTAAGCCGTTTCATCCTTTGTGGCGTTTGTTTCATTGTTGGTAAAAAAAATTAAACAAAATTCTCAACTCCAAACATATTAAAAATATGAAATAAGAAATAAAATAAAGCTTATTCAAAAAATCAAAGAAAGGTAATAGATTACATGAGATTCAATGAAGGTTTGTAGTGAAGTTGTCAAGGAATTATGCATGTGAAATTATTGTTGTCTATAAATCTGTTACAATGAAAAAATATTATTATAGAGTATTTGAGCGATAGTCAATTGCTTTAAATAGAACCTGAAATAAGAGATGAATGTACAACTCTTTAATGTTTTTGAGTTCAGATAACCATTCTGGAACATTACCACTCAAATTGTTGTTTTTTCAGGTGTCTGCACAAGAAGCAAACTAAATGGCTGTAGTTTATTTTAAAAATGATGATTGATCTGTTCTTTTAAGGAAAATATAATTATCTAAATATTAAAAGGAAAATAATGTGGGGGCTTAATTGAGAAGAAGATACTTACAGACTCTCCAACATGGTTAAATTTGAGAGGTGACTTGGCAATTCTCCAACCGAATGATTATTGTCAAGTGACCTTCTAACTTCAAAGACACACGAATAAGTGCCTCTTCCAACATAATAAAAAGCAAAGTATGTTTCGTTCCTAATTTTATGCTTTGTGCCTATGAGGCTTTGCGCCTTCATTTTCTTAATCCCTCTCAACCTTTCAAGAATTAAAGAACCCTAAATACATTTGATTGAAGTCAAAACCACCAGAGTACATCATGACATGAAAAAGACACATAAACCACCAATATATCTATGTTTTAACTCACTATGGACATTTGACTGAAGTCAAATATACGAGAGTACATAATCCCAAGCCAAAAAAAGAAGCACCAATATATATATTATTCAACTCACTATAAAAAATGTTGGCAAACATTTTAACTATTTTATATGATCTCCATCTATAATTGTAGTATTTCACATCTGTTCAGTGGTCGTATATCTCCAGGTGTATAGTAGAAGTACACACACAAAAGTAGAACTCTGCTTACACGTTAATATCTGAGTAAGCTAAGGAAAGTTAATATCACCCTTAACTTGCACCAAACCCATTTGGAGAAAAGTGAATCATATACAATTAACTTGGGAGAAAACAAAGCTAGAAAAGTTTATTATTAATTTGATGCGAAAGCCTATAATAATTGGTTGTATAAGACCCTTATTATATATGATAGAGGTGGCTTGTTTTTCCAAGACAACTATGATTTCCCCCGATGATAGGAAAAAACGAGGGCTATTCCATAACTCTTTAGGAGCAATTATCTCCCTGGAAGAAGAAATATGATTTATATGCATAATGTCTGATAAACGAGGGCATAATGTGATACAGTCCTCTTCAAATTGGTTCTTAATTGTATTGGTTAACTGGGAGAATGGGTGAAGTTCTAAAACTCTCGTTGCCTTGTATTGAATTCTAGTTTCCTCGTATTGAATTTTACCTGCATCAAAATTAAATAACAACAATTAAATGAACAATTAAGATAAAATCATAAGAACTTTTGCTACTCGTACCAACAAATTCCAACAACTAAAAAAAATTGTTGCAAAACGATTAGGATATCTACAACGATTGATAATCTCCTCTAAATTTAATGGTGTCCAAAAACTATCCTCCTTTCCAAAGAGGTTTTGCGATTCTCTAGTCTGTCATTTGCATACTCCAAGGCAATTATGTGTAGATGGTAGGTTTAATATTTAAACAGGTTGACGTATGTCTGCTGCCCCGTGGTGGGAAACATATAACTAGGAAGACGTCAGCCTAAAACAACCAATCAGATGCTAAAAAATTGTTATTTTCAATAAATTCCATTTCCTATGTTTAGACTATAGTTTCTTTTAAAAATTTAGCAACCAACCCTCAACTAATGTCCCTAACTGAAAACTATATGTCGGGGAAATAATAAGATGGCTAGACTGAAGTCAGTAGCCTTGAATGGTGTAGACAGTAGGGGAAGATGGAAAACAAAAGCATTGATTGTTTTCTAATTTAGACCCTTGTATTGATTATTCCAAATGACGAATGTTTGAACCAAAAATTTGGTAGTTGTATACCTTTGTGATACCAACCAATTAGCAGCTTCGAGGCATACAATTCTTAAGGTTAATTAGAATTGAATTTATTATTGTTGGAAATTACTCTTTCAATGCCACGATCCAAGTCATCAATGAATTCTGAAAATATGGTTGTATGGTAGATGTGCATGGATAGTAGAATTGTACGAGAGATTTAGGTAGCGATTAGGTTTTTGAATTTTGTATCAAAAGGATGTTTCTTTGAAGTTGTAGTAGATTGTTTTTTCCTTCACGGGGATTATTGAACTATAAAGGGCCAAGGAGATGGTGTGGTTCAAAACTTGGAAATTCAAAGAAACTTTGATAAGATGACTGGCTTAAGGCCAAATTAGATGAAGTTTGATAAGAAGTGTGTCCAATGGTTGAGATCAAATTTGGCTTTGATACCATTGAAATAAACAAAGCTCATTTAGTAGCAAATATTCAACATAAGAAAGAAAATAAATAAAAATATTATAGGATAGTAATAAATATATTTATGAACAAATAGACGATAGAATATACTTACAATGTCAGTGCTCTCTTCTTACCCAATATTTAATAGTGTCATTCGTCTTGCACCAAAAACTGTTATGAATAGTATCAACATTGAACTACGGAAATTTCTCTAGCAGGGAGGGAAAACTCAAGGAAAAAAATTTCATATAGCCAATTGGGGTGTAGTCAAAAGGCCAAAGATGGTTGGGTGGCTTGGAAGGAATCCTTGAGGAAAAAAAATATAAGAAAACCTAGAATAAGATGCTTGGATTGCAATTGAGAAGGGAAACTCACTCACATATGGGAGCGTTGTAAATCCTTTGTTGGTCTAATTAAAGATGTCGCTTACTAGATTTGAGGGAATGGAAAGAAAATTAAAATTTGGACAGATAATATTTTGGGCCAGCCCCTTTTGGAAACTCTGTCTAGTATAGAAGACATACGACAATGGGATGTATGAGAACAATTTGACTGTACTATATGGCATCTAAAATTGGTCAAATTTTGGGAGATGGGATGGATGGAAAGATTTAAATCCTCCTAGTTAGATTTAGTATGAATATTTGGCTTTTCTTTTACATTTGCATGGAAAATATCCAATTCATATCCACAAGAAGGATTGAAGAGGTTGGGTAGATCCAAAGAGTATTCGGTCAAAGAGGGATACAAAATATTGGAGGGATGAGGCCAACAACCAACATCCAAACTATGGCGGAAGGTATGGAATCCAATCTATATTCCAAAAAAAATTATCTCTTTTGGCTACTAGCACATAACAAGTTACTCACTATTGATAATATTATCAAAATGGGTTTCAAGTACCATATTGGTGTGTTCTCTATAAGATCTCAGTGGAATATGCTAGACATATATTTCTAGAATGTGAATTTGCAGCGAAAGTTTGGGACAATTTATTAGAAGGCCTAAGGAAAGAATAGAGTTGTTGATTCAAATGCAGGACATGATTGCAAATTGGAAAAAAAGTATTTTCCAAGTACTCTCAGGAAGAATCCAACCCTGTTGAAGGTTTGGGAAGTTATACCTAGAAACGTTTGCCGAAAAATTTGGCTTGCAAGGAATCACTTCATTTTTTAGGATAAGAAAGTGAATCCAATAAGAGCAGCTTATAAAGCTGTGAACTTTATTGTTGAAATTTTGGGATCAAAGGGTATCTCGATTCCAAATTTGGAGCCTCTCACCAATCATGAGGCTCGTTGGTCTAAAGGGTTCTTAAAGCGGAGCTCTCTTCAGTCCAAAAGAGAAAAAGGGAATGAGGAGTGGGAAATAAGGATAAAAAAAAAAGAATTTAAAACCTAATGTGAGAAGCAGCACTCTTACACTTCATTTCTTTGATGGAGCTTCTAAAGGAAATCCAAGGGAGGCAGGTGCGGGCGAGATACTGTTTGATCCAGGAGGAAATATTGTGGAACCTTTTGCTTGGGGATTAGGAATCAAGACAAACAATTAGGCATACTGGTTGGCTCTTTAAATGGTCTTGAACTCATTGTCAATCTAGGAATAACCAAAATAATAGTAATAGGAAACTCCAAGAAGGTGATCCAAAATGTAGCTTGGGTATGACAAGGGAAACACTAGATGTAAGAGAATTTTCAAAAGAATCTCCCTCCTCAATTATATTGCACAAATAAACTACCTCCATGTCTTGTGGGAGAATAATGAAATAGTCGACACTCTAGCGAATAAGGGAGGAAATTTTAAACAAGGAATGATTGCTTATGCCAATGGGAAAACAGAGGACCAATATGTACCTTAAGAAAACAATTCCTTGGGATGCAAGTACCAACATTAGAAAGGGTGATAAAGGTATAGGGAAACATTCAAAAAATTGAATTGCAAGTCCTTTAAACTATCAAACTTTGGGGACACAGGGCTCGATGCATGATACGAAAAGATCGTCGGTCGTCAGTGCAATATGGTTGATGTAATTGCTCATTTATTATCGTTCATTTCCCTTGTTTCTCTTGCATGAGAGATGGAAGAGGTAGCTAAACAACAGAGAACCAACCTGCATTGCCTCATTCATTCGACGGAAGTTGTGGAGAGGTTGACGGGAAGCTTCACGACCTGCTTGTCTCCTTTCCTTCTTGTTCTATCTGTTCATTACCCTCGTAGGTGATGACGAATAATGAGGTGGACATTTGGGAAGCGAATTTTTTCAATATTAGGAATGGATTTGAAGTCTTTAAAACAAATATGAGAAGGGTTTTTGAAGTAGTCTGCAATGGGATCAGAAAAAACCAAGAAATAACCACGGATGTAGGGTATATTTTGAGCCAACTATCATGCCAAGATTCCTGAATTGATGATTTGGACAAGTATTTGAAGGAGCTCATAGGTAAGGTGGATAATATAGCAGAGGGCGTGTAGAAAATGGTCAAAATGATGCAGTGCAACCACTTCCAGGAGACATCAAATGATGAATCTAGACCAATGGAAGAAGTGTCAGTCATGAAACATGCTCATGGCTTGGAAGGCAAGAAAAAGAAGTAGGAATGCTCTACAACAAGATTTTGTATAGATGTTTTTTTGTGTATATTTGGATTTACAGTTTATAAGGGTATATCCCTCCTCTGGTATGGTAAAGTATAGGAACAAAACCATAAATATAGCAAATTACAAACAACCATAGTTATAGTATTTTTAATGTAGCTAAACTCTGAATATAGACTATTTCTTTTTTCCCTGTAATGTATGACTATGCTCATATTTTTTCCCTGTAATGTACGTCTATGCTCATTTCTCTCTCTCTCTCTCTCTCTCTCTCCTTACAATGTCATGGGATGATCTATTTATATGTGCATTAATTAGTCACCATAGATGGATGATAGGTCATACCCCTTCACCAAGTCATGCCTTTAAACTAATATGTATAACTTCACTAATGATTATTATTTATTTAATGTTTACATATATATTAAAGTACTACACATGCACACCCTTACTGAATATTTTTTTGTGAATTGAAAAGTGAGAATTAAAAAATTAATTGAAAGTCTAAAGTGGAGGAAATTAGATGCATGTGCATATGTTGCTACTCAGATATATTTTCTAGAAGATTATTAGAAAAGGGTAATTGGTTATTTTTAAATTGTTTTATTATATAAGAGAGTGTCCACTTAAAGTTTTAAGTGAATAAAAAAATTGAAGGTGGTTGGAATGAGTTTAGTGATTCCCATCTCAATTTCTAGGAGATGGCAAAGATCAATGGAGAGAGGTCTAAGATGAGGTCATTGCTTTGGTATTGGGGCTTTAAACGATGACACAGAGTTGAAGAAAAATATGGTACAATATTGGCGCTTATGGATTTGATGAGACTTCAATCCAAGGGTTGAGAGAATTAGGTTAGCAGGAGAGTGTTTATGTACCCCATGGTTGTTGGTAGCTTTGTTTGAGATTGGTGTTACTTGTTGGAGTTGTTGTATCACCAACTATAAAATTCCCTTAAACATGATTCCTCCTCTTCCTTTTGTTTTGATTTTTGTATGAAAGGATAAATAATGTGAATTATTAATATTAATCTTGGTTAATATTCTTGAATTTATTTTGCTCAGGGCTCATCATATTGATCTAAGCTAGGTTAATAGGTTACCCAAATGCATGTTACTATAATTTCTCCAAAACTAACTCAAGGTATTCATTGTGGACTTATGACCACATGGACCATACCAAGCTTACAACATAAAATAGAAACTCAACTTGCAGTTTTCCAACTATAATTTCAATCCCCTAACCACATTTTATAGTTTAGTGCAACATTGCTAAGCCACTTATACTTGGAAGTTTTGTAATGGGTTAAATCTCAGCATCTTTAGATGACAACAATTTGGAGTCCATGATCTATTACAAGAATAAATAAGTGCCACCACAACCCTTGACCTTTCCTCTTACTCTCAAAGTATGATATCGGGTTACCCTTAACATGATAGTGAGGAACGTTGTTGAAATATTTTTATTGTTCTTGTTCATAATTTGGAAAATTCCTCAACTTTGGTTAACTCTTTTGATAATTATCAACCACTCCAATTGTTCATCTAAAATACCAATAGTGTGGATATTTCTAAGGGTGATGCACTTGTGTCCTTTAGACCACTTGTAGTTATAGTTAAAACAAATCCCTTTGGAGGATAATCAACACTAGTAATAGGGATGACCACTCTACTTTGGACTATCCAATAATAGGGATACACGAGGGACTGGATTTTGCAATACCTTTTGGATATACCATTGGTACCAACGATGTATTGTAGGATGATTATGTTGTGAAGTGATTCCTCATAACCTCTATATAAGTGAATCTAGGGACTATGCCCTTGTGTCCTTTAGACCAATTGTATTTGTAGTTAAAACAAAACCCTATGGAGCATAATCAACAACATTAGTATGGTTTACTTCTCTACCTTTATTTGTAACATCCCCAAGAAATGACATTATGCATATTCATGTTATTTAATTAGTTTTATTGATTAATTAGTAAATTGGCTAGATCTAAAATCTGCCAATTGTCCACTTATTAGACAGATGTAGGAAACAATTTGGATTTAACTTAATTTGAGAATGATGGAGGAAACCCACGTTAAATAAGGACATTGTGCATATAAGAGTGGAGGACAAGAAAGAGTTAACCCAGGGGAAGTCAAAACAAGCGTTGAGAGTTAAATAATGGCACTAGACACTCCCTAAAAATCAAGGATTTTGATAACTACAAAAATTCCAAGATGAACCGACTGCTTGTAAAAGGCCTAGGCAAAGGAAATATAAAAAGGGCATATGTGGGAGGCAGAACACTGCTTAGTATGTCGGAGGAAGAGAGATTTGTTGTGTGAGCACTCTGGTGTTAGGAAAGAATTTTTTATTGAACGACGGAGTTTTGTGACTGAGGATGATTGTTTTCACTCTGGGTATGCACGATTTGGCTCGGGGTGATTATAGCATAAAGGAAAGGATTCTCTTAATCTACGGTTGGGTGGAACGTGGTTGTTCCCATCCTATTTGGTGTCACAAACTTATCCAGGTTTCTGATGATAATTAACTTATGTTATAGTGTGTGTAATTGCATAGCCTATGGATTTTAACTTCATGTATAATAAGTGAATTGATATCGTTGCCTATATTTTTAATTGTTTCTTTTTAGTTAGAATGAAATAGTGCATCAACCCTCATAATTTGTGTATGTGTTAATTAAAGTAACTGGTTTATTAGGAAAGATGAAATGCACATTATTTGAGGTTAATTTTACTGACATAATTCTTTTTTTCCTCTATTTATATAGAAAGTTATTGATTTTAAGGTTATTCTGTTTATCAAGAACAAGCTTGAATATGTATTACAGACGCTAATATTATTGAAAGAACTAGCAGTGTTTCCTTCTACTTTAATAGCAAAACATGGATTTGTAAACACTAGTTGTGTTGAATAGATCTTCATCACAAATATCATACTTCTAGAAGATTCGCATTACAATTATCTAGATAATGGAAAATAAACTAAATCACAACTGCAAGCATCTAGGAGATTGGTGGGTTTTAAGAGATCACTCGAGAAACAAGTTATTTAATCACGGTCGAAAAAGGAAGGTTATTTTTCATTTTTCATAGCCATCATCGAGGGCCGTAACTGAGAAGGATACCAGATCACCGAATCTAAGCGCTTCGGTTAGATCGACATTGCTTTCCTAGGGTAGATATTTAGATCCCAGTGTATAGGTAATTGATCTACTTATATAACATTAGTATTGTTGTTTCTTTTTAAGTGTAGTCTCCTGTCATGGAGTGAGCCAAGAGGGTTAACACAACATTCCACACCTTTAAATAATTGGACACCTGACAAAAAAAAATTAAAATAATAACAAACAAACCAAGTCACGGTTTAGGAAATGAACACTGTATTTCATAAACCCTTTGGTTGCATATTAAATATCCAACTATACATAACTCTTCCCATGAGCCTGCGGCTCTACATAGGTGTGAATAAAAGATTAATTCATAAATATTACTTGTTATAAACCTGTATCACTAAAAACCCAATGGATTATGAAATACAAAGTAAACAATACACCGAAGGTGGATACAGTACTAGCATATAAAGTTATGCAATGGTTAAATGCTAAGCTTGTACATGCGAGAAGTACGATTAAAATACTGAACCGGATACAGAGTAAACCATGCTGTTAACTTTTCGATAAACGTATTAGCTAAACGCTAGTCATTACAGATAAAAAATGCTAGTTAAACCTTAATCATTTACGATCCATAGCTCTAATCAGAGGTTACATAAGATCATATTTACAGAGTAGACAACGACGTCAAGGTTGGTAGCATATTGGAAAAAAAAGAATTGGAACGATTATAACTTTAGTAAATACAATGAGGGGTTCAAGTAAAAGTGCAGTAAATACTTTAAATCGTTTACAGAACAGAAGTGAATTCAAAACTCACGAATTCTTTATAAAAAGAATTGTTATAAGCCCTAATACTAATACATCAAAATACATATCCAACAGAGTCTTCGAGCCAAAAATCTCCTTGAGAGAAACGGTTACCATGTTCTTACAAAGTCAATTACAGGAGATAAGTATAGACCTCCTACCAAGTCTGAAAACGATAAAGAATCATACATAGCACAGATAAGACTTGTTCTGACGCGAATCCTTCAGAAAATGATCTCTGTCTCTTTTTCGTCTCCACTTTAGGTAGGGATGAAGAAAAATAACCAGAAAATCTCCCATGAATCTCAAACATTGTGAAGGGAAGACAATACCAGGATGGAGTAATGCTTACTGGGATTCTGGGCATTCGCAGCGACATGAGAGTAATTGTTGGAACATTAGAACCTGCAACCAGGGAAGAAGTCAGACCCTAGTGTAGAACCTGTAAACTATCTATGAAAATGAAAGTATGAGTTGTGAAAGACTTACCATGGCCAAGGATGCTGGAAGAAAGATCCTTAGAACAAATCTGTGAGACTTCCTGTATTGCTTTATTTTAAGCTATGATAGACCAACACTTTTCTTTTGTCTTCCTCAACATGGGTAAACATGGGTTCAAGTCTTGTACTCTTCCCTTGCAAATAAGGAGCACTGTATTGGTTTCGAGAACCTTAGTAATTCGGTTAACATGTACAATTATTTTTAAAAAACCCCACTTCATAGCCAAACCCTTCCAACTTTGTCCTCGTGACAAAAGGTTCAACAGCTTCGCAGAGCTTAAGCCTCCACAGAAGCGGTATGAGGAGGTTCAAAAAATCCTCTAGCAAGTTACAATAAACCTTACCTCGGTTCTTTCAAGACATTGACAGGATGATAGATTGTACCAATAAAACTTAATGACTATCGTAATAACTACACATCACGTTATGTTGGCATAAAGCCGAAAATCCTTGCATATTAATTTGGTAGTAGAATACAGTTGGTTATGGGACAACCTCGGAATGCATTAATACCAAGCAGCTAATTAGAGGTAAGGTCTATTGTAAAAATTAGAGGTAAGGTCGTTACATGTATCAAGCTTAGGATCGTAAGAGTGAACTTGATACAAATGTTTTCCAAAACACCTTACACCCTATGTATAAAACCTCTGCATGGGTAAGGGATAAAGTTAGTAAAAAGTTATGTAAATGTCTATAAAAATAACATAGTATGCGTATAAAATAAAATATTAAACCATGTGAAACGTTTACCTTGAAAAACGATCAAGGTAGGGTAGCAAGCCCCGTTATTTTTATGTAATCCTCACCTAGTAGGATAAAAAAAATGTGTATTGGCCAAATCTATGTAAGCAGTGTTCAATCCATGGTATTTCTTCACCTTGATACTTTTGAACTTTATCAAAGAAATTATTATTCTTACAGTTCCTAGCATAAAGGTGCAATATAAGAACAAAATTTATCTTATGGAGGAACAATAAAAAAAATTCTGCTCATTTATTGTTAGGTTATATGGTATAATATTTGTTACATGTGGTATGAGAGCGATAGGTTTCAACACTGTTGCCTATGGGAAAACGGTTTCAACACTGTTGCCTATGGGAAAACGTCATTTTATCTTGTACACCATGAATGTTATTCTAACCAATAAAAATTTTGTCTTCCTCTACATGTATGTACTAAATTATCTAGGACTGAACGATGGCTTCACACAACTAAAATGATGACAACCCAGAAGGGAATGATCATGCAAATTATACAGCACAACTAGAAGAAGGTCTTTCTGAATCCAGTCAAGTACTAGATACTATGATACACTTGATTTTTGAAATATAGAGTTTCAAGGAATATAATGAACAACTGAAGAAAGACCAGAAGAAACTAATGAAATACTACTACAAAGTTTACATGAAAGAAACAATGGAAAGGACCAAAGAACAAAAGTAAAGGAGGATCAGGGAATCGCTGAAAATGATGAAAACACGGATAGTTCCTCCAACGACACTCAAATATCTGAAAACCAAGGAAACCCCGCTGGGAAAAGAAAGGTTGACCATTTGGAGGGGGAATTCAAAAAAATGAAACCAACCAGCTTCGATGGAGAATCGACGACAGGAGAAGAAGCAGAATCTTGGTTGTTGGATAGTAAAAAGTATTTTCAAATCTATAACTATTCCAACAACATGAAGGTATGGATGGTAGTATACAATTGAAAAGGAAAGGCCACCATCTGGCGGCAAGATTTGAAAATTTCAAATGGATAAAAGGAAAGAGTATGGAGTGGTCGAAATTCAAGAAACTCTTTAAAAAACAATACATGTCCAAGAGCTATTACGAAAAAAGAAACAAAGAGTTTTATGAATTAAGGCTTGGTCGAATGACCATGGAAGACCTCATCAATAAGTTTTTGGATATGCTACGGTTTGTGCCTTATATCAAAGAGGATAAAGTGAAAGTTCATCGATTTCCTAGTTTCTTACTGCAGTCCTAGCAAAGACCACTTTGAATTTGACAACCAAAAAACTTTAGGCAAAGTTCTAAGGAAGGAAAGACTGTGCTTTGAACAGTATAGGCAAAGGAATGATACACATAAAGTATGGAAAGATAAAAAGCAAGAAAAATTCAACCAACGGAAAAAGGGCTTTAGGCCACCCCCATTTAGAAACATGCCAAGGAATCAACCGGGAAATCATTATAACAGAAATGAGCAGCCACTGTAGAAAGGTAATAAACTTGTCAACCTTTGACCAAAAGGGTCCATTTGAACCCCTAAGGAACCATTGAAATGTTGGGAGTGTGGGGAACCTCATTTATGACGCAATTGTCCACGCTCCAAAGAGGTAGATAATACTATTCATAACCTTCAAGAATCCTCTACCATAGGAGAAATCGACAGAAGCATACACCGTATCACCACCGGATAAATGTGGCCCTGGAGGACCGACACGCAGATCACCAATCTACAATTGTAAAGTTTAAACATTGAAGGTACAATTTATAACCAAAAACTTTATGTATTAATTGATCCAGGGGATACCTTGAAGCTATACCACTCCCAAGATGATCGAAATTTGTCAAATAATCAAGGTAAAGAATTCAAAACCATGGTTGGTTCAATTAGCTACAAGGGCTAAGCGAAAAATAACTGATTATATTGCTGACTGTGAAATTAAATTGCAAGACCATAAGACTAGAATCAATCTTAATATTTTACCGTTAGGATCTTATGACATGATAATCGACATGGACTGGTTGGAAAAATATAGAGTTATCCTAAATCGTTTTGACAACTTTTACATACATTTTTGAAGATGAAGTTGTTAGAACTGTAAAAGGTATATCTAAACCCGCCTTTGTGAAGAAAATATTTGCAATGCAACTAAAAATATGCATGAGGAAAGGTTGCAGACTATATGCAATTTGGGTCACAATACCTGCTTAAGAGTGAAAGAAAAACTAGCCTAGGTGATCATCATGTTCTGAAGGAATTTTCGGTTATATTCCCAGAAGAAATACCGAGACTGCCCCCTCGAAGGAAAATAGATTTTTCCATTGAACTGATACCAGGATATGCACCTATATCCAAGATGTTGTACCGAATGAGTATCCCATAACTAATGGAATTAAAAATTTAGATTCAAGAACTGTTTGATAAGGGGTATATCAGACCTAGTGTGTCACTCTAGGGAGCACCAGTCTTATTCGTCAAGAAAAAAGATGGAACCTTGTGGCTTTGTATAGACTACAGGAAATGAAACAAAGTAACTATTAAAAACAAATATCCCCTACCTAGAATAAATGATTTGTTCGAAAAAGTGGGTGGAGCAAGGATTTTCTCCAAACTGGATTTACAATTTGGCTACCATCAAATCAGAAAAAAAAGATGAAGATGTTAATAAAATTGATTTTAGAACACATTATGGACGTTACAAATTCGTAGTAATTCCATTTGGATGAACCAATGCTCCCGCTACGTTCATATGTTTAATGAATAATATTTTCAACAAATATCTAGATCAGTTTGTGCTTATCTTTTTATGACATTTTGGTTTACTCAAAGACAGAAGAAGAGCACAAACAACACTTGAGAATTGTTTTACAAGCCCTAAGAGAACATCAACTTTACGCTAAAGTTGAGAAATGTGAATTCTTTAAAAAACAGATACAATATTTAGGACATATAATCCCCGAAGAAGGAATCGATGTAGACTCGCAAAAGATAAAATATATTTTAGAATGGTTGGTACCTAAGGATGTGGCAGGCATATGTTCCTTCATGGGACTCATCGGTTATTAACGATGATTTATCGAAGGCTTCTCTAAAATAACATATCCTATTACTTCGTTGTAAAAGAAAGGAATGAAGTTTGTATGGTCTCCAAAGTGCCAAAAAAGCTTTGAAAATATGAAAAAAAAAACTGTTGACAACAACACCCATACTTAAGGTATTTGACCCTTATAAAGAGTATATGGTTTGTACAGATGCTAGTAAGAAGGGTTTCGAAGCTGTGTTATCTCAATAGATACACATAGTGTGCTACGAGTCCTGTAAGTTAAAATAACACGAATGTAATTATGTAGTTCATGAACTAGAACTAGCATCAGTAGTTCACACCTTAAAAATGTGGCATCATTATTTGCTAGAGAAAGATTTCCTATTATTGACAGATAATACTTGTGCAAAGAACTTATTTACTCAACCCGGACTCAATGCTCGTAAAGTAAGGTGGATGTCCTTCTTCAGTGAATTTGATTTTGAAGTAAGACACATTAAAGGTAAGCAAAACAAGGTGGTTGATGCACTCAGCCGAAGAACTCATGAAATTTATGAAATAATTATGAGTCAACCAAAAAGTGACCTAAAAAACATAATAAAAACAACAAGCATACATGATGTCGAATACATAAATTTATTAAACAGTTTTCTAAAAAATGAAGTAAATTTAAATGGAGACAGATTCAAGGTGGACCAGGAAGGTCTGATATGGTTTAAGAACAAATTATACATACCTAATATCCAAGAAATAAAACTATTTATTTTAAGCGAGATGCATAAACCACCCTATGCCGATCATCCTAGCTATCAAAAGATGATAACAACTTTAAGGAAACAATTTTACTGACCTAGTTTAAAAACAAATTTGGTTGATTTTTATCTAAATGTTTGGAATGTCAACAGGTGAAGGCTGAACATCAACATCCAACAGGTTTGTTACAACCTCTACCAATTCCTAAATGGGAATGGGAGCTCATATCTTTAGAATTCATCACAGGTTTTCCAAAGACACAAAAGCAAGATGACTCTATTATGGTCGTAGTGGATAAGCTAAGCAAATTTGCACATTTTATCCCTGTAAAGTCATCTTACAAAGTTGTAAATGTTACATAGACATTCTTGAAGGAAATATTCGGACTGCACGGAGTACAAAAAATGGTGATCTCTGACCGAGATTCCAAATTCACGTCTAATTTTTGGAAATCCCTATTTGCAGGACTAAAAATCAAAATAAATTTCAGCACTAGTTATCATCCACAAACAGATGGGTAGATAGAGCACAACAATCAAATCATCGAAGATATGTTAAGAATGTGCGTCATGGAAAACCCCACTAAGTGGGAAGCCTATTTACATCTCATAGAGTTCGCGTACAACAACGAATATCACGCTTGATAAAAAATGAGCTTGTTTGAGATCTTATATGGGACAACATGTACTACCCCGGTTAGTTGGGATAGTCCAGTAGACTGTCTTATGGTAGGACCAGAACTACTGCATCACATGGAACAAATTGTTCGCAAGGTGCAAAATAACTTAAGGGTGGCACAAGATCGCAAAAAATTTACGTTGACTTACTAAAGACAACATAGAGAATTTGTTGTTGGAGACCACGTATATCTTCAGGTCAAGCAAAAAAAGAGCTCACTTAAATTGAGAAACTGTGCTAAATTGGCACCATGGTTTTGCGGGCCTTTTCAAATCTTGGAAAGAATCGAACTAGTGGCATACAAACTTGCACTTCTGACACATTTAAGAATTCATAATGTTTTCCATGTTTCTTTATTAAAGAAATATATCCATGATTCTATTCACATCATTAACTAGAATGTGGTGCAGGTGGAACCAAAAGGTGAGTTTCAGGTGGAACATATGCGCATTCTGGACAGGAAAGAAATAACACTTCGGAACAGAGTCATCTCTCGGGTAAAGGTGCAATGGAATCATTTTATCCCCAATGAGGAAACTTGGGAATTGGAGGAAGAAATGTGAGAAATATCTAGATCTATTCCTAGAGCCAATAGAAGAAGAATAAAAAAACTGAGGACAATGTTAATAATAAGGGGGTGAGGATGTCACATCCCCAAGAAACAAGATTATGCTTATTCATGTTATTTGATTAGTTGTACTGATTAACTAATAAATTGGATAGATCTGAAATATGCTAATTGTCAACTTATTGGATGGATGTAATAAACAATTCAGATTTAATAAATTTGAGAATGATGGGGGACAACAGTGTTAAATGAGGAAATTGTGCATACAAGAGTGGAGGAAAAGAAAGAGTTAACCTAGGGGAATTCAAAACAAGTGCTAAGAATGCAATAATGACACTAGACACTCCCTAAAAATCAGGGATTTTGATAGCTGCTCAAATTCCAAGAGGAATCGGTTGCTTGTAAAAGACCTAGGCAAAGTAAATATAAAAAAGGCATATGTGGGAGGCACAACGCTTCTTAGTATTCCAGAGGAAGAGAGATGTATTGTGTGAGCACTATGGTGTTAGGAAATAAGTTCTAACTGACCAATGGAGTTTTGTGACTGAGGTTCCACTCTGGGTATGCGTGATTTGGGTTGGGGTGATTAGAGCAGAAAGGAAAGGGTACTCTCAATCTACGGTTGGGTTGAACGTGGTTGTTCCCATCCCATTCGGTGATGCAAACTTATCCAGATTCCTAGTGATGATCAACTTATGTTATAGTTTGCATAATTTCATAGCATATGGATTTTAACTTCCTGTATAATAAGTGAATTGATATTGTTGCCTATATTTTCAATTGTTTCGTTTTAGTTATAATGAAATAGTGCAACAACCCTCATCATTTGTGTATGTGTTAATTAAAGTAACTGGTTTATTATGCAAGTTGGAATGCACATTATTTGAAGTTAATTTTGCTGACATAATTCTTATTTTTCCCTCTATTTATATAGAAAGTCATCAATTTTAACATTATTCGGCTTATCAAGAACAAGTTGGAATATGTATTACAGATGCTAATATTATCGAAAGGACTAGAACTGTTTCCTTCTACTTTAATAACAAAGCATGGATTTGTAAACACTAGTTGTGTTGAACATATCTTCTTCACAAATTTCATACTATAGAAGATTCACATTACAGTCATATAAATAATGGTAAATTATCTAAATCACAGCTGCAGGCGTTTAAGCGATCAATTGGTTTTAAGAGATCATTCAAGAAACAAGTTATTTAATCACAGTCGAAGAAGGAAGGTTATTTGTCATTTTCATAGCCATCATTGAGGGTTGTAACTGAGAAGGATACCATATCACTGGATCTAAGAGCTTTGACCAGATCGACATTGCTTTCCTAGGGTAGATCTTTAGATCCCAGGGTATAGGAAATCGATCTACGTATACACCATTAGTATTTTCATTTCTTTTTAAGCATAATATCTTATCGTGGAGAGTCGGCTGAGCTGTGGTCTAGCGGTTAAATCGGTGGGAGTTTCCATCACTGGCCCAGGTTCGATTCCTACAGGGGAGTCCTCAGAGTGACATCTTTCCCAGGAGTGATCAAAATATAAGTCCCCGACTCCGGCCAAAAAATCAAGGGGTGTTCTTGTCTAATAAAAAAAGAAAAAAAATATAAAAAAAAGAAAATATCTTATCGTGGAGCGAGCCAAGAGTCTTAGTGCACCATTCCACACCTTTAATAACTGGACATTTGAACAAAAAGTTTAAAAATAATAACAAACATACCACGTCACGGTTTGGGCGTTGAACACTCTGTCTGTATTTTATAAACCCTTTGGATGCATATTAAATATCCAACTATACATAACTCTTTGCATGAGCCTACGACTCTACACAAGTGTGAATAAAAGAGTAATTCATAAAGGTTACTTGCTATAAACATGAATCACTAAAAGCCCACTGGATTATGAAATACAGAGTAAAGAATACACCGTCGGTGGGATACAGTACTAGCATATAAAGTATGTATTGGTTAAACGCTAAGCTTGTACATGCCAGAACTATGATTAAAAAAGTGAACTAGATACAGAGTAAACCATGCTGTTAACTTTTCGATAAAAATATCAAAGAACTATATCGGCTAAACCCTAGTCATTACATATCAAATTGTTAGTTAAACCTTAATCATTTACAAGCTATAGCTCCAATCATAGGTTACATAAGATCATATTTACAGAGTAGACTACAATTTCGAGGTTGGTAGCACAGTGGAAAACAAAGAATTGGAACGATTAGAACTATAGTAAATATAGTCTGAGGTTCAAGTAAAAGTGCAGTAAGTACTTTAAAATGTTTACAGACCAAAAGTAAATTCAAAACTCACGACTTCCTTATTAAAAGAATTGTTATAAACCCTAATACTAATACATGAAAATACATATCCAACACAATCTTCGAGCCAACAATCTCCTTGAGAGAAACGGTTACCATGTTCTTACAAATTCACTTACAGGAGATAAATATAGACCTCCTACGAAGTCCGAAAATGATAAAGAATCATGCATAGCACATGTAAGACTTGTTCCAACATGAATTCTTTAGAGCAGGATCTATGTCTCTTGTTTCCTCTACTTTTTAGTTAGGGACACAGAACAATAACCAACAAATATACCATGAATCCCAAACATCATGAAGGGAATACAATACTAGGATGGAGTACTGCTTACCAGAATTTTGGGCAGTCGCAGCGACAAGAGAGTAATTGTTGGAACATTGGAACCTACAACCAGGGAAGAAGTCAGACTCTAGTGTAGAACCTGTAAACTATATTTGAAAATGAAAGCATGAGTTGTGAAATACTTACCATGGCCAAGGATGCTGGAAGAAATCTCCTTAGAACAACTCTGTGAGACTTCCTGTATTACTTCATTTTCAGCTACGATAGACCAACGATTTTATTTTTCTACCTCAACAAAGCTTACAAGTTCTAGAGAAACTCGGGTTCGAGTCCTGTACTATTCTCTTGCAAATAAGGAGCTCGATAGTGGTTTCAATACCCTTAGTAATTCAGTTAACCTGTATAATTCTTTAAAAAAAAAAATTCATAGCCAAACCCTTCCAGCTCTGTCCTCGTGACAGAAGGATCAACAGCTTCGCAGGGCTTAAGCCTCCGAAGAAGCGGTATGAGGAGGTTCAAATAATCCTATAGCAGTTTACAATGCACCTTTCCTTGGTTCTTTCAAGACACTGACATGATGACAGATTGTACCTGTAAAACTTAATGACTATCATACCAACTACACATCACGTTATTCCAGTGTAAAGCAAAAAAACCTTGCATATTAATTTGGTAGTAGAATACAACTGTCGATGGGACAACCTTAGAATGCATTAATACCATGCAGCTAAGAGGTAAGGTTAGACAGTGGACAAAAGAGGAGACTATGAATATGAAGGCCACTTCGACCCACCTGGAAGTTGAGATGAATGCTCTACTTAACTTGTCACAATCTGCGATCTTGGATCGGGACTTGCAAAGCAGATTAAATGACTTAAGAGCTGAATTAAATAAAATCCTGTTACATGAAGTCAACTCTGCCAGACTGCAGAGCAGGATCCTGTGGGCAAAAAAAGGGGATGCTAACTCCAAGTATTTCCATGTTGTGGCCTCTGCTAGGAAGAACCAGAACACCATCTGGTGTCTTCAGGATGAAAATGGTAACTGGATATCGGAGGATAAGGGTTTAAAGGATCTGGGGATCAAACATTTTAAAGAGATTTTTGCTGATGATGGATTGACCGATCTTACTGCCCAGCTGAGAGTTATCAGACTCTTTCCCTCATTTCTCAATGAGGATGACCGCTGTGCCTTTACTGATCCTGTTTCCCTCTCTGAGATTGAGGCTGCTCTCAAGACTTTTAAAAAGGATAAGGCCCCGGGGCCTGATGGTTGGACAGTCGAGTTTTATCTGTGCTTTCTTGAACTATTGGGACCTTCTTTGGTGAACCTTGTGGAATCCTCTCGCATCTTGGGGAGGGTTATTTATGCCATTAACTCTACCTTCATTGCACTGATACCTAAAGTTGATCACCCTATTAACTTTGGGGATTTCCAGCCCATTTCTTTATGCAACCTGTGTTATAAACTGATCTCGAAAGTGGCTGCCCTGAGACTTAAGCCATTCCTGGACTCTTTCATCTCTCCTCAGCAGTTTGGCTTCCTAAAGAATCGTCTTATCCATGGACCTATGGCCATTACTCAAGAAGTCCTCCACTCTGTTAAACTCATGAAAAAATCTGCTCTTATTCTGAAGTTGGACCTTACTAAAGCCTTCGACAGGGTTAACTGGACTTACATCAGGCTGCTTCTTATTCAAATTGGGGTGCCTCTTGTGGGGGTTAATTGGATTATGGGGTGTATCTCTTCCGCAAATTTTGCTGTCATTGTTAATGGGTCTCCTTCCTCTTTCTTTCCGGCTTCCAGGGGCATACGACAGGGCTGTCCATTGTCTCCTTTGCTTTTTATTTTGGTCATCGAAGGTCTCAGCCTTCTTATTGCTGATGCTAAGCGGAATGGACTCATCAAAGGTATCAAGATCTTGGAACACCTTGCCCTCACACATCTACTATTTGTAGATGATGTGATTCTTTTCGGAATGGGCACATTTGAGGATTAGATTGCATTTAAAGTGATACTTGATACATTCTGTGAGGCCTCTAGTATGAAGATCAATATAAACAAATCCAGTTTCCTTCACTCTGATGTGGATGATGAGGTCTTAAGAAGAATATCTGATATTATGCCATACCGCTTTGCTCACCTCAATCTTGGCTTTACCTACCTTGGCTTTTTCCTGAAGCCCTATGGCTACCTTGTTAAGGACTGGTATTGGCTTATATCCAAGTTCGCTTCTCGCATTAACCACTGGTCCAACAGGCTATTATCCTTGGGTGGTCGATTGGTCTTAATCCGTTCTGTCCTTACCAGCTTGCCGGTCTATTGGTGTGCACTTTTTCCCATCCCTGCATCCATCCTGGATAAGCTAAGGATTCTTATCTTCTCTTTCCTATGGGGGTCCACAGCAAACAAGAAGAAGTTTCACCTGGTTGACTGGCATTTGTTGGCTCGCCCTATCTCACTGGGAGGATGGGGTATTAAACACCTGCCACACTTTTGTTGTTCATTGAGGATGAAGAATTTTTGGTACGCCATGATCAATCCTGGTATATGGAATAATCTTCTTAGGACCAAATATTTGAAAATTTTATCTCTTCAGTCCTGGTGCAGGCTCAAAAAGTTCAGACTTGGCAAGGTATCTCCTATCTGGAAGGGTTTTATAAAAACTTTGCATTGGATTGGAAGTGGACTTACTTGGCAGGTTGGGAGGGGTTCTGAGGTCAGAGTTGGAGCAGATCCCATTGTTGGACTGGGCTGTAATTTTATCCTGTCTGATGACTTGAGGACTTATCTAAATGACTATGGCATTACTACTCTGGATCAGGCTTTAAATCATACAACTGGACGATGGTTCTCAGCTGAGGATTTAGATTTATGTGAAGTTTGGAGTTATCAGTGGAGTTTATATATAAAGGGTCTCGAATACAATAGGATCCGTTTAAGGGAGGAAAATGATAAGCTATTGTGGTCCTTTGGGAACTATGCAGGTCCTATCTGTGCATCTATTGGCTATGACTGTATTATAACAAACTTTTTTGTGGAGGAACCTAACCCGGTCTTGACTATTCTTTGGTCTTTAAAACTTCCGCTGAAGCTCATAGTCTTTACTTGGTTGCTGGTCAGGGATAGAATTCTCACCTGGGATCATCTGCAGTCACGTGGATTCAATGGTCCCAGCAGGTGTGTTTTTTGTGAAAATCATTTAGAGGGCTGTGGTCATCTTTTCCTTTTGTGTCCCTTTGCTGTGAACATCCTCACTCACTTCTCGAGAAGTCTGGGCTTTACCTTCTCCCCACAGGACTCTGTGTTGTCTTTCCTGGATCACTGGTTCAGCAGTCATGCACTCACTGTATCTTTTCGGTATTTCCCTATATTTTTCTTCTGGTCCCTGTGGCTCCTCCGTAACCACTGCATTTTTGAAGATGGGAAACCATTAGCCTCCTTGCTTATCTCTCGGATTGAATGTCTGTCTGCCCTTTACCCTGTGCCTCCTCCAAAATTAAAGCATAGGCTGATTGGCTCTAGACCTGTACATGTCTTCCCTGTTGCTTACTTTGATGGTGCGGCTCAAAGAAATATGGGAGGTGCTGGGTTCGTGATCCATATAAGTGAAACCCATTACTTTTGTTTTTCTGTGGGCTGTGGATTATGTTCCAATACTCGAGCGGAACTGATGGCTCTATGGTCTGTACTCAGAGTTTGCAAGCTGATGGGATTGCCCGTTCACATGATCTTTGGTGATTCAATGGTGGTTATATCATGGGTGAAAAAACTTTCCACCCTTAATATACCCACATTGAAACATTGGTGTGATGATATCTTTTCGATGCTGCTCTTGACCCCACCTGTGACCTTCAATCATATATATCGGGAACACAACATGCTAGCTGATGATCTATCAAAGAAGGCACTTAAAATGAATCCAGGCCTTGGATATTTCTCAGAATATTTGGATGGTTTGATTATAGGGGAGGGTCCTTTCTCCCTTTTTTGATGGCTGTTCTATTTATTTTGATGGCTGTTCTTTTATCCTGCAGCATATGGACATGTGATTTTGTATTCCTTTTATTGCCTATTTGGATCAGATCTTCAGCTGGCTGATATGATTTCCTGGGAGGATATGTTTAAAGGACACAATGATTGAAGGAATATCTTACCTGAATCTTTCAGGGATGATGAAAAAGTCTGTATATGAACAGACTTAGTTTTCTTCTTCTTGCTGTTATTGCTGGCTGATTATGTCTGTTAGTATTGAACTGTATGACTGCTGTTCAGTCTTGTATGCTGTTCAGTAGGTTGTATTGTATGCGTTTCAGTTGGTCATGATGTTTGTATGCATTCTGTGTTGATGGCTTTCCATAAGGCCGGTGGAGAAGAAATGGACAGCCTGGTCAGACTCATGAAATGTTTAATATGCCTTTTTGATTCATATGAATATCAAAGACTGGTATTTTTTCCTCTGAAAAAAAAGGTTGATACGTCTATCAACCTTAGGATCGTAAGAGTGAGATTGATAGAAATGTTTTTCCAAAACCCCTTGCACCCTATGTATAAAACCTTTGCATGGGTAAGGGATAAAGTTAGTAAAAAGTTATGTAAATGTGTATAAAAATAACATAGTATGCGTATAAAAATAACATAGTATGCGTATAAAATAAAATATTAAACCATGTGAAATGTTTACCTTGAAAGATGATGAAGGTCGAGTAGCAAGCCCAATTGTTTTTATGTAGTCCTCACCTACTAGGATAAAAAATGTGTATTAGCCAAAACTATGTAAGCAGTATTCAATCCATGGTATTTCTTCACCTTGTTACTTCTAAAATTCATCAAAGAACTTAGTATTCTTACAGTTCCTAGCATAAAGGTGCAATATATGAACAAAAGATATCTTATAGACGAACAATCAATTTTTTTATGCTAATTTATTCTTAGGTTATATGGTCTAGTATTTGTTACAATATGCATTCCACTTACATAAAATCATTCAATTATTTACCATGATATAATTGGTGGGACATTAAGGTGTAACATAGAAAATTAGAGTTTTTGACAATCTTCTATAAATTTAATCACAAAAAGTAGATGAAATGACTACCCAAGTTCTCACTTAAATAGCTTTGTTGGACCATTGAATTTAGGATGGGAATTTTCTAAAATAACATTCAATTGATGCAAGTGCATGTTTAGTTCTTTTGGTTTCCTTAATTCTAATGTGTGTCCCCTCTTTATTTGTCAGATGTAGAACAGTTGGTGGCGGGGTATGGTTAAGACGCCCCCTAAGAGAAAAGGTCGTCGGTTCAAATCCCATGGATACCAAAAATCCAACCATGTTAAGGGTTGGTGCGGTCCAGGACGTGTGCGATCCTTTGGTGATTTTGATGGCTTAGATGCCCCTAGTTCATGGTAACTTAGCCAATGGAAAACCTGCTAGTTAGGGGGTTCTTCCACTTGCCAACAAAAAAAATTGCATGTCCCCTCTTTTATTAATAATCCTTGCAAAAAGAGTATCAACATTTAATCATGGCTATGATTACTGTTTTTTTCTCTTCAATTGCAAGGTCTCCAATGAAGTTATTCACTACTATTCTTGTCTCCTCATTCCCTTATTTAATATAATTGAAATAATTGTATTGCATTGAATCAAAACCCACGAATATTACTTGTATATAGAAAGAAAACATAAAGCAATTATGGCTTTATCCATTAGCAGTGCCAATGCTAGTGGATTCCCATGCAATTATTTTTTTCCTCCAAAGTTTCTCTAAAAACAAGGTTGATATGAATAAATATGGATAAGTTGAGAATACATAAGAAATACATTTCTAAAATAAATTATGGTGTCAATTTCTTGTCATTTATGGCATTGTCCATATGGGCAATTTGATTTTTTTCTTCTTAGACACTTTTTTCCATTTCTCTATTGATCTTGAAATGGTATGACAAGTTCTAATAGCTCATATTTTCTAGTTCTTTCACACTATTTGTTTCCTCATCTGAGAAAGATAATTGGATTCTCAATATTTCCAAGACCTTGTCCTCTTTATCCACCATCTTGAACCAACTTCCCCAAACCTTTTTAGAGAAGATATTTTTTAGAGGACATGCATCATCCAAGGCCCTTGCTAGTACTTTGTATTTTGGCCTTGAAGTCTATTATGTTAGTGATGTCAAAGGTAATGGGTTCAATGTTGGTCATGTTAGATCCCTGCTTAGGGATTTTATAAGAGAGTGGTAATGATTGATGTCTGTTTTCTCCCCCATGTACTAGTTGTATCTTACCTAGACTGGAGGGGAAAAACTATGTTGGTTATGCATGGCGTTATTTTTCCAAGATAGATCCAATGAAAACACCTCTCCAGGTTGCTTATTGATTAGGTGGTGCTCCTTTGAGCCTCTAACCCTTTTAATGACCTACCTTTTGGTTCTCAACATAGTGAAATGCAATGTGTAATGTTTCAAATCATGCCATATGCCAAAAGTCATCATATGTGTAGCAGATAGGTTGTGTATAGGTTACCAACTTGATCTCCATGAGAAATCCCTAGTTGAACTCCATGTCCAAGCAAATGAAGACAAATGTAGTTATATATCACTTTTGTGTTTCTACACTCCTATAATGAAATTTTCCTAAGGTGTTTATGATCCCTTGCAATTATTCAAAACTCTAGGATTGCAATGGAAAGTTTTTCATCCTTACCCATACTGAAGCATTGGATAGAGAGTTCATAACTAGGTCGAAGGTTGGGATCCATGGCTTTATGAAATTCCCTACATTTCCATAAAACTAAGGATCAAAGTCGAGTATTCAATCTTTATCTTTTTGCAAGTATAACCTATAAAGAATCCTTTTGTGCATTGATATATAGAGGCTACATCTTGTATTTTTGGATTCCAAGCTATTGAGATCTATTTGTGAAGATCTGTTAGTTTTGGTCAAAGACCAATGGATCAAAATAAGAGCTTGTTTTCTTTAAATAACTCCATATATTCCTTTGCATCATCTATCACATAGATGGACGGCATTAGAGCTTCATTCACCATGCATAATTGAGGGACTTATCCAACTTAGCCTCATGTCAAGTTGTGATTGAGAAAATGACCCCCGGTTGGATTAAGGAGGGCATGTTTAAAGGAATGACCATACATGGTAGGGTTAGATCCAAGTTGGGACAAATGTTTAGAGGAGGAGGTCGTTGTTGGGTTTTTATTCATCTTGAGGGGGGTTTGTCTTGATGATGGTACACTAGGTGAGAGGGGCAACTAATCATGTAAGAAGATATGAAACATTCTTTAGGTCACGCTTGTCATTTCCAAAGGACAGAGGGGTAATAATATGTGCAACACTATAGAAACGAGCCATTTGGAGAGCATCCATAAGGGTTGCAACTTGTAGAGGTGGGGGGGGAAGACTAGTTACTAGGGAGGAGGAGTGATACAAGAACTTGGAGGTTGCCAAGTATGCCAGTGGGAGTTCCCACTTTAATTAGGGATAAATAAGACATGGTGGTGGTGACTTTATACCTAGGGAGAAACCACTAATTGGTTCATGTGTAGTGTCAAATATCTTATTTTCCAAATTTGATACATATTTTGACCATATGTTGCAAGTGGCACACCTTTTTTTAATTGTGACAATCAACATAATGTAACTCATTTGATGCATAGTTTCTTGTATTGCCACAAAGGGACTTCTAATCACTTCCTCCAATGATTATACAACTTCAAACTGCCACCTATAATCTACATGTGTCTAAAAATGGAGCTATTATTGGTGGTCATGTAAGAGGCTAATAAAGTGACTATAATACTCTTGTAATGTTCTTGACCACTTGATGCAATGTACGATATAGTATGGATGAAATGTATTAGCATTGGTTGATGCATGTGTGTAATGATGATAAACCAAATTTAAAAGTTGAACTTTGTAATGTAAAAATGAATATTAATTAAAAAAAGGGACCATTAATTACCATAAAGTAAAAAACGATATACACAACTCATGAGAAAGTGGTTAAACTATATTCAAGTCTCTATATTTTGCCTCATGTATGGGGCTAAGGCATGATGCTACTTAATAACACATGACCTCTATGTTGGAGCATCATTGATGATGAACATAGGATATTGACTATCTTACAAATATAGAGATGAGATGAAATTTCCCTTCTAGGATGAGTGGCATTTTGTCCACTTTCAGACCACCAACAGGTTATTTCAGGTGGCCAGGTTTTATTTATACATAATGATGCATCTACATGTCAAGGTCTTAAACCTATATATATATATATATATACCTCAAATTTAAACCTATGTTGCATGGTACCACTCCCAAGGTTTGGAGAGTCCATACCTAACATTCACATTCTCCTGAGAGCTTAGGACAGGGTACATAAGTACCAAATTTGTTGGGAGTGTCATTTGGTATGTGGGAGAATTTAAGGTACATTTTAGGTTTGGATTGGTCATTCTAAGGTAGGTTTTCCAAAAGATTTAGAATACTACCTATTGTGCATTCCTATGAATACATCATTATTGAAATGTTGTTATTGTTGTATCAATAGAATATATAAATCAATTCATGGAAAATTGAATTGGGTGCACTGAAATTCATACACAAATTCGTTGAAATGTGTGTTAAAATTGTGGAAATGGATACATGAATTCACTAAAATGGATAATGGTGTTAATTCCCTAGTCGGAATGTTGAAACCCCCTCTTTTCTTGATTGCTCAATGCAGAATCCATGCAAGGATGGCTATGTGGTATGGAAAACTATTGAAAATGGTTGATTGGCTAGTCAAAATTCATACAACATGATGGGTAATTGAAATAGATATATAATGATACATATAAAACATTTCCAAGACAACTATATACACTTTTCCCAATGACCTATTGATGGTGTCATCTAAATATCATACAACCTCCTCATGACAAAGTATTAGCTTAGGACAATATGAAGTTCAATAGTAGAGTTCAATCATTAGTTGATATAAAAAGATATATAATAACACATAAATATATGTTTATTTTTCCAAAGATGGAAAAACTTATCATAACTCATTGTCAAACTAGCAGCGAGGACAACCATCACTAGTTGCTATCTGCTGATACGAGTTGATTCCTCACAGTAAATCAAGGAAAACCACAACACTTGAAATAACTAGTTGGTAGTCCATAAGGGAAAAGACTTCCACTCCTGCCAGATGCCTCTGAGTCTTGGGTTGTTAACCTGTTTCCTTACATATGAGGAAGATGATCTCTACCCAATTACAAGTAGTTTTAGGTATTTACTCCATGACCTAAAGGGTGGTTTCATCCCCCTATAGTATCCCCACGATACCTAGTGTACCTTGTTCTCCATCATCATTGACGCTAGGAAGAGCTCACTTGGTATCAAATATTCATCGAGAATTGACTCCATACACGAAGCCGAGATACTATACCTAATTGCATTTTTACCTCATGCCCAAGAGGAACATATAAATATATGTTATAGCAAGATGTAAGGAAACATATAAATATATGTTACATAAGTTCTATATATAAATAGGTGTACACTAATATATAATGACACAAAAATATATGCTATAAACAATGTTGAAACTTTACAGTTAATTTGAACGTTTTTACCTAAATGATTTTTACATCTAGTCATAGGGAGGAAACTGCTAACATTGGTGGACTCTTATTTAATATATATTAAATAAGAGACAAGTTATGAAGATAAATTTCTAAAATAAAGAGAGGTTCATGACCAATTGAGTTAGCTTTCAAAGTATATATATATATAAAAGTTGAACATGAAACTTCAAATATTAACTACCAGGTGTGGAGGACAAAAATATGTCTAGTGTGAAGAGGAAACATAAGTAATATAGGCCCTCAAATTTTTGCATCAAATATGAAATAAAGTACATTGTACAATCTAACTATTCATAAGTTGAAATAACTTGATTAAGATTAAATTGGCCATTACAACATCAACAAAAAATTAGGATGGACAATTTTTTGAGGTAACTAGTACCAACAATTTTATTTCGATTCTTAAAATTTTATTTCACTATTTTTTATTTAACTATATTAATATAAAATTTATATTAAAATTTTAATAGTATTTTTTCTTTTATAATGTACTTTGTTTTACTTTTATTTGTATTTA
Organism: Pseudotsuga menziesii; assembly: GCA_001517045.1. Taxonomy (NCBI): domain Eukaryota; kingdom Viridiplantae; phylum Streptophyta; class Pinopsida; order Pinales; family Pinaceae; genus Pseudotsuga; species Pseudotsuga menziesii. The sequence goes on from LPNX010169286.1 coordinate 215,171, forward strand.
TTAAAAGTGTCTAATGTCTTCATTCTATAAATTTCTTATTTCAAAGAAAATAAAAAAAATTATGTGTTATCAATGATTCACAATATTTTCTTCATGATTTTTTAAAATTTTATGAATGTTATAACTTTGATTATGATATTTCAATATGAATTTGAAATATATTATCAATGATTCACAAACCTAGACCCTAGGGTTTGTGACGGAACGAGTCTTGTGTCTGCTCCTTGAGCATTGTGTTACATTCATGTTCTCCTTTGGGATTGGCGGTGGTGGTTTTAGTTTAACAGTCTAGTTTTTCCTTGCTGTTGTTTTAATTCTTCTGTCCCTCGGAGTGTAGTCCTCATTCGTTTACCATTTACTATTTATCGTTTTCCTTCAGTGGTGTAAACATTCTCTTTTTCTCTGGACTACTCCTTAGTGCAGTTATTGCACATTCAACGGTTGTTTTTTATTTTTTGTCTCGAGGGTTGGTACGTCTTGATACGTTCTTTTGTTACAAGCTGGTAGCTTTTGACTCTTGTTCCTAGAATGCAGGTGGTTGAGGACCTGAGCCGTGAGTGTAGGGTTAGATATTTCTCTGCGGTCTAATCATTTTCTGACTATTTCTATCCTGGGCATTGTTCTCTTGTATGGGTCCAATCAAGGGTTGGTTTTTCTTTGTTGGTGGTCCGGTTCTTTGGAGACATCTGCTCCTGTTTTTTCGGGTTAGTCATTATTACTTGTCTTCTGTCTTGGGTCCAGTTTTTTAGGGTTACTTCCGGATATTTCGGGTGGACTGACAGTGAACTTTGACGAGAGAATCCCTATCTAGAACTAGACTTTTATATGGTTTTCTTTTCGTCCGGTTTTTCGTCCCTCAGAACTGTTACCGGCACGTTTTTCTGAGGGCCTCTGGAGTTCAACCTCTCCTAAAGGATAGATTTAGTACCAACCACTGACTAGAGTCATCAAAAAATGGGAACTGGGAACTCTTCCTATTGTGTCAGTGTCTTGTATTATTCACATTTCTGTAGGGTTTCACACCGTTCCTTTTTAGGGTTTGTGTTCTCCCGATCGTAGGGATGGCGTCGTCATCCTCGCCAGGTCTGCGTACCAACCCTCATGCTCGCTTCCACGTATCATCATTTGCTGCATTTTCGGAGAAGTTTCAGTCGGCTACAACCTACGCTACGGGGGGACCAGAATCTGGTCACTCCTTGGGGATTGTGGAAGGCTTCTACACTGATGAGAACTGGTTTCAGTATCCGACAAAGACATCTACCAGCAAACTCTCCTTTGAACCGGTGAAGAATGGTAGAAGCGTTTGTGTGTTGGGTCAAGACGTGACCATGGAAATGGTATATTCCCTCTCTTAGTGTTCTCTCGTTGGACGTTTCGAGTACCTTAAACTGTCTCGCTCAATGGTTCTGTCATGGGTTCGCGAACACTGGAAGCCGTTGTTAAAGTCAGTTCCGAAGGTCTTAACCATCGTTAATGGTTGGACATTATTTTAGTTTCTTATGGTTGAAGATTGTGGCATTGTCGAGAGCCACTACTGGATTGTGGGGGAAGGATCCCTCTGCTACTGGATTGTGGGGGAAGGATCCCTTGTTCTCAAGCATTGGTACTTGGGTTTTGATCCACGGACTGAGAACTTCTGTCGAAGACAGCTGTGGGTAATCGTGCCTGACTTCCCAATACAATGCTGGAACCTCAAAGGGTTTATGGTTGTTGCAAATTTGATTAGGATTTTTATGCTTATTGAAGAGGACCAACTTTTGGGTTTTGATCACTCTGCTCCTCAAGTCATGGTCAATATGGACCTCTCCGAGGGTTTCCCACATGAACTTGAGGTCCTGTGGGATGGCGGTTCCTTCATACAGAAGCTCGACTATTGGAAAATAGCATTTAGGTGTCATTTCTGTCAATTGACAGGCCATTCCAAGGAAAATTACCCATTGAAGGTTCCGAAGGTAGATGTGGAGTCTTTGGGGATTCCCATCACGTCATTGGACAGAGAGATCATCTTCCTGATTTCGCTGGACAGGATCTCGGCTAGCGAATTCGTGGGTAAGTTCATAAACCATATTCCTCTTTTACTGAAATTTCTCTCTGCTGAAGACATACTTGCCTCTCTTACACAGTCATTGTTTCCCCCTTCCTTGGTTAAATCCCCTACAATTCCACTTTCTAGGTGTAGGGAGACTCCCTCCCCTTCTACTATGTTTTTCTGCTAGGTTTCGGGAGGGGATTATCTAGGCTCTATTACGAGGGTTTTTAGGGAGAACCCAACCTCGCCCTCTCCTTCCTTTGGAACTAACATCCATATCACTTTGTCTTCCTCACCTCTCTCTGACAGTTCCCCCATTGATGTGCCCGTGCCTCGTCCAATCGTTGGACTTACCTATGTCGTCTGTGGTCAGTGAAGATTTTCACATCTCCTCATTGGCCTCTTTTCCTCCTCTAAAATTTTTTGATGTTGATGACCCCCCTCCATCTGATATCTTCCCCCTCTCTGTGTCTCGAACGGAAAATGTGTCCATCCACAAACCAAAGAAAACTAGTAAGGGAAACATGAAGGGGATAAAAGACTCCATTCACGAACAATATTTCACCAATCCTAAGGTGGTTTCTCTGGTTAGCAAGGTCTACTGTTGGCCACCTCCACTAGTTCTTTCACATATCCTCGGGCTCTTAGAGACAGCTCAACCCTTCCACAGGTAAACCGATGAACTTTCTCGCCTTCGATATCAAAGGTCTAGGCAGAGGCCGAAAATGAGCCGTCTCTAAGAGGTTACTAGACCAGTGCTCTCCTACGGTGGTGTTTCTTCAAGAGACCGTGACAACATGCGATTGTGCTTGTGATTTTTTCTTACGCTTGCGGCCAAACTTGGAAGGTCTGTGCACGGGATGCTTTAGGTTGTCTGGGGGAACCCTGGTAGCATGGAACCTGTTGTCCGTCGATTGCACACCAGCAGCAGAAATCTTCTGAAAGTTGTCTCCTCACTTGAGAAAGTGGAAGATGTGTGACCTTGGGGGTAAGCACAGAGCTAGGTACTGTCACCTACTCCTAGCTCCTCCGTTTAGGCTAACTCCTAACGAAGCCAAGGGGGGTAGTCCCTAACAAAGAGTTTTCTATGGCTCAATGTTTAAGTTAATTTTTAGATGTTTCAGATGCGGATGGGTGTTGTTTAGGAGTTATTGTGATTTAAGATGATTAATGTGATGAATTGAACACAAGACAAAGCAATCCACGTTGCTATCACCGGAATTGAAAGATAGACAAATATTTGAGAACTTCATGAAATAGATAAAGCATTCACAGATATGATTTATAATCAAACATTCGAAGGACAAATGGCCCAGATTATCAACAATGCGTAAAAGATAGGACCAGTGCCTATGTAGTCAACTTATCAGAGATGTTTCGAGTGTAAATATGATGTGAATCCCAAAAGATGTCAGTGAATGTTAGGTTTTGCAAGTGCTCTTGGTAAGTTTTAAGAGTTTTTACTTGTGATCTTCGCTTATGGTAGTTGGATGTCCTAACCGGTAATACCTTCAGTGGCTCTGTTTGAAGACATGATGGACCTGTCTGGGGTCAAAGGTAAGTGTTCAATAACTTAACTACTAGTGCCCATATTGGGTAGTTTGGCGCCCACACTTGGAATTTGCCCACATGCCTCGGTATTTATTGAACAACGCCAGTGCGTTGGTTATGGGGAAAAGTTTTAGTTAAGTTCCTCTTGTGGGGTTTAGAGATCCAATGCCGTTTCTAAGTATTCCGTTCTAAGATCGGTCAGAGCATACTCCAGTAAGGAGGGAAGGGGGTTAATTAATTAAAGGGGTGTGAGTTGTGAATTTTATTAAGTTAATTAATTAAAACTCTCCGACAGAGAGCGCTCTTGACCTCGTCTTATGGCAGTGGTTCAAGAGACTTAGCTAATCTATATGCTTCATGCAAGGATATGCAGTGGGAATGCTCTCCGATAGAGAGTGCTTTTGACTTGGATTACGACAAGTTCAAGAGACTTTCAAGATTAATTGATTAACTTATTAAACAATGAAAAAACAACTCTCCGATAGAGAGCACTCTTGATCTACAAAGTGAGATTCAAGAGATTTCTACTTTAAACAGTTGAATTACTTATGAAAGATATAAAAAATTAAAAGATGAAGTAATCAACCTAGTTAATGAAACAAAATGGGCTAATCTAACAATTAGTATCTACTTTGCAAAAAAAAAATGAAACTACTCTAAGTACTCGAAATAAATCTAAGTTAAGAACAAAAAACACTCTTCCCCAAATGGGGAAGAAAAACCAAGTATGGAAGGCCCTATCCCACTTAGCCTTGTTTTATTATTGAAGTACAAATGCCTTTGGAACTTAATCCTTGTCAGGACTTTTGAGAACTAACTTAAGTAAAATGAAAAACTCTTATGAGTTTGTACAAAGGAGAATGACTTCCTTTTTTGCTTTGGATCCCTGTCTTTGGATCTAGTTCTGCTTGCTCTTTCTTGTTTGGTTTTGCTTTTGGTTCACCTGTGGATAAGAGCTCTAAACAAGGACTAGTAAGAGTGTTAGGAAACCAATTTTAACCTATGATATGAAAAGATTAAGTGGATGAGAAGACAAGTGCCTTATGAGATGAAACAAAAAATCAAAACAATGGAATGAGACCCAAAATCAAAACTTGGAAAGGATCAGGCAATCTCGCCGTTTTTTATGTAAAATGCACGATTTTTGATGAAACGATTTGGGACTTTTTGTGAATTTAAAATTAAAGATTTTTTAACATATTAGGCTAATTTCCAAAATCTGAAAAATAACAGAAAATTGCAGAAAATCTGTAAAAAACAGCAAGTACAAAATTGCACGTTTTTTGAGGAAAAGTCAAAAAATAAAAATAAAAATAAAAAATTTTGAAAAAATTTCTGATTTTTAATGAATTTCCAGAATTTAGAATTAACAGAAAAAGTTAAAAATCAACCCAAAAAACAGCAAGCTTGAAATGGCACGCTTTTCGAGAAAAAGTCAAAAAAAATTAAAAAAAAATTGAAAAATTTTGATTTTGATTTTGATTTTTAATGAATTTCCAGAATTTAGAATTAATGGAAAATACAGAAAACCAGCAAGTCTAAAAAAACGAAAAAATTTGCACGTTTTTCGAGAAAACCCGTGCACATTTTCCAAGGCAAAAAAGAAACTTGGATTTACAAACTTGAAATGAGACTAGGATCTTAGATCTAGTAAAAGTTAAAGATTTGAAAACAATAGATCTAAACCCAACAAGTAGATCAAAGTATGAATCTTTGACCTGCTTTAGCCAATCATAATGCAAGATCTAGAAGTGTAAATAAATTGAAAATACTTGCACTACTTGGAAAGCAAATCGATAGGATAAAACCTATAAAAATGTAGATCTACTTTGTAGTAACCAATGTAACCAATAGATTTTTTGAATTTTGTAGTTTGATGGATGAGGCAAGCAAGCCCTTCGTTTCTTGATTTCTTAAAGTAGAAGACTCCCTTAGGCACCTGTAGAATGAATGCATAAACCAAACAAGAGCTTTTGTGTTTGGGAGAATACCTGAAAGCCACAAAACTTAACAGAAAAGCATAGATCAAATAATATTGTGCTAGATTGTTAACCTTCTAATCACAAGATCATATACTTAAGAATAAAAAGAAATGAACTAAGAATGGTATCACCTTGAACAAGATGAAGCATGGCACACAAATAACTCTCACATGGACCTCCAAAGTCTTCTTGCTTTATTCAAATTCAAAAGATATCACAAATTTTTCCAAGTGTACTTGCACAAATTCTCCATCCCAATAGAGTTGAAAGAGCCTCTATTTAACAAATGAGAGAGTGTTAAAACCCTAAAACCAAAAAACCAACCCTAACCAGCTTAGCCACCTAACAAAGAGCCTAGACCTAAACTGGAGAATCGAGAGTGAGGGAAGGCCTCCACCCAGGCAAGGCGCCCCCACTCCAAACCTGTGCACTGAAAACAAGCCAAGGATGAGGCCACATGTGTGAATGTAGGTAAGTTCATCCTTTAGGTCTGGCAGGAGCCTGAGCTAGGTTTGGGAAGCCCACGGATGGTGCAAGCTTCAGTCTTCACCTCAATCAAATCACCGGACCAATGAGTTCTCTCCATCTCATCTTTAGCTGGAGATGACATGTCTGCTAACTGATAATACATTAATTGCTCTCTTAATGATGACTGAAGCTGAGTTATGATAACTCCAATAATCATAAGTGCTCCATGAGATGTCATTTAGCCTTTTATTTCACTAAATTTGGATTAATTTGGAGAGTTTTAATTTTCTCCAAAATAATCATTTTTTAATAAAAATTTATTTTTTTACTCAAAACTGAATTTTTTGAGTAAAAAGGCATTATGTGTCAGATTGTTGATTTGAAAGTTGGTTCTGATTGGTTGGCTGATCGAGAATGATTTTTGGCTTAAGGTTAGAGCCTTCAATCACTAAATTCGGAGCCCGGATGATTTATTTACTACGAATGGGTTTTTTCCATTTATTTTATGGAAAAATTAAACCCAAAAAATTTAGGAAAAGTAATTAAAAATAATAATTTTTCACCGTTCGAAAAAAAAAATTTCGAATTTTTTTTATATGTCCAGATGACTTAGGACATGACCATGATCTATCTAAATAATGTCTAGTAGGCTTATAACACTTAGTTGGGCTCTAATAATCCCCCAAGGCCCAGAATTCAACATCAGGCATTCCAGTTTTGGAGGAAGCGGGAGAAAACCTCTTCAATTATACTCGGCTGAAGGCAAAGCATAATACGGTTAGGGGCAAAAAACTCCCTGGAATACCCTATTTGAGATTCTACGTCCCAAGAGACTGAACCACTAAAAAATATCCTACTAGCACATTTTATTACAAACCCCCGCAGAACCATGGTCAAAATTATTCAAATAAAAAAGTGACTAGCCAATATTGGCTAGACAAGCAGACAGATCAACTGATACACTGGAATCAGACTTTGAACAAGTTTGTCAACCGGTGGCTCCTTAGGTAACCCAACTATGGTACAAAAAGTTGGATAACAGAACCCTCGGTTGGATGATCTCCATGCTTTTGATTCTGTTGCGGGCATTTTACTTCAGGGCAAGTTATTAGGGTTTGACCACCCTGTCTCTCTTCTAAATATTTATGGACCTTATGATAACCGACATGTCTTTTGAGATTCAGTTAAATCCCGTGGGTTATTTGATCTTCCTTTTCTCGTATTGGCAGGGGATTTGAACTTCACATGGTCAGCTGATGAAGTTTGGGGTGCTGGTAGACCTTGCGATCCACAGGCAGACTATTTCATTTCTTTATTTGAGGATTCTAATCTACAGGATATTGCTTCGTCTATGCTTTCGCCTAATTGGTATAATGGGAGGGTTGGACCACTCTCTATAGCAAAGCGGTTAGATAGATATTTCATGGCAGATGATCTCTGTGATGCTTTGGGGAATTATAGATCTTGGAACCTATCCAGTGGTGTCTCGAACCATAGGGTTGTCATCCTTCAACTGGAGTTCGATAGAGCCTTCATATCATATCCATTTAAGTTCAATCCCATCTGGCTCTCGGAGGTGGAATTTAATGAATTGATTAGGAATGAATGGGTATTGATGTCATCTGGTTCTTCTGTTTCTGTGAGCCCTATGAATACTTTCTTATACAATATTGGGAATCTGCAACCTGTGGTTAGACGTTGGGAAAAGACAAAGAAACAAACTATGATCTTGGAAATCTGTAGACTTGAAGGGGAGATATGTTCCATTGAGAACTCTTTATTGAATGATCCTGGTTCCAATTATTTTCAGGGGACTCTTAAATCTTGTCTTTCTCACAGAACCAAACTTCTCACCCGTAAGGAGGAGACCCTCCGTCAGCAAAGTAGGGCAATTTGGCTACTAGCTAGTGATGAAAACAATCGTTATTTTCATAAATTTGCAAATAGGAGAAGGGTCACCAACTCTATATGGGAAGCCAAGGATAGAGATAATACTATAGTCTCCGATCAGGGGTCCATCAAGAGGATTACCAGATCTTTTTTCTCTGAGTTATATCGGGAGCCAGACAATTATAACATCGATGATCAACTTAATATTGTGAAATTATTTCCCTCCTTTTTTCTTGGAGGAGGATGGTCGGTCAATCTCTGGACTTGTCACTATCAAAGAGGTAGAATACACCCTGCGACACTTTGCCAAAGACGAGAGTCCCGGGCTCGATGGCTGGACTGTCGAATTTTATCTACACTTCTTCAATCTGCTTGGACAGGAAATGGTTGCGGCGGTGGAGGATACTCGATTGACTAGCTGTATTCCAGACTCTTTAAATAGTAGCTTCTTGACCCTAATACCTAAAGTGGATAAGCCTAGAACATTTGGTGATTTTAGACTGATCGCTCTTTGTAATTTGCTCTATAAAGTGGTTACTAAGATTATAGTGGAGAGGATCAAGCCCTTTCTCGACACCCACATCTCAGCCGAACAGTTCGAGTTCCTACCATATCATTAGATTATGGATGCCGTTAGGATTGTACAAGAAGGACTTCACTTGGTGAAGACTAAATGGTCCTCGACCATTTCCCTAAAGCTCGATTTATAGAAGGCATACAACAAAGTAAACTGGTCAATTCTCAGGTTAAATCTTTTACAGATTGGACTTCCGTTTAATATGGTTCATTGGGTTATGAATTGTGTAACCTCTGTAAATTATAAAGTCCTGATCAATGGTGCACCCTCGGAGTCTTTTCGGGGCTCTTGGGGGATCCGGCAGGGGTGCCCATTTTCCCCCTACTTATTCCTTCTTATCATTGAAGGTCTGAGTCTTCTGATCTCCTAGGCGAAGAAGGATAATAAGATCAAGGGGTACAAAGTCATAGGTACTGTATATCTCTCGCATATTTTCTTTGTGGATGATGTTTTACTATTTGGCGACAGAATTCTATTGGAATGGATGCAATTCAAGTCATTGATTGACCTTTTTTGTAACATCACTAGTATGTCTGTTAGTGTGAGAAAATCTTCCTTCGGTTATTTGAACACTCCCCAGGAGATCATATCCTCGGTTGGCAATATCTTCTCATTTCCTTGGAATTCTCTAGAGGATGGCCTTACCTATTTAGGTTTTCACCTCCGGTTAAACAACTATCATTGTGAGGATTGGTATTGGCTAGTCAGGAAATTTCAAAACCGTGTCAACCGTTGGGTACCTAGATGGTTATCCTTGGGTGGTCAGGTTACTTTGGCCACTTCTGTCCCACAATCAATACTTGTATACTGGATGTCTCTGTTCATTCTCCCAGCCAGAGTCATACAAGATCTTCGTAGGATAGTTTTCCACTTTTTATGGATGGGTGTGATTGACAAGAAAAAGTATCATCTGTCTAATTGGAAATCTTTGTCTAGACCTAAGTGTTGGGGCGGTTGGGGTATAAAAGACCTGAAACATTTCAACCAGTTTTTGTGTGCCAAGAATTTGTGGCGGGGTCTTCACCATGAGGGTCTGTGGGGAACTATCATAAAATCAAAGTATATGGCATGGATGTCATTGGACATTTGGCTGCACAGAGCCATTTTTAAACAAGATAAGGCTTCTCCAGCTTGGCGTAGCCTGCTCTCTTCGATGCCCATTATATTCAATGATCTTTGTTGGCTGCCTGGTCATGGAAATCTGATTTTCCTTGGCCTGGATCCGATACTAGGAATTACTAGTTCCACCTTATCACATTCTCTTCTGGAGTGTTTACATAATAAAAACTTGTATCTTTTTAAACAGGTTTTCGTCTAGTCGGAAAATCATCTTCCAAGTTGGCTTTCGTCTGCGGATCTGGGTCTTTCCGGGGATTTGGCAACCGAATGGAGCACATACATAATTTCTCTACTTGAGACATGCATCTCCCTAAACAATTATCCAGATAGAATTATCTGGAAAGCAAATAGATAGTCGGGAAATGTCATGAGGGATCTGGCATATATTGTTTCTCTCAAAGCTTCGGAAGATTTGGAAGGTCAATGGTGGTATATGGCACTGTGGAAGTTGAAAATAATGAGTAATATTAAATACTTCAGTTGGCTAGATTTTAATTATAAAATACTGACGTGGGACAACCTTCAGCGTCGTGGTTTCGTGGACCTGGGAGATGTATTTTTTTCTGGAAAACCTCGAAACGGTGGAGCATATTTTTGGAGCATGTCACGTGTTTAGACAGGTCGAATAGGAAACATGTAATTTGCTCAAGGGTACTTGGTATTGGGATCACCCTTCTATTGTGGAAAACTTTGAGCATTGGCAGAGGTCGACCGGCCTATCCCCTTCCATTCCTTGTATCCTCATTTGGGAATTCTGGAAAGCTCGCAACACCTGTATCTTTCAGAGTCTCCCCGTCTCAAAGGTTAGCATTATTTCGAAGGTTTGTGCTGCTTCCTTACTCTCTGTGACTTCTTCCAGATCCGTTGCGGTCATAAGCATTTACCCCCCTACAGAGGTGGGTAATGGGACCGTTGGCTATTTTGATGGAGCTGCCAATGCGGGAGCCTGTGGGGCAGGGATTGTCATCTTCGTGGACATGCTTCTCTCGTATAGACTTCGTATGGATATTGGCTATGGGACAAATACAAAGTCAGAGTTGTTGGCCCTACGGGCTTATGATATTTGCAAAGCACAAAAACTATTTATCTCTCCAGGTCAGAGGAGACTCAAAAGCCAAGCCATCATTCACTGGGCGATGAATAAACATGAGATACACTCTGTTGCTCTGAAGCAATGGCTAATCAGAGAGAATTCAAATCCCTTTCCTTTCAACATATCTACAGAGAACATAACGCTTTGGCAGATGACCTATCTAAAACAGCCTTTCAACATATCTACAGAGAACATAACGCTTTGGCAGATGACCTATCTAAAACAGCTATGGTTTAGGCACTGGATATTTAAGATGGGAAGAATATTCTGGCAATTAGGTGACAGACTCTGGTTTTTTTCATCTGCATTGAGTTACTTTCGGCATAGATAGTGCTTTTTGACATTATGAATTTAAGTATTTGCAGGCAACTGGCTCATTAGAGCCGAGTGATTTTTTGCTATATGTATGTTTTGATATATTTTGAATATGGACAGTATGATCATGATGATCTTTTGATATTTTGTAACTTGGCAATGTCGATTTTAAGAGACAGTTTTATAAAAGTTAGAACTGTTTTTTCTGTGTGAAAAAAAAACTAGACCATCCCAAAACCAAAGTTTATCATTAATTTTCTAGAGAGATCTAAAGTCAAATGTTTTTACAAACATTTTATCAAAACTGTAACATCTATCATATTGCCTTAAGAAGCAGGCCCATGCATAAGCAAATTGGTATGTCTAACATAATCATTACCAAAAAAGACAGACCATGTTTGTTCTAAAAACAAACAATCATAAAGACTTCAATGCTAAACATGATCATAGATTATCATAGTGGAAGGCACCTCATGCACTGCCAGAGCTAAATTGGGCTGCCCTGTTGAAACCCTTTCCTTGGAAACCATACCCTTTGTAGCCTTGGTGAACAAGCTGGGCTTGGCTCCTAAAACTTGGACTTTGGCTATCAACTTAAAAGTGGCCTCTACCCTTCTGAGTTTTTCTTGGGTCTCGTCAAGTTGAAGAAGAATTTCTTTTTTTTCCCTCAATATTATCCATGAGAGAATTATTTAGTAGGGTCTTCATATGCCAGTATAGAGTGATTGTCTTCATTAATTGGTGTCCTAGGTCTTGGATGCTCCTACGCCTTTCACTATCTGCGATGCTTCGACCTTAATCGTGTCCAAACCTATGTTACCAGAAACAGGAAATGGGAACGGTACGAGAAACGAAGTTTAGAGGTTTCGCATTCAAAGAAACGAGGAGAGAGAAAAATAACAAAAATGAAAGTTCTGACATATATTTAG